>CM076582.1:745174103-745644349 GCA_034641835.2 Pinus albicaulis | reverse complement strand
TTGAATGTTATCCTTTAAAGTGCCTATGAAGAGATCAATCCTGTGTTCCTCTGGAATATCATTTACCCTTATATTAAATTTTTGGAAGTCCTTAATGTGCTGCCCCACTAAACTCTTTTGTTTGAGATTTATCAATTGGCTAAAGAAGGTGTTGCTCTTTGTATCCTCATAATGTGCTATCATTTCCTTCGTAAAAATTGACCAAGTGAAATTTTTTTTACGGGAGCAAAGTCATCGATACCATACAAATGTATTTTGTTCTAAATGTAAAGTTGCAATGCGTACCTTTTGTGTGTTTTTCACGTTATGGAGATCAAAATATTGCTCCATCTGTAGTATCCATGTTACAGGATCCTTTCCATCAAACTTCCTCATATCCATTTTTTGAATATGGTGGTTCTTCCCGCCAACATTAGAGTTTATGAAATCACGATTAACATTTATTTTGTTCTCATCATGAGGTTCTTCTACTATCTTTTCACCATTAGGAAACATTTCTTGTATCAACTTTGTCAAACCTTCGATGTCTATTTTGAGATCATTCTTCATGTTTTCCATGTTGTCTTTCATGTCCACTTCCATGCCATCCATCTTAGCTTCCATGCCATCTATCTTAGCTTCCACTCCTTTCTTCAAACCATCCATCTTCACTTCCATTTCATTTTCTGTTGCTCTTTGCGAGAGTGAAATTTGTTGCACTTGCTCTTGTAATTTTGATAGATCATGTTGCAATTCTTCATCTTCATGAGTCATAGTAGAGCCTTCTGAAGGCTTAATGGGTGTTGAATTATTTTTACAGGGCATATTTTAGAACCCAATACTGCTATATATTCTACAATATGCCCTTGGAATCAATTCAAATTGATTCTTCAAGAAGACTCATGCAATTTGGAAAGAAAAAAAATATACACACCTTTTTCTTGTTTTTGAGGAACTCGATATTGAAATTGGATTATATCTATGATTGCAGCACTTCAATATTTGAATTTCGGTATCAACGTAGCCCTCTGAATTATATTTTGAATGCCACAAGTCTGACCTGATTTGGATTCTCCAAGACAAAGTTGTGTCCAATCTCCCACAATGACCTAATTCTGGACTGGTTCAGTAGAGCGAACTTGTACGACTTGCCATGTGTCACTGTTTCGTCCTCTGTCTCTGAAATTGACAGCCAAGAAACTACAATCTGTGTACTTGTGACCAATTTTTACGGCACTCCAATCCAATGCCTAGAGAGAGAGAGTTATTGAACTTTTCCCACGATCACCTCTTTGAGATGAAATTCAGGAGCCTAAAAAAGCACTACCTTCCACAGATCATATCTCCCAAAATATTGTGAACCAAGCTCTGAAATTTTTTGACGAATTTCCTCGGGATTTCAGCTTTGCACCATATGAATTTCAGATTCTGAACCTTCGTAGAAAAAAAACTTATAGCGCAAATTCCACGATTACCTGTTTAGGAGCCTGAAAAAAGACCTAACTTCCATAAATGATATCTTAGAAAATATTGTGAACCAAGCTCTGAAATTTTTAGACAATATTCCTCAGGATTTTGGTTTCACACCCTAAAAATTTCAGCTTCTGAAACTTCGTAAAAAAAACGTTATAGCGAAAATTCCACGATGACCTGTTTGGAGCAGCGAAACCCTAGAATCCAAAGCCCTGATACCAAATGTTATGTAACCAGCTCCAAAAAGAGAAGAAAATAGATATCAACGCCTTAGAAATGAGCCACTTCAAGGGGGAAATCTCAAATACATTACATAAATGAACAATTATTGGATGATACAATTTACAAAACCTCCTTTCTATATATAGGAGTCTATGAGGCCATAATGTAATCCTAATGGGCCACAATGTAATCCTAGCCGACCTAACAATAATAATTTAAGGGTACAATAATAACAAAATGGGGTTTACAAGGGTACAATAATAACAATAAGGGGGTTACACTAACAAAAATAAGGGACTATACTAGTAATATAGGGACCTAACAGCATCTGCATCCAGCAGCCACTCTGGAGGTGTGACTCCTTTTAAGGTACAAGTAAATTTTGACATTCCCATATTTGAGGTTCAAATAGATGCAGATGCCGTAGATAGATGGTTGAATCTATTATAAGGATATTTCTCGGTTCATGAATTTTCCGATAGAGAGAAGATTATTTTTTCACTCCTCAAAGCTGCCCCCCATGTCAAGGACTGGTGGGAAAGCCACTGTGAGAAAAAGGACGAGACATAACCCTCTCTGTTCTCGATCGTACCCACTTGGAATTATTTCTGAGACGCCGTCAAGGAACATTACTATCCCGTGGGGATCTATGAGGACAAGTAAATATAATGGACCACGCTGCGACAACAAAGGGATCAAGATGTGCATGAGCTGACGAATCTGTTCCATACCCTGCACACCAAGTTGGGTATCAAAGATTCAGAGAAACATTTGGTGCTAAAGTATCACAGTTGTCTGCACAGATACATTCAGGAGGTAATGGAGTTCCTCGACATCTCCTCGCTTGGTACGACATACCGGTATGCTGCCAAGATTGAGCAGAAATTCAAACAGAAGAAGCGAGACTTTGGATCTGTGAATCAAAATCAAGGGAAAGGTGCTCCCAAACCATAGAACAAAGGACAGAGCCAAGGCACGGTGACTCAAGACAACCTGTCGAAGCCAAAAGAAAAGAAAAACACCGCAAAGCCAAAGAAGGACATGGGAAAGTGGTGTGAGTTCCATAAGAGCTCCACTCGCAACACAAGTGAGTGTCGGGCCAAGCAGTCGCTGGTGGCCGAGATGTGGGCTTCTGAGTCAGATGCATGCTCTAACTCTAAATCAAAACTTGACAAGGGGAATGAAAAAGGGAAACAAATTATTGATGCGGAGCCCAATGCCACTGTTGCCACTACAAAGATCCAGAAGGAGGAACATCTCTTCCACTCCCAGATGTGGGTAAAGGGCTCCCCGGTACAGTTCATTGTCGACAATGGGAGCCAAAAGAAATTCATTTCGACAAATTCCGTGAAGCGGTTGGGCTTGCCGACCACAGCTCACCCACATCCATACACCATCGGATGGCTTCACCAAGGACAAGATCTCCGCGTTAGCCAGCAGTGATGCCTTCCCTTTAGCATCAAGCCCTTCACGGATGAGGTATTATGCGACGTTGTTCCTATTGATGTTTCTGATGTATTATTAGGAAAACCATACTTGTGGAAGCTTCATGCGGTGTATGAGTCTCGGCCTTGTGCTGTTATTGTTACTTTGGGAAATAAGTTGTACAGGATACCAGAGGTACCACCTCCTGCTACTATCTCTTTGGTTACTGCAAAACAATGCAGTAAGCTCATTTCCCAAACCAGGAAATTTGTTTTCCTGATGATCCGCTCCCAAGGCAAGAAGAAGCCTATGGCCACGACCTCCAGAAAAGGCTCCTCTGCATGACAAAAACAAATGGATAAGGTTGTGGAGGAGTACGGGGACATTTTCACCTCACCCACAGGGGTTCCTCTACACTATCAAGTCAAGCACCCGATTGATTTGACCCCAGGTGCGCCGCTACCCAACGGACCGATCTATCGGTGCTCTATTCTGGAGAACGATGAAATCAAGAGGCAGATTCAGGAGCTACTGTAGAAGGGTCACATCCGACCAAGTTCATCGCCCTGTGGGAGCCTGATAATTTATTATTGTGAAATCATAGTTCTAAATTATCTCTTATTCTGTGAGCAATGTAATCTATTAATTGTAGGTAGATTTATTATAAAAATTCAAACTGATTTTAGCATGAATGATGACAATTTATATATTAATTTGTTTTTAAGAGTATTTGTATTATGTAGGAGCACTGGAAAGATAAATCAGGACTTCATTTTCTATTTTCCTTATTTTATTGGGCTGAACTAGAGAAAATTGAATATGAATAGTGAGTTAATTGTAAGATCAATGGGCCAAGGCCATAGATCAACATTGACCACAGTGGGGAAGTATAAAAGCATGGATATTCATGCAAGTATAGTTATTAATGTAAGATCAAAGTTAACTCTTAGCTTCACTAAAGAAATAGAAGGCAAAGATCTAGCATCAACTGAAATTCACGTGAAAAAGTAGATGAAAAATGTACAATCATCCAATGGAGAGGCAATCTATAATTATCCAGTAAGACTCTTGGCTATGCCTTGAGACTAAACTAATTCTCAATATTTTTGAATAATCATCCATTGGAATTTAGTAGGAAAACCATAGTAAATCATTGTCCAATGGCCATGCAAAAATATATAAAAATAATATTTGTTGGTTGTTTTTCAATAGGTGGACCATGATGGGACCACTGAGAAGGTGGGGGTGTTTTTTTAATCATGGAAGTGAGGTTTAGTAGATTGATATTCAAGTTACCTTTCCCTATAAATTTTCTCGATCAAGTTATTCATTCATTGAAATTTGATTCATTCCTACTGTTTTGATACACAATCCAATCCAGTTGAGTCTTGAGTCTTCATTGAGAATGACATTCATAGGTTGTCAAGAAAGAGGTTATCATGCACATGCACTCTTCTTTTCTTGGTATCTTTGTAACTATGTTCAGCCCGAGTTCTATATTTTTAAATTATCATAATAGTTCGTGATTATTAAGCTTTTATTTTGTCTTTTAAGAATTTTAATTTAATTATTATTAATCATTAAATTAAAATATATATATATATATACACACACACACACACACATATATATATATATATATATATATATATAGTTATTATAGTTATTAAACTTTCAATAGAATTATTAAACTTTCAATGGTACATCAACTTTCATACATGAGAACCCGGATGCGGGTGAAGTTGGTAGTGTTTAACGTGATGGGATGGGGGTGTGGCATAAGGGGAAGCCACTCGCCCACCCGCAAGAGTGCTGTCATTCAGTTCTTAATGTCAACTGATCGGCGTTTAATGCCATTTACTCCTCGTGCTCGAATCAACCATAGTCCCGCTCCTCGATACACATTCGCATGCCGCGACATGGCTCAGCCTCCAGTTCATACTTATGGTGGTTTATTGCAGTCGATTCACAGTTGCACAGTAGACTGGGTTGTTATTATGGAGCGTCCCTCTGGTCTGAACAGAATTCCCCGACCTGTGAATCTGTGGTGCGCTCCAGGAGCAGGGCTTTCTAATGTTCGCACTGTAACTGGTAAGAGGAGCTGTCTCAATTGTTGTTTGGATTTTGGAGAAAATCTCCACTTCTCCCACGCTGGTTCCTGCAAGCTTGCTTCTGTCGCCCTGTTTCCCCTCTCGCCTCAGTCTTCTGTCCATCTTTTGCCTCCCTGCCCTGCTGTCTCGAATGCGACTATGCTGCGCCTCAGGCATAGAATGCGCTGCCGAAGAGGCTCCACGAGGCGCCAAATTCGACGCTCTCCCTCCACCTCTGGCACCTCCTCTGCGTCTATCTCCCACTCTGACAGTCAACCTAGAGGGCGCCTTCTCCACTCGGGCCGTCGCCTTGCTTCCCCCACTCCTTCCGCTCCTCCTGCTCAAACCCACACCGCGCATTTTTCCTTTAACATCACTCTCAATCAACCCAGGGTGACTGCCTCAATTACGGTCGTCTTTCGTGAAGAGCCTCAGGAAATTGTTCCCAGTTCTCGCCCGGCGGAATGCAGCCTCTCGGTGGCTCAGGATTCGGTGCAGTTTGTTGGGCTGAAGCACCCTGATAGTGCGAACGTGCAGGTTCAGATGGGCAAGGCCACGCAGGACCAGGCGAACAAGGAAGCAGTGGGTCAACCTATTGAGAGGCAGGACGCAGTGCAAGTGAGCGAGGCGCAGATTACTCCTCCTCCTCCCGGGAAGGTGATCCATTCTGTTGCTGACCTGTATAATTCTGACGGGGAACCAGATGAACTCTGGTGCAGAGTTGTCTACGAACCTGATCCTGATGAATAGTTCCTCCTCTTCACTCTGGTTTTTTGCTCTATTTCTGCCCATTCTCACGGGCTTGTTCATGTGTTTCCTGTTGTCTCTGAAAATGCATCTGTTTTTTTTGCTTCGATATGGTCTCCAGTACTACAATTCTCTGGTTCCCCTGCGCGGGATTTTTCAAATGAACTGTTTCAGACTGGTTTCCCTCTTGCAGGGCAGTCTTCAAACTATGGTTTTTTGTTTCAAATGCCACAACACTCGGCAATGATCAGGCTTCGGCCCGCTGTACTGTACTCCTTTTGTTAATAGAATTACTTTTACTTAGAAAAAAAAAACTTTCATACATGAGAAAATAGATACTGACAAATGGTACATCATGGCCTGATTAATTTCACTCAGCAATTTCAAATGGTATAACATTTAGTCAATAGTAATCATCAATTTCTGCACACAGAGACTAATTTCTCTGGAAGCCTGAGATTTCTTTGGCTTGTTATTATTATAACTACATAGACATAATTAATAGAGAGATTGAGGACAAAAAAAAATCTAGCGCTTAGTCGCCACTACTCAACATGATTTTGTGAGAAATAATACATAGATTGATTTCTCTCAGTGCCTTAGCGTTCTTTGGCTCATTTTTTTAATCAAAACAACGATAAAAAATGCACTGAGGATTTGTTCTTAGTCCGATTATGCAATTTTTATAATATAGATTATGCATTATTAATAATAAACATAAATTTATTGCAATTTAGGGAAAGCTCGTTCATGTTTTTTTCTTTATATTGGAAGGTTACTTGATTTTTGAAGTAATTTTTAGTAGATCATAGCATATATTGAGGAAATATTAGTTTGACAAGAATCAGCTATTTCTCTTGAAACTTTAGGTATTAAAAGTCCATGACACAGATATATCACACTCCAAAATCCAAAGAAAATGGAAGAGCGTTCAATTTTTTTAATCAAACTTTTATTGGTGAAGGGTTAATTTATTACGAGAACATCATTAATGAAGTGAAAAATTTTAAACGTAACATTTATTGACTAGAAAATAATGACCAAAACGTCAAAAAAAATTGTGTGACGGGTAAAGAGAAATCCAAATTCCAACCCTGCCTACCACTTGTTGGTGAGTGGAGGTTATTCACTTTTCATTTACAGCTTACCAGGTTACTCATGTTACCAATATTTTCACATGGCTCACTTTTAGGTGATTACTTATTGTACTTCTTCTTTATAAAGAACAATTGGTAGATAATTGTATATATTATTTGAAATCTATAACAAATCCAGGCAACAAAATTACAACAAATAGAAAATTATGCAAAAAATTCACCAGGGCACTACTAATGTGTGGATACCCTATCATTTCTTAGATCCTCATAACTTACTAACACCTACTGTATTGGTATACACATAATATGGCATTTACCTGAAGTATTTCATATGTATCTAGAAGTAAATAAGTTGTATGACAATTGTTATGGTAGATATAAGATGTGTATTATAGTTTATATTTCAATTTTTCTTAAGTAGCATGCATGTGCAGTCCATATAGTGACTACAATTACCAAATATATTTATGTGAATATGTGAATATTATCTCTCATTAGGTCATAATTACTTAAAGCATCATTAATTAGCTTTCCAAATGAATAAAATATGTTAACAAATTAGTAAAAACTAGGAAAACAAATCATGCTTTAAAAAAATATGGCACAATGAGTCACACTCTGAGATTTATTTAATTACTCATCAAGTGTCGCTACAACATATATATGATCACCATTACCATATAAATGGGACATGTGACCATCATTTTGGTTTCGCCAATGACATTCCACATCATGAGCATTGTTTCGGGTTGATTGTGTTGATTTTTTTAAAACAAATCATTTATACATTTTATGGAAATTATAGAAACAATTTATAATCACATTACAAGATCATGATGTATGGATATTCCTTATCATTTCTTAGATACTCACAACTTACCAACACCTAATAGATTGATATACACATCATATAGAATTTACCCCTAGAATGCCACATGTATCCTAAAACAAATTAGTTGTATGGAAATTGTTATGGTGCATATATGATGTGTATTACAATTTATCTTATAATTTTGTTGAAGTAGCATACAACAATTTACATAGTGATATGAGAACCACTTTCTAGAGTATACATCGATTTTGTACACATGGCTTTTCAGTTGCTTTTTAAGATATATCATTGGTGATGCTCACATGATTATATAATGAACCATTAAGTTGAATGACCCCGATGTCGGGTATGTCACGTTCTCAAAAAGTAATAAATTTTACTTTTTCTAATGTCGGCCAAAGCATTAACCTAATCTTGAATTTTATATAACTTGAATATTTATATTGTATATAACTTTATGTATTATTTATATAATTTGAATGGATAGTAAATTATATACCTGAATTTGAATGGATCAAAATTTACCTTTAACAAAAAAATTTACCACATTGAATTTCCAAATTAAGTAAAATTTTAAACATCTTTTCTCTTTACTAAAGTCAATACCATTTCCTAAATCAAAAGAAAAGAGTTAATTAAACAAAAACAATCAAAATCCAAAATCTTTTAATATTTATTTTAATTAAATATTTGTAAAATGAATATTTAAAAAGAAAACCCATATTCTATGGATAAATTAAAATATTTAAAGACATAAATATTTCCCCATCAAAGTTGCAATATTTTAAAATTTAAATAAATAAAAATATAAATACACATGAGGTATGGTAAATAAATAAAACATATTTTAATACTTACTCCAGGACTATGGTAAATAAATAAAAATATATATAAACTAGATGTATGGTAAATACATAAAAATTCTTTTTATATTTACTCCATAAACTTTTTTATATTTAAAAAAAATTTAAAAAGAGGTTTTGTTTAGATGAAGCCTATGGGACTAATACCATGGGACAAATTAATATTGATACCATGGGCAAAATACCATATTTATAAAATAAGTATGGTAAATAAATAAATATAAAAGAGGTGTAAAGAGGTATGATAAATAAATAAATATAAAATAGGTATAAAGAGGTATGGTAAATAAATAAATATAAAAGAGGTATAAAGAGGTAAGGTAAATAAATAACAATATATCAAATAGGATTATAAATAAAAATCTAAGTATATAACAAGCCTATGGGCCAAATACCATAGTAAATCAAAGAGGTATGGTAAATAAATAAAAATATAGATAAACCAGAGTTATGGTAAGTAAATAAAACCTCTTTTCATATTTACTCCATAATCTGCTTTATATTTACGAATATTTATGTTCATTAGTTTACATAACTAAGAAGAAATACACAGAGAGAGAGAAGTGGAGAGAGAGAGAGAGTGATAAGGGAGAGATGGAGAGAGAGTGTGTATGTTTACGAGTGAGATAAAGAGACAAAGTAAGATGTATGGAAAGAAGGGGGAAGAGAAGAAAAGAGAAGGTGAGAGGGAGGGATATTGTAATGTAGTTGGAGAGGGAGAGGGGTGGAAAGAGAGAGAGAAAGAAAGGGATATGGGGGAAGAGAGAGGATTATAGAGAGAGGGAGAGAGAGAGAGAGAGAGAGAGAGAGAAAGAGAGAGATGGGGGAAGAGAGAGGATTGGAGGGAAAAAAGAGAGGGAGGTAGGAGAGAAAGGGAGAGAGAGGAAGGATGAGAGAGAGGAGGAGAGTGATGGAGGAAGAGAGAGTATTGGAGGGAAGAGAGAGAGAGAGAGAGAAAGATCAAGGAAGAGAGAGGGAGTTAGGAGAGACAGAGAGAGGAAGGACGAGAGAGAGGAGGAGAGAGGGATCGATAGAGAGATGGAGTTGGAGGGGGAGAGATGTAGGAAATAAGAAATATAGAGAGTGAGGAGTGGAGAGAGAGAAGGAGTGACAAGGGAGAGACAAAGAGAGAGTGTGTATGTTTGGGGCTAAGAAAAAGAGAAAAATAAGGAGAGATGGAGATAAGGGGGGGGAGAAGGAGATATAAGAAGAGAGGGAGGGATATGGTAACATAGTTGGTGGGTGAAGAGAGAGAGAGAGGGAGAGACAGAGATGGGAGAGAAAGGGAAAGAAAGGAAGGAAGAGAAAGGATGTGAGAGAGTGGAGAGAGGGAGGGAAAGAGAGATGGACTTGGAGGGGGAGGGAGAGGGAGGTAAGAAGAAAGACATAGAGAGAGAAATGTGGAGAGAGAGAGAGAGAGAGTGAGTGATAAGGAAGATGGAGAGAGAGGGAGAGAGGACAAAGGGAGGAGAGATAGATATTAGTGGGGGAGAGGGAGAGAAGGGGAAGATAGAGATATAGATGGAAGGTGAAGAGAGGGAAGAAGAGAGATATGGGGAGAGGAGGGGATTGACAAAGAGATTGATATATATGGAGCGCAAGAGCATGTGTGTTTATGGGGGTAAGATAGAGAGACAGAAAAGAAGAGATGGAGGGGGATATAGATATGGATGGAGGGTGGAGAAAGGGAAGAATAATTCTCACACTAGATGGATTGATATAAGTGGAGATGGTTATCTATAACCCTATTCGATTATTTGCACTATATGCATCGATTTTAGTGTAGATATTTTTTTCTAATGATATTTTATTACTTACACTAGATGCATTGATTTAAGTGTAGGTGGCGATTTCTAATACAATTTGATTGCTTGCACTGAATTTTTTGATTTCAATTTAGATGTTGATTTATAATTATATGTGATTACTTGCACTAGATGAATTGATTTCAATGTAGATCATTTCTAATCCTATTTGATTATTTGCACTAAATGCATTGATTTAAGTGTAGATGGCGATTTCTAATCCTATTTGATTTCTTTGAGTAAATGCATTGATTTTAGTGTAGATGTTGGTTTCTAGAGAGAGAGAGTGAGTGATAAGGAATATGGAGAGAGAGGGAGAGAGGACAAAAGGAGGAAAGAGAGATATTAGCGGGGGAGAGGGAGAGAAGGGGAAGATAGAGATATAGATAGAAGGTGAAGAGAGGGAAGAAGAGACAGATGGGGAGAGGGGGTGATTGTCAAAGAGATTGATATATATATGGAGTGCGAGAGCGTGTGTGTTTAGTGGGGTGAGATAGAGAGACAAAAAAGAATAGATGGAGGGGGATATAGATATGGATGGAGGGTGGAGAGAGGGAGGAATATTTCTCGCACTAGATGGATTGATATAAGTGGAGATGGTGATTTCTAATCCTATTTTATTATTTGCACTAGATGCATCGATCTTAGTGTAGATATTTATTTCTAGTGATATTTGATTACTTGCACTAGATGCACTGATTTCAGTGTAGGTGGTGATTTATAATACAATTTGATTTCTTGCACTGAATATGTTGATTTTAATTTAGATTTCGATTTATAATTGTATTTGGTTACTTACACTAGATGAATTGATTTCAATGTAGATGATTTCTAATCCTATTTGATTGTTTGCACTAAATGCATTGATTTCAGTGTAGATGGTGATTTCTAATCCTATTTTATTTCTTTGAGTAAATGCATTGATTTCAGTGTAGATGTTGGTTTTTAGAGAGAGAGAGAGTGAGTGATAAGGAATATGGAGAGAGAGGGAGAGATGAAAAAAGAAGGAAAGCGAGATATTAGGGGGGGAGAGGGAGAGAAGGGGAAGATAGAGATATAGATGGAAGGTGAAGAGAGTGAAGAAGAGAGAGATGGGGAGAGGAGGTGATTGACAAAGAGAATGATATATATGGAGTGCGAGAGCGTGTGTGTTTAGGGGGGTGAGATAGAGAGACAAAAAACAAGAGATGGTGATTTATAATCCTATTTGATTATTTGCACTAGATGCATCGATTTTAGTGTAGATATTTATTTCTAATGATATTTGATTACTTGAACTAGATGCATTGATTTCAGTGTTGGTGGTGATTTCCAATACTATTCGATTGCTTGCACTGGATGTGTTGATTTCAATTTAGACGTCTATTTATAATTATATTTGATTGCTTCCACTAGATGCATTGATTTCAATGTAGATTATTTCTAATCCTATTTGATTGTTTGCATTAAATGCATTGATTTTAGTGTGGATGGTGATTTCTAATCCTATTTGATTGCTTTGAGTAAATTCATTGATTTCAGTGTAGATGTTGGTTTCTAATCTTATTTGATTGTTTGCATTAGGTGCATTGATTTCAATGTAGAAGTTATTTTCTAATATTATTTGATTGCTTTCATTAAATGCATTGATTTCAATGTATATGTTGATTTATGATCTGATGTAATTGGATATATGACGGTACATTAATTTTAAAGTGATTAGATTAACAATATGCATTGATTTTAGTGTAAGCACAAAAAATTATTGACAATGTACATTGATTTTTTTGTTACAGTAATTTAACCTATTAATATTGGAGAGAAAGAGAGACAAGGTATCATGTTTACTACAACAACTCGAGCTAAAGATTTAATTGGTTTATGATTTAAATTTTATTTTTCATATAATTCATATGAAAAGATAACAAAACTAACAAGGGTGACAATAAGAATAGTAGAAGAAAATAGTTTGAGATTGATCACAATGAAGACTATTTGTAACATGAGTACATTCTTATTATTCACATTTTCTATCTTTCAACACTATTATTGTCACTTTGCATTCAAAAAAATTATTTCATCATTTTTCATCATTATAGTTATTAACAATATTTATCATCTCAACAAACTAAGGTAATTAAGAAAATTTAAAATTAAAATGACCAAGTTAATCTCAAAAATATTTAGCATATTTAAAATGATTATATTAATATTTGATATATTTACATATTATTGATAAAATTAATCATATCTTCGATAGATTTTCCTTGGCAGTACACGACTGAAACCAGCGTAGATCCATCTTAACTTCGGATCTATCAATCGCCGAGAGGGATCAAATCTCTCGAGGTGCAAACCTTTTCTCAAGTTTTGCACTAAAAAAAAAGGTTTGCACCTTGAGAGATTTGATCCCTCTCGGCGCTTGATAGATTCGGAGTTAAGATGGATCTACGCTGGTATAGAATTTACCCCTAGAATGCCACATGTATCCTAAAACAAATTAGTTGTATGGAAATTGTTATGGTGCATATATGATGTGTATTACAGTTTATCTTATAATTTTGTTGAAGTAGAATACAACAATTTACATAGTGATATGAGAACCACTCTCTAGAGTATACATCGATTTTGTACACATGGATTTTCAGTTTATTTTTAAGATATATCATTGGTGATGATCACATGATTATATAATGAACCATTAAGTTGAACTATGAAATTATTCCTCACAACACACACATATTGATGAATTAATAATTTTTCTCATATAATTTTTTTAATCTATTTTGAAAAAAAAAAATTATATATAATTATTTCTAAGAAGAACAAGAGAGAGTTCCTTACCCTATCTTTGTAAAACATATAATAGCGACGTTTGGAGGCAATTGCGACGTTTGGAGGGAGCCGTCGAGCGACGCTTTGGGGCATAATTTCGCAATTGCGACACTTTTTATAAGTGTCGGTATTGCGACACTTTTCTCTAAATGTTGGTATAGTGATGGTTTCCCAAGATCAATGGCTCAAAGTGAACCCGATAACTTACCTTTTCCCCGCACCTTTCCTTTTGATCGTGGCCGTTCGCTCATTGAATCCAGATCCAACGGCGCTAATACATTTTCGTGCTCATAAAGTAATCGTTTGATGTTTTGGCAAAGCCGCGCGAAATGGGTGGTTTTTCCAAACCACCCGTGCTTACGTGTCGCCACCACGTTGTATCGCGTTCGAAAAGCTAGTTTCCGCTTACCACCATTTACCCTCACGAATACCACTGGCGGTATTCCCTAAACCTCACCCGTTTAACCCGAGTTTAATGTCATTTAACTATGGTTATACCATCGTTTAATACATTAAAATTATATTTTTCATTCAAATTTTCACCTTTTCGCTTTAAACTTGTAAAAACATTGCAGAACCGTTTTTCCTCAAAATCACGCCGTTTGAACCCTGAGAAACTTTGCAGAGCCATTTTCAACCTACCAGTACCATTTTTCGACGCCCATTGCCCTGAATTTCCATTACAAAGTACTACATTGTCCTCTGCGAAGCCATTTTCAAAAAATTGAAGACTGAGCACCTCTGCAACATCTTCAACCGAATTCCACTGGTTCTCCAGGTACTTTTCTTTGAAGTTGCCCTCTGATATTTCAAAATTCCTATCGATTTCAAATAATTACCAAAGTTATTGCAAAAAAGTGTGCATTTTTCAGGGGAAACTCTATCAAAATTTCCCTGGAATCCCTAATTGCCCTTTCTCACAGTTTTTCGATACCCTGGTCCGTTTTGCTGTTGAAATCGATTTTAAATACACGTTATGAGCTTTAAATTCCTTGCATTTCCTAAAAACCCTGCTCAGAAACCCCATTTTCAGTAGAAATTTTCCAAGAAACCCCTGTTTCTCGTAAAGGAACTTAGCAAACCGTTTAAGCTTGCTTCGTTCATTATTAAAAATGACCAAGAAATAGGTAACCCCCAAGAATGGAGGCCCAAAATCTCAAAATAAGTCTTCTGCAAAGATTCCTCAGCCTATGTCCTTCAAAATCGACAAACCAACTCCTGTACTCACGGCTGATTCTACAGAAGTGGTCAGACCAGTCCAGCCTCCAGTCATTTCTCCAGAGAACAACCCTTTAGTTGATCTGGACTGTAGAATACTAGACCCTAATGTAGAATTTAACCTGTTTGATGTCTATAATTGTTGCTATGGAAAATCAGTGGAAAATAGTGACAAAGATATTCCAATTTGGGAATCCAATCTGCCTAGATATATTGTCGCTCTCACTCATTCTGTTCCGACTTTATCAGATTATGCCAAGCCTATTATATGCTAGAACAAAGATGTATTGTAAACAAAGAAAAATATATCCTATTTTACATCACCGAAGAGTCGATAAATTCCATGCTGCAAATGAATCATGACCCCAATTCTGCTTCCCTATCAATAGAAGATTTAACCCAACTATATCTTGACTTGGAGTTCAATACTAGATTCAAAATATACCAGAATTTTTGTCCAAATCAAGTTGATATTCCTAAGTTAAATCCTTCTTTCGACACTGTTGATTTCCCAGATGAAACTAGACAGATTGTCTCAATGCTCTCCTTCATACTAGGATACGCCAGTGATGAATTCACTGATGTGGCTATCCTAGGTTTTCTGTCAACTCTAAGCCCTGGTCAATCACCATCCATTCAGTTCAATTTTGCTAGATTTATTGCTGAAAGTATGCATTATCAGTTATCCAGATTACCAGATGAAGGAGTTTTCAGATACTCCTCTTATCTACTCCACCTCTTCCTATATTATCAAACAGATAAGTTTCCAATTGAATGTGAGAAAGTGGATGCAGAAGGAAAAGTTCTATCAGTAGTATTTTGGTCATATATTCTAAGGAAATGGAACAGAAAGTATAGTTTTACAGATTTCAATGACTCATTTATAGCCCTTGCTATGTATCTCTTGGAAAAAGAGGAGATCCCTAGGATCAATGATGAGACAAGAAGAATTCTACAGTTATCAAAGAGCTACAAAACTAGAGATTGGTATTTATATAAAAATCATACAGAAATCAGAGTGTATGGCTCATCCCTGGCCCCATATAAGTTACCCAGATTTGTTACTACAAGAATATTTGCTTTAGAATATCTGAGACAACTATTGAATGTAGATGAAATCAACTTCATAGCTTTCAAGAAAAAGACCCAATTTAAGCTGAAAAATCAAATTGGGCCATTCATTGTGAATAACAGAGAAGCTGCCAATGAGATAAATGCCAAACTTAAAGAGTATAAGTTCCCATGTAGTTTTACATGGAAGTATGACCCACAAGGTATTTTGAGTGCAGCAAGGGTAAAATGTAAGTTGCTTGTTTACTTGCATGATCCTAAGCCCCATATTGAAAGATATGTAAATAAAATTGAATGGGAGCCAAACACCCTATCTGATGATGATTCACAGGCAGTACAGGTAATACAGGTAGATAATGCCAAAGGCAAACAGATTGAACAGACAGTACAGGTGGCTTCTACAAGCAAAGATACTGATAATGTACATAAAAGAGATAGAGAAGGAGATATTTTCATAGCTGAGACTATTGAAGACATAAAATTCAGAACTCCTTATAGTAAAAGAAGCAAGTCAACAGAAGAAGAAAAGGATAAGGCTGTCAATATTGATATAAATGATGAAGCAACAAGAATAGTCACTCAAACATTAAAGATCTTCAAAATATAAAAATTGGAACACAACAAAAAGATACAGTCATGAAGGAAAACCAGGCTACTGTCGATTTTCCTCCTTCTTCTCAGGAAACTGACAATACCGAGTCAGAGATTTAGATCAGATTCAAACAGATTAAAGAGAAGAATGAAGAGCTCAAGAATCAAGCTCATTCTAGATTTCTTAAGGAAAATCCTGGAAACAAAGATAGGCTTCTTTCAGCATTTGATTATTCATCCAATAAATTGGTAATGTCATTCTTGAAGCCTACAGTGGCTGAGCCAAAATCAGTGGCAGATTATTCCAAAACAGATCTTGAACTGGATGCAGATGCTATTCATGAATTAGATAAAATTGAATTTCATAGGAGCAATACTAAAATGCTATATTCCAAAATTGTCAGTAAAACTATGAAATCAATTAGGCTTGAGAAAACAGTGCTCAACCTCCAAAATCAAATGAGGTTGGAAAAAGCCTCACTGTATGCTAATAATTTAAGAATAAAAGCACTAGAAGATATAGTGATTGAAGAAGGGGGTGACCCAACCAACATTGAAGGGGAAAAAGTCTTATTAAACATAAAAATGAGGATATAGCTGCTCTTAGAAAACAGTTGAAGTTGCCTCAGAGTGAAAACTCTCAAGCAAAATAAATTCTACAACAAAAAACAGAGAATGATGATTTAAAGCAGCTTGTACATCAAATGACAGATCAGATAAAAACAATGGAAAGTCAAATAGAAGCTCTAATGAAAGAGAATGAAGAACTAAGAAAAGCACAACCAATGGTCATTCCTACAGTGATCCCCACTGTAAACACTGCTATACCATCTACTTTGGCAGAACACTTGGCACTGAAAGGAGTACTTTCAACTGCAGTGCCAATTAATTTTCTAATCTCTGCCTCTTATTCTTCATCCTCACAGAGGAGCACACTACAAGACCAAGATAAAGAGATTATTAGTTTGAAAGGCACTATGAAAAATTTAGAAAAATCCAAAAATGATGCCTTGATTACTTCTAGAGGACATGAGCAAAGGGCTGATCGACTATAAGAACAGGTAAAGATTCTGCAAGCACAAGTAAATCTTACAGATCAAGTGGCCTTTATAAAAAATCATTTATGGACCAAAATTGTTGATGGCATTCATTCTCAATGGCCTTCAATTCGGATAATTTATGAACAAAGGGAGTTACTTCAAGTTGCTAGTGCAGAGATTGATAAGACTAAGAGGGAAATTGACAAAAAATTAGCCCAAGCAATCCAACTCATAGCTTTTTTAAACAGTAAAACCAGGGAAGAGTTGGAAGAATTGAAAATTGTTGATAGAATAGAAACCATTCTTCAAATCAAAAAGGTCCTGAACAAAAGAAACATAATGAGTAATCTAGAGGACTGGTGTAAAGACATGAATTTATCCATCTCAAGATTTTTAGCCAAGTACAAAACATTGTCAGAAGCAGGTTTGCCTGATATTCACACATTGAATGAAAAGTTAATGCCTCAGAAAGATTATGATATAAAAATCAGAAATCATGCAAAAGAGCAAGCCAGACAACAACTGCCTCAAGGATCACCAACAGGCAAAATACTTCCTCAGTATTTTGAAAATCTGTTCTTTTTAGATAATGAGATCAGGCATATGTTCACTATCAAGCCTAACTTTGCCAAGTATATAGAGGCAGATGAAAGTTACAGCAAATTGAAGACTATGAATATCCCCTATGCAGAAAAGTGGCAAGGATTCACAGATCTGCTGTGAATTTAATGGATAAAAAATAGGAAATTCACTTGGAAATTCATTTTTTATTGTTACCTCAAATGGTAAAAATACAGGGCTAAAGTGCACAAGAACAATCAATTCAAATTAGAATAATCAGTTTTATTTTTTCTTGTAAAAAGGTAACAACTTGCAAACTGTTTTGCAGCTGTCCCTCTTTTTAAGTTTTCTTTCCTATTTTTTATTAAAACATTATCTCAATTCTCGAGATATTTTGTAAACATTTTTTTTGTATAAATACTTCACAATTAAAAGTATTCAGTGTGAATAAAATTTCTCAAGACAACTACAGTTCGTGCTCTCTACTTGGCATTTTAATGTTTTCTACTTTGTTCGTGCTCTCTACTTGGCCATTGGCCTGTGGGTGATATGGAGTTGTAATCTTGTGCTGAATGTGGTAGTTTTGCAATGTTTCAGCTAATTTATTACCTACAAATTTTGGTCCTCCATATGTGATTATGTCCCTTGGGAGACCATAGAGCACAAAGATTTAGAAAAGAAACTGTACTACAGAGTCCTCTGTATCTTTTGAAAGTGCCTCTGCTTCGACCCACTTAGTGACATATTCGGTTACAAATAGGATGTATGTTTTTTGGTTTGAGGGAGGACTAATAGGGCCAACAAAATCAAGTGCTCAGCATTCAAATGGTTCAATCACTAGTTGAGGGTTCAAAGGCATTTCATCAGACTACCCAGGGCGTCCTTCCCTTTGGCAGCTATCACAGGCTTGCACGAATTTTTTGGCATCTTTAAAGATGGTAGGCCAGTAATAGCCTGTTCGTAAAACCTTATGGGCAGTTCTACAGTTCCCAGTTAGATCCCCTTCTTCAATATTCTTATCTGTAGCTTAAGGATTCTTAAGTGCCCTTTTGCTCAGATTCCATCCACTCCATCAAATCAAGCCTATACATAGCCTTAGAAGGTCACCTATCTTGCCCTTAACACATTTGCATCTCTGAGCCTTATTTCTTAGTTCTGCTTGCCTAGAGAGTTGACTCCATTGCCCAATATTCTGGTAGATCCTTCTGGTTTACCTTGAAATCTCTTTATTCCCACCAATCTTTTAAAATCAAACCCAAATACACAATCATAGCTAGCCTAATATATGTTACTAAAACAAAGCTAAATCATACGGAGAGATCCCTCTCTAGGGTTCAAGAAGGCTAGATCTTGAATTCCCAAAGCGGTTCTTGGTTACCCCTGGTGTTCTTAACTACAAAAATCCCTATCCCACAACCTGAGAATTACTAGGGTGATAACAAGCCTTGGGGGTATTATGATCCTTGGAGGAAACTCCCACAACTAGAAGAGTTGACAGAGAAAATTGGATCGAGTACAAAGGTGTGGCAGGTGGGTTTTACCCTGCACCAATTGTTATGGTGCATATATGATGTGTATTACAGTTTATCTTATAATTTTGCTGAAGTAGCATACAACAATTTACATAGTGATATGAGAACCACTCTCTAGAGTATACATCGATTTTGTACACATGGCTTTTCAGTTGCTTTTTAAGATATATCATTGGTGATGATCACATGATTATGTAATGAACCATTAAGTTGAACTATGAAATTATTCCTCACAACACACACACACACACATATTGATGAATTAATAATTTTTCTCATATAATTTTTTAATCTATTTTGAAAAAAAAAAATTATATATAATTATTTCTAAGAAGAACAAGAGAGAATTCCTTACCATATCTTCGTAAAACATATAATAGCAAGAAAATTAATCTATTGAAATTTAATTTCCAAACATATTCATGGAGTAAAATGAAGATTAAAAGGAGATATTCATGGATTTACCCATAACATCACCTCATAATTAAGAATGTAAATGTACAATATTGATGATACATAGGTTAGGAGAAAATTAATCTATTGAAATTTCATTTCCAAACATATTCATGGAGTAAAATGAGGATTAAAAAGAGATATTTATGAATTTACTTATAACATCACCTCATAAAAGTGTAAATGTCAAATATTGATAAAATTTATTTATATATGATAAATAATAAACCTTTATCTCACATGTATCATATAATCTTATAAACAAACAATTGCACCGGGGGTGCAATCCTCAAAAATTTTAAACTGTCTATTGTATATGTACCTATTTAAAGTATTCGGGGCCCACATTACAAATTCCCAAAGTGAAATATTTGTGCATATGTTATATATGAGCCAATGGTTTAAATAAATATCGGGTGGTGAAACAAAACATATAACAAAATATTAATAAAACTATATCATACGTCCGGACTTAAAAAAAAATAAACCCGATTTCAATCACAAATTCACGTTCCAAAATAGCCTGCTGATGTCACCCTAATTTGTGATGCGAAAACTTCATAGAATACACCATATAAAAATTCAGGTCCATTTTTTGGCTTTTCGTACGGAGGAAAAATGTGACGCGAAAATCAAATTAATTCCGCCCTATAATGTTTCGGGTCCGGAATTCCACAATGTAGATGGGCCAAAAAATAATGCGATCGAATCGCCTGCTTCCACGTGGATGGCTGATTTGGTCTGTGGTTTGTGGGACCTCGTTCTTATGAATTAAAATCTCCCACGTTTACTATTAAATTTCTCTGTTTCCAAAACAATACAACGCTCTGTTTTTAAGTGTGCAGGCACTGTGATTTCAAAACCAAAATTGACTGTTCATCAGTTTTAGAAAGCGGCTATTTGACAGAGCCATTCAAAAATATTTAGAAAGTGGCTAGAGGACAGGGTAGGTAGTTGAAATTAATATTTCAACATCCCTCATTCACTAAGAATACCCTCCTTGGTGCCTTCTTCGCCGGACTACGATGTGTTCATCAACAGTCGTGAACCCAATGTCCGTTTCTTCGCCAGGCATCTTCACAACAGTCTTGTTTCCAGAGGATTGCGAGTCTTTCTCGACAGCATAGAATTGCAGGCTGGACAATACATACCTTCACAAATCAAAGATGCAATTAAATGAGCCTCTCTCATTATTACTATTTTCTCTCCAAATTTTGCGCAATCGCAAAGGTGCCTCCATTAACTACTCCTCGTGCTGCTCTGTAAGCCGACCATTTTTGCAAAGGCATATAACTGTCGTTTATTGCATATAAGTGTCGTTATACCGACGACGGACAGAGCGTCGCTGAAGGATCCCTCTAAACGTCATAATTGTGACACTTAGACATTGTGTCGCAAAAAAAGCGTCGCTATTGCGACGAGTGCCTCCAAACATCGCAATTGCGACACTTAGACATTGTGTCACAATTGCGACGTTTGGAAGCAGTTGTCGCAATAGCGACGCTTTGGGGCATAGTGTCGCAATTGCGACGTCTTCCTTCAAACGTCGCAATTGTGACACTTTGTCTAGGTGTCAGTATTGTGACACATTTCTCTAGACGTCGGTATAGCGACGGTTTCGGGCGGGATTGAAAAAATTTGGGGAAATTTCCGACATTTGGTCAAAAGTGTTGGAACCAAGTGTCGGAATTTCCACCAAATGTACTAGTGTCTACTACATTATAACTTTGAGCTTCACGAGCTCGAGGGTTGAATGTCAATTTGTGAACTACTCCCTTCGACGGTTTTATTGTTAACTCTGGAAGGATAGGTGGTAGAGACGAGTCAGATGATGTCGAAGTTGAAGTGGTAGGTTGATCGGTATCTTGATCATTAGATGACGACAACAGACTACTGTAATATTGACTTCGTTTTGACACCAAAACATCAGTTTGGGCTTCGGAATGGATAACATAAGCACTTGCGAACTAGAAGTAGGATCCATTGAAACCAAATGTGTTTCCAGGTTTGGAAAAGGATTTGTCAACACTCCAGATGTGGTAGAAGTCTTTAGAAGCTTTGGGACTGCCGAGCAGTGAGGAAAATATTGCGTAAAATGATCCTCATTACATATCAAGCAAGAGTAACAATTTTTACAAAAAGAGCCAGATGAATCAGATGATTTTTCCAGTGGGGGTGAATTTGATTTATTATTGTCTTTCCCCTTTTTCCTATTTCCTGATTTCCTATCACTTTTTCCTTTTTCAGGTGACACGACATGGATTTCGGAAGAAGATGCAGGATTAGATGCAGTAGGGTTTTGATTTGAAATAGAGTGTAGGACTAGATAGTCAACTTGCTGCCGGAGTGCTAGCAGAACCAATCACACCATTTCTGGCATGAATGTCCCGACCAGATGGAGCAGGAGGAACAATAAAATTTGGTTGCGACATGTTTGAAATATTTTCGTAGGGCATGCCAGAATGAGTGTAAATGAGATCCAGATACTGGGCACGAGTAATGACTTGCTCTTCAGTGAAAAAACTACCTTTGGCCACATCCTCGGTGATAGATGGCAACAAGGACTTAATAAACCACTTAGCTAAAAGCTGATCAAGAAAAAATGTTTTAACCATTCGATGACGACGACACCACTCATGTATATGATTGGATATATGAGTAGCAATGGTATGTTTAAAGCTGGTTAAAAGTTCCGTTCCAGTTTCATATCTGATGGGTAACTGGAAGTGGGCTAAAAAGGTAGTGGCTAAAGCTATAAAGTTATCAAACAAAGATCGTGATAATTAAATGTACCACTTCGAAGCCGGACCAATAAGCGTTCGCTAGAAAATACATAATCTAATATAATCATCATTTAAGGAGTTTGATGAACACCACAAATGATAAGTCATGGCATGCATAGAGGGGTATTCTCCAGAATTTCCATTGAATTTTCGAATGTCTGAGGGTAATTTATGTGGAATCACCGATCACCAAGGTAAATAATGAATTGGATCATTGGTGAGCCGATTTAAATCAGGTAATTCTAACGTTGCAACAAATGGCAACTGTCGATTAAGGTCAAGTTGAGCAGAACCAAGATAATATTGAATCACCCGAGCAGTAGGCCTTTGCATACCAACAAATGGATTATGTTGTTGGTAACCCAAGTAGGGGTAGGCTTGCTGACCATTTCCTGGATAAGCCTGATACTATGGGAATGGTTTTTGTAGCTGCCATGGTATCTAATAAAATGGTTGCCCGACAGGATAATTTGGACCCGGTTGTGAATGTATAAGGCCAATAGAAACTTGTGAAAAAGGTAAACTAGCCTACGGTTGTGAAATTCCTAATACAGATGGTTGTTGAACAAAATCCTAGGAAGACTGAGTCTGTAGAACCGAAACTTGAGGGTTAGGGGTGGAAGGACCCGCTTGTGCAGACTGAGCAACATCTATAGAAGAAATGACAAGCGTAGTAGGCGCAAATGCGACAGGTTGAGCTGGTTGATATTGATACACAACCATTTGCAGATGAACATGCAAAGTAGACTACCATTGGAAAAAAATAATTCCAGCATATGATGGACCTAAATATGATGGAGTACTTCCATAAAGAGGAAGACTCAATGGTTATGGATGGCTGAGGATCAGATGGTTGCAGCGGAACAAATTCTTGTTGTTAGACTTCAGGATCAACTATTGGATCGACTTCCAGTTGAACAAGCTCGAGTTCAGGATTCACCGTTTCACTGGATTGAATTTCAGTGTCCTCAGGTAACTCTGAGATTTCTGTCTTGATAGTTGTAGATAACCAGGATCAGTCAAAATGAATCGAGACTCGGTACTCACAGGATCATATGTCTCTGGTAGATTAGATGATGTACACCAAGAGTTCCAAAGGTACTAGACTCGGTAGGGCGAGCACGCCTTTGTCTACTGGGAGTAGATTCTGGTGGTAACAGAGGTTTATTCGATGTATTATGTGAATGATGGGGAAGGGTTTGATATTCTTCCACGATTTCTGATTTATTTTTAACCAAAAACAAATAAACAAAAATAGGGTGATACTAGGAAATGTTTTTACTAAGCAATTGTGAACTGCAATATACTTCCTTAGTAAACCAAGGAATTATTATACGTGCAGGAAATCTCCTTGAATGTTGTGTTTGGTGTATCACAGGTACAAGGAGGCTAACTCGGTTACCTATGGATGGTAAGAAACCTAAATTTTTCCCCCAAATATACGCGAAGGTACGTGGAGGCCCAATCCCTGTTAGCGCTGTCTAATGCGAAACCGCACAGTGAGAGAATCCCCTTATACTTTTCGTACTAGAACACTATCTAATATACCAGAAAGTACCTGGAATAACTCTGATATAATTGCGTACATGGAATGAGGTATCACACTCGGAATGTATCGCATAAAATTAACGACAACTGCTATGTTTAATGATGTCGGAACACGTCTCTAGCCTAGACCTCTAAATGTTATCATTACTGTTACAATGCTTCCTTAGGTAAATACAGATAAATTTTATGTTGATCTTTATTATTAGTTTGTCTTTCAGGTTCACTGTGAGATGTATTGAACATTCCTAGAATGCAATTAGAATGATAAGCATTCGTTTCGAATTGATTTTTGACAATGAAAAACTAGCTAGTAGGGATAGAGCAATCAAATAATTTTCAATCATCAATGAGCACATCTAAATGAAAATTTTCCCTAAATATTCCTCAAGTATCACTCACAATCCATAAATGCAAATGCATGTTTTTCTTTTTAGTTTCCTTTAAGTTTATATGAACAAAAAATAAACTAATGCAAAAACAAGCACTCAAAACTTTCAAGAGAAACGAAGGCTGAAACAACAATTCCTCTTTTTGAAAATAATGAATTGATTAAATGCAAAATTTAACTTTAGAAATATTCAAAATGATAAATAAAACACAAAGAAACATTGATCAAACAAATCCAAAGTGAGGCAAGAAGAGTAAAGGTAAACTGGTCACTGGAGGTATTCAGTCACTCAAAACTTCAGCAAGCAAACACTAAAATGAGTTTGCAAAAGAAAAAATAGATAAATTTTGGTTGGTCACATGGGCAATGCACCCCTGAGTGTGATACAATGCATTGCAGAGCACTGTCCCTAAGCCAGTAGTGCTATGCAAAGCACTGTGTCAAGACCAACAATGCATTGGTGCCAGAGGACTCTCTGAAAAAGCAAGAAATCACACTAATTTTACTAAGACACATTCAAATGACTAAAAATAAGCAGGTAAAGTCTACTAGGTGTCGATAGACAAGGAAAAAACCACAAAGGACTATCCGTTTATCCCCAGTATGGTCACCAATTTGTTTTACAGAAATACAAACCTACGGATAAGTATGCTTTGCCTAAGTGGGTGGTTCACTTAAAACAACAGAAAGAAAGATACATGATATTTTCCTTAACGTAAATAGATAAAGGGAGAAAAACCTACTTGTAATCTATTTGCTTTCTCCTGCCTCCCTTCATCGCTTTCGTCACTATCAATCCAACTTAACTCGCTCGATTGATACCTGCCATGGAAAACATAATACAAAAAACAACATAAAGGCAATAAGATCTATTCACATTAAAAAAATTGAATCGATTAAACTTATTAATACACATATAACATCATTGACACATGCATTAGGAAAGGAACAAATGTCTTTATTATGAAGTAGAAGGAAGAGTACAACCAGTTGATTGAATCACCATCACTCATCCAGCTTGAGTCCCATCCTCATCACATCCAACGTCAACAATCCAACATCATGACAGTACATGCACACACCTTCAAGAGTTGATATCTAACCAACATAACTCTACTTAACACAAATTATATATCTCTTGTTCACTATGTTCAGTGCTCTATTTATAAGTAGATGAAGGTAGTTTGAAATAAATGAATCAATGGATGGATTTCCTAAAAATGGATGAATATGTTTCCTTGTTCATGGGAATAGGAGGATAAGAGGTTTAATGACTTCATGGGTTCCAAATTCGAGGCTATGAGATGAAGTGAGTGTTGGAACAACTTCTAGAAGTCACTATAAGTCGAGGAGATTCCCAGAATCCAATGAACAATTCACTCCCAGTCGAACAACGCACTCTAAAGTGGGCCTAGATCCTATGCAATGCAACCTTGCATGGGAGTAGATGCTCTATAAAGAAGTTATAGCTATCTAGGGGTGCGTTGATGGCTTGATAGGGCCCTTCAATTGGCATCCAAATAATGAAACTTTCATGAAGGAAGACCATTAATGTGAAGACTTGTTTAGGGAATGTAGCAACCAATTTAGAGTATGATAAACCCTAATGAATACTGATCTGTGTTTTGGGATGATGCCCGAATCGACCTGTAACACCCATCAATAATTATAATTCCTTGATATATTTTTGAAATGATAGGATTGTAAGTGGACTCCATCTCTTTTAGTTTGTCATCATATTCATCATCCTCAGCTAGCTAGTTATTATCCAACCACTAGATTTCCTACTCAATTCAATCTCCAATCCTTTGTTTTTCGGATGAATCCAACTTGGCCACAATTTTCTCAGCCTTGATTGTGTTCCTCATGTTTTAGGCATAGTTCTCTAAATTTGTTTTTTGGATTCTACATTCAACTTCAGTTCCTCATCCTCAGTGCTTGTGGCGAATTCCTAACATCTGTAGGGTACTCGGGCTATAGCATACGGTCGACACTTGTATAGTATTTCTCTAGCTCGACGCTTGACATATGCCACCTAAAAACTTGGGCTCTCTTGCTGATACGAATCTCCATTAATCAGTTTGTCATTTGTGAGCTCGATATCCGAAGGCCCTTTAACTTGATCGATGTTTGCATATGTTGAGGCATCATGTTATTATGTTAGGGACATAAATATAAAGGGGCATAAAAAATGTTAATGAAAAAATGAATACCTACAATATCTAGTGAAAGTAGGGGTTTTTTTAAATTGGAAAAATGTATTGGGTTAGTATTGGTAGGGGGTTAAATAAAGTAATTTTTAGAGGTATTTTCCAATATGTAGTCAAATTAAGGGTATTTTTACTTATCCCACGAATGCACGTGCTATGTCATAGGTTAATTGAGTGACGCCCCTGTGTATAAGACATGGGTAGCATAATCGTTGGAAAATTGGGTTGAAAGGAAAACTTCTAAAATATTTAGTAAAATATTTTAGAGACTAGGGATGGCAGGAGGGGAGGGATTTGGTAGCACAATATTTGGAAAATTGGGTTGAAATTATAACTTATAATAAAATAGTTTTCATAGTAGGTCTAGAAATATAAGACATGGGTAACACAATATTTGGAAAATTGGGTTGAAAATACAATTTCTAAGCAAAGAAAAATGGTACTCGAAGGTAGGAACATTTTCCTCACCGCATTTAGTAAAAATATTTTCGAGACTAGGGTTGGCAGGAGGGGGAGGGATTATCACTAATCCTGATGGAAAAATTGTAGTCAAATACTCTTTGGGGTTTAGGAAAAAAAACCAATAATCAAGCCAAGATATATGGTCTTCTCTTGAGATTGATTATAGCTTGAGATCAGGGACCCTTGGACCTTATCATATTGGGATATTTGATGGTCAATATGAAAAATTTGATCCATAGAACTTACCCTTGTAGTGGAATGCTTACCCTTGCAGTGAAACTTACCCTTGGGAAATTATCCTTAATGTTTTGCTTAAAAGAATAAATGGTGCTCTTTCACACTTATCCCCTTTTCCTCATTATCTTTCTTTCACGTCCTCCTAATAAAAACTCAAGTTTGACTATAAACAAAATTTAGCATGTCTTTTGGATGAAGGGGTTCTCTTTCTTTCATGTCCTACTAATAAAAACTCATAAAAACGCAAGGCTAACTATATGGAAAATCTAGCATGTCTTTTGGATGAAGGGAAGTAAGAGATCAATGGAATTAAGGATTAATTCCCCATCCCACAGTCAATTATGTCTATCCCTTATCCTAATTTTTCCTCCTCATCCTACCCCAATATGAATCTATGTTGGATCCTTAGAAATATTAAAAATAAAGTTAATAAGGCCTTGAAGAACGATGTGGCATTAGTAGCGTGTGGCTATCATGAATGGGATTCTATTACATTTATTCTATTCCAGTGTTGCAAAGTATTGCAAATGGTTCCTCCACCCCTCTGATTGATGGCTTTGAAATGAATTATTCCTTGGAGTTTTACTTGTGATGAGATTGGTTTCACATGGGAAGGAAGGATGTCTCCTTGATGATAAATTTATGGCAAGGCCCAACCCCTCCCATTACTCCGTCTTACCATATCCTTCAAGAAATCCCTTGTCTCTCAGCCCTCCTGGTTCACCTACACTCCTTCCCTTCATAGGAGCCATGGTGTCTTTATGCTCTCGTCACAAATGGTTACATTGTGAGATTAATAGAGTTGTCTTCACTAGCCATCGTCTTGCCTTTGTTCTACATGGTTCTACACTTCCCTCAAGTTTTATAGAGCCATCATCATAAGTTGATGCATTCTAATATCAAAAGTTTCGAGGTCCTCTTTCACATAAATTAGCAGTGTGGATTGTGCATGGGTTTGCTCCAGCTTTTAGTAGCTCAGCGAAATTGGGCATCTTGAGGTTAGTTCTGGTCATGTGAATTAAGTTCTTCTGAGGTTTGAATATTATCTAGTGGTGAACTGTGCATTCATGTATTTCTTGTACCCTTCTAGGTTTTCTTTGTTTTTATCAGCGCCATCCACTCCCCTATACCTCCTTTTCCCCGTTCCTTCAAGTTCCCCCTTCTCTTTCACATGCTCTAAAATTGGGACTTCTATAATTTTATTTGTTTTGGGTCACCCCCATCCATTCCCCTCTACCTCCCTTTCCCCGTTCCTTCAAGTCCCCCCACTCTTTCACGGGCTCTCAAATTTGGATTTCTCTAATTTTATTTTCTCCCCTTGTCTCTTGCATCTTCATCACTATCCTCTGAGCCCTCCCTCCTCCCAAAAGTAATCATCAAAACATAGTATCCACTCTCCCATGTGCACCTCACAGCTTTCCCCCACCCCATCTTGATATTCATGTCTTCTAGTCAAAAATCCTCAAGATCCTTTGAAAATTATCCTAGTATCATTAAAAACAACCCATGAGTCTCTCGATGTGGAATTTGTGAACCTAAAATAGTGAATCCTACAATAAGAGAACTACTTAATGTTTGTCACTCCGGAGTTGTAGTCCCACAAGCTCATATCTGCTTGTTAGGAGGATGAGATCGATGTTATCAGAAGATATATTGAAGATCACCATATAAAATGTAGCAATGAAAAGAATTTCAGCCCCACCAGTGATGCTATAGGCCCAACTTATGGCCCTCATAATTTTGACTTGAACTAACCAATAGATGAAGACCCCATCTCTCCTTTGTCATGGGAGCCTATTGGGATTTTTCTATTTCTATCTCAATTTTGTAGAATCTATGTATGTTGAATTGATATTGTAGTTTGTTTTGGTTAGTAGCTATCTAGTCCTTGATAGATAGTTCCTAACCGAAGGAATCTTTGAAAATGCTAAATAATGAATTCTTGATATTTGTTGTGTCTAGGCACAAATTTAATGCAAATATATATTCATTATTGTTTAAAAAAAAATAGGGACAAAAATACTCCCACAATGGGGAGGTACGACCTAGGTCTGATCATTATATTGTTTTTAATCCATATTAATACTTTTAAAGTGGAAAAAATGGATGTATAAGCTGGCAGGGTCATTTTTATTGGTGGGTCCTAGTTTCAAGAATTAATGTCTAAAACTTTCTAGGAACATTTTGAGACATTACATTAATTGTTTTGGGTCCAAAATTCTTGCTTGTGCCAAAACCCCTAACATTTTTCTACACTTAAATAACGATGCAAGAAAGAAATCAATCAAAATTCATATGCAAAAGTTATGCCTCATAGAATTTGACCTTTTGGTCTTACCACCATGGTTCGAGAGGATGATATGTCATCCTTGTTACTCATGCAAAAGGGGCTAACCACATGTGGACTATGAAGAAAACCATAGAAGGGTGAAAGTTGTATCTGACTATGTTAAAAATGGGCCATTAGGAGGAGTAGAAGTTCCACTTCTAGGATATTGTATCTTGTTTCATAGTAGAGAAAATAAATTGGGAGTGGTAGTTAGAGAGAATAATAGAGGTGTTAAGTGTTTTATAGTAGCCTAACCATACACATGTCTCAAGTAACTCCATAGAGAATTTATTTTCCAATGTTGTGAACATCAACAACGGGATAAAATCGACAAAGGTCCAGAAAATGAAAAAATCGTAAAAATTTGGAAAATATAGCTAAAAAATTGGCAAACATTGGAAAAATTAAGATACTGAAAAAATATATTTAAAAATAGGAAAAAATCGGATAGGTCAAAATATTGTGATTTAGAGATAAAATCAGGATGTTATTGAGATGTTCGCAACACTGGTATTTTCCCTTGTACTTGCATTATTTCCATACCAAAGAAAAGAGAGAAAAGCAATCTCACATTTCTGTTAGGTTTTCTCTCGTAATAGTTTCCCATGGGAAATAATTTTAACATTGTGGATGATGTGTGATTATATTTTTTACTCTGTATTTTATGCATTTTAAATATTTTATCTATAAATAAAAAATTAATTAATTACGAAATTTAGAATCTAAAGGAATTTAACCTTCATGGTATAGATTTCATTTTTATTCTATTAGATAGGTCATAATGAATTTTCAAGTGGAATATACTCATCAATTTTAAAATCATTATTGGTTGATTCAAGTCCCCTAACTCAAAGTCAAATAATGTCTACTCCATAGTTGATATATGCTTTCAAACCATTTGATTTCTTTAACATTGCAGGTCAACCTCATGACATGCCTTCCTATTTGGATAAATTTCATGTATTCCTAGGTGATAATGATATTGGTACAAAAGAGAATTAGGATGTGTTTATTAAGCACATCACCACTCTAGGAGCTTTCCATCTTGATGTTCTCTATGAAGTTTTTGCACTATCATTAACCAAGGATGTTATAAAGTGGTCTTTATCATTACTTGAACATAGTATTAATTCCCTTCAAGCATGTCAAAATGTTTCTTTTAATCGATAGGTAGAAAAGAGAGATAATCGTTTCTTTTTTAATGCATTGAATAATGTTAAAATAAATGAGATTAAAAATATTGATAAGTTTAACAACTAGATTTAAAAGGTTGCACATAAAAGTTTTCAAACTCATCATCCTAATCCATTCACTATATTGATGTACTAAATGAATGCATTTCAAGGGAAATTTAGCTTCTTCTTCCATAATGGTCAACCTCCAAACCTCATAGCTTCTAGGAGAAAATCCATTAGTTTGGATGAAAGTTGGAACCTTTCATGTAAGTCAAACATTTTGAATCCTTCTAGGCAAATCTTATCATAAAAAATTCCACTCATATTATTGAGATTCCTTTCGATGCTTTCAATATTCTTGTGGAATAAATGAGAAACATGTAGGCATCATTCACACAAACAACTAATGCATTGTATATGTGTTGATCACACACATATACTGAGGGGGGTGAGCATAAGACAAATTTTACTTATTTAAATATTCATGAAACATAAGAAAACAATCACATATGAGATCTATTAGCTGTAGAACATGGAACACAAGATTTACGTGGAAAATATTTCAAGAGAAAACCACAAAACTTCTTTTTATATTTTTTTGTAAGCACCAACTGACTGTTACAAATATTTGTAGGAACCAACCTACTAGAGACACAAATATCCATTTTCATGAATATTCGTAGGCAAAAACCTACTATAAACATCAATCCCACCACTGCAAATATTCAAATGCACAAACCTACTATAGAAACTAATTCTACTAAAAATATTTGTAGGCACCAACCTACTTCACTGAATCAAATTTCTACTTTTTCCTTCGTCAGGTATGTTAGTTGTTTCTCCCTTCATTATATATGCTTGTTGCTTCTACCTTTATTGGGTCTACTTCTCCCAAAACTTCTTATATTTGGTCTATTCCCAGGAACAAATTTGTATCATATGCCACATATCCAATTTTTCAAATATAATTATGAAATTTTAACCTAAGGCACTTTTGTGTGCCTCCTTGAATCTCTGAAAATTTCACAATCTAAAAATTTCCAGAAAATAAGTTACAACAAACATTCTAAGTTGACCTAATTTAAATTTATTTCAGGATCATTCAAAAACTCTAACTTCCAAAGTCATATCTTTGAAAGTATAGTGAATCAAAGTCTAAAATTTTCACTGATGATTTAACTATATGTCTCCACAGGTCTCTGAATTTTTCACTATCTAAATATCCTAGAAAATAACTTATAACACTGACATATTTGAAAATGATTTCGAGACGATCCAAAAAACCTAACTACTAGCAACCAAACTCTAAATTTTTTAATTGAAGTACTTGTACATGCCTCCATAGGTCTTTGGAAATTTCATGGTCTAAAAAATCCTAAAAAATAAGTTATAGCAAAAATTCCAAATTGAACTATTTCAAACTTATTTCAGGACTATTCAAAAACCATATCTTCCATAGGGAATATCTAAAAAAATTTAGTGAACCAATTCCTGAAATTTTTACCACACACACACGGAAATATATTCTCCATCTCCTCAAAATTTCACGATCTAAAACATCTCAAAAAAAATTTATAGAAAAAATGCAAGACTCATTTACTCCACAAAAACACATGTTTCCCCAACTTTAAAACCCTAAGAGTATTCCCCAGCTTCTCTTGTGAAGCTCAGATCTCTTATTTCTTATATGATCTTAAAATGCACTCATCTATCCTTTATTTATAGTATTTTTGCGTTCACTTATAGGAATGACTCTAAAATCAGCTGGGATGACCTGGAATACTATTTCATATCTCCTCATTCTTATGGATTTAGAGTGAGGGTTATATACAATTGGAAGGGTATAAAAATAAAATTTTCAACTATATATCCCATGGTCCCAATTGATCTAGGTATTTATAGTAGAAAGACATTCAACTATATGGTATCCAAGTTGGGCATAAAAAAATTGGGTATCCAAACAATATTTCCAAAAGTCTTAATCTTGAAATATTTATCATGGAAATCTATAGTCTTCCTCTATCTTTGACATCAATGACAAGAATATTTCCAAAAATCTTTCCCTTTTTATTCATGGCAACCCTTAGTCAATTTTGCAACAATAATGCAAAACTCCCTCTATCTGCAACTATGTCTGTAGTTGTTCCTCTATCTCGAACTTCTCCCCCTTTGAAATCAATGGTAATAGGTTACTCCCCCAAGCTTGTGATTCCCTTTTATTATGAGATGAGACTCATATCACTCCCAAATGTTTTATAAGATATTCATATGTTTCTCTCACAAGGGGTTTGGTAAAACTATCTACAACTTGTTCCTCAGCGGAAATGTATTCTAGCTTCATACTTTGTTCGACTACCTGTTCTCTTAGGTTTACACTTCATCTTAACAAGATTATTTGAAATGATGATTGAACTTATGTTTTCATAGATGATTGAGATTGGTTGATCATATTTTATCTTGATATCCTTTAGTTTATCCTGCATTCATAGAACTTGTGTGCAACATGCTACTACTGTAATATATTCTGCCTCTGTCATGGATAAAGAGATTGAAGTTTGATTATTGTTCAACCATGATACCATAAAGTTTTCTAGAAATAATTATCCTTCACTTGTACTTTTATTTTCATCAATACTTCCTACCCAATATCCATATGTATATGTTGTTAGAATGAAGTCAATAGAGTCTTGAATAACACAAAGCAAAGTCCAATGTGTTGAGATGTTTGTGTAGCAACGGATGTGCTCTAGCTTTGAAACTTTGTGGATGGGATAGAACACATCAGATCTCCAAGACCCAAAAATATTTTGGAGAAATTTCACCCAGAACCTAAGTTATTCGAAATATTAATTATTTTAATGGAGACCCTAAGTCTAACTTAGGGAAATTAAATAATTAAAGTGAATTAATTTAGACATGTGGGTGAGAATGTTAGAAGTGACGTGGATCAAGTATTTTCTAATCTTAGCCATCGATTAGATATTAGATCACAAACGTTGAATGTTCAATGAGAAAAGTATTAAAAGAAGGCTTGGGGTCAATTGGAGAAAACACACAGAGTGGCAGCACTTGAGCTAAGTCGAAATTCTGGGGTGTGGTTTGCTGAGAATTTTCAAGTGAGCTTGCAGTGTAGTGAGGGGCAGATCGACAGTGGGATTTCAGATCCGAGGTCGAGAATACATTGGTAGAGAGGAAGATCCGTACCAGAGTAGTGCAGAGACCCAACAAAGGTGACACATGTCCAACCAGAGCATCGCAGAGGCAACGTAGGCTCAACTAGGGTGACACAGGCCAAGCCAGAGCTACACAAAGGCTCATGCAAGGAAGGAGGGTTGACACAGAGCTAGAAAGGAAACACCCGAGTTCTAGTGGGCTAGAAAGGGCTCATTTTCAACAGATCTAGAAGGTGTGAAGTAGCCACACTGAAGGGTGACACATATATTACGTAGGCACCTAAGGGGTTCTTCATCCTCAGCTGAATCAACCATATTTTATGTCTCCAAGAGATAGAGGCACATCTGCAGAGATTTTCTCTATTTTGGAAAACCATGTCTGGTGCCCTTGAATGTATTCAGAATTCCGCATAGTAATAAAACCCTCTAAGAGTTGCTGCATCAGTTTTCCTACATTGGGTTTTTACGGGGACATTTTTCCGAAAAATCTTGCATGTCCTTTTTCATGTGTGCTTATTTCTTCAATGCATGATTTATATGTATGTGTAGATCTACATTGTGTTTACTTCGTTGTTTTCTAAATATTTCTGAAAAATAACTTGTAAATGTAAAAACACAAGTAGGAGAAGTAAACCAGATTTATGCAGTAGAAAATTATGTTAAGTAGTTTTAGGAATTCTCACATGGTATCAGATCTATTGCACATAAAGGGGAGTTGAATCTATCAACAAAGTGACAAAGATTTTTGTTGGAGGAAGTTGATTGAGACAACACAGATCTGGAAAGAGGTAGGACAACACCAGAGGGACAACACAGACCCAACAGGGGTGACGCAGAGCCTGTCTTGCTCATACAGAGTCGACGCAGACCCAGTAGGGTGATTCAGAGCTTGTCTAGCTCATGCATAGATGATGTAGAGGCTAACGTAGGCCAAAGAGGGTGACACATTCCAAGATGGGGTGATGTTGTGGTAGTTCTCATGGTCAAAGGTGCGGTTTTTTTTTATCTTTGAAGTTTCTGGTGGGGAATTGTTTCTGCCAGTGCAGAACAATGTCTACTAGGGTTGAAAAAGTAAGGGGAAACAATTCCTTAACAAAATTTCTAGCCAAGAAGTTTGAGATATGATCAACAAAGTGATTGGAGAGGGGTGCTTCGATAGAATTGGTGGAGGATTTCTGAAAAGGAAATCACTGGTCAAAGGTAGTCTATTCTCTAGAGGGTTTTCTATTGCCAAGAAACCCAGATCTAGTCTCTTGCTGAGAGTAGCAGCAAAAGAAGGGAGAAGAGCATCTGCTTCGAAATCGTTGAGTAGAGATGACCTCTCATGGATTGAGGGATCAAGATAGGTTATATGGAGCATCTAACGTCGTCATATGGAAGGCCAAAATCCTGTAAGTCCTTGACGAATATCACATCAAATATTATGCCGAGAAGGTTTTGAGAATTTCGGTCAATGTTGATCCATTGAAGAAGAATGAGGAAGCGCAAGCAAGGGCAAAGCACTTGATAATGGATGGGGTAAGGGATCATTTGGTCCCACACATTGCTAAGTAGAAAATGGAAAATGAGATGTGGATGACCTTGACCACATTGTATCAAGGTACTTTCGTCCAGAGGAAGATGCTTATGGAGAATCAACTACGACTATTTGAGATGCACAAGGAAGAGGAAATCGATCCCTTCCTCATTCGATTGAAGGAACTTCGAGATCTGATGGTTGTTATGGGAGAAAATCCTAATGATGGTATCATGGTGAGGAATGCCCTGAACGAAGTCGCCGATGATTAGGAGACATTTTTCAAGAGTATTTTGGGCAGCTCAACTTCCAAATTGGGAGGACATGTGGGATATTCTTCTTCAAGAGGAGATCAAGAGAATGTCCAAGATGGGAAACAACATCGGAGGAGCCAAGATCAAGAAGTAGGAGGATGAAGATGTGACTCTTGCATCTAAGGGACAAAGGCAATAACAAGGGAAGAAGAAGAAGGACCTCTCAAAGTTCAAGTGCTTCATATGTGGCGAATTGGGACACTTCGAAAATACTTGTCCTTAGAAGAAGAAGAAGGGAAAATAAGATTCAGATTCCAAGGCTGCAAAAGACAAGGGGGATGATGGAAGTGGTTATGATGTGGCCATGAGTGCTCATTTGCCTCGAGAGAAGAGGTGGGGAAACATTGATCTCTAGTTCTCTTGAATTGCAGATGGGGGGCAGGATCCTTGAGGTGCCCAAACTCTTGGATTACATATGAGCTACGAGAGCCCTTAAAGACAATTGCAGAATGATTAGAGTCAGTTGGTGCAGAGGATTATGGAGGAACAATGGCAGTGAGGGCACTGAAGACTGAAGCATCGCAGAGGCTGATGGGATTTCAACAGTGCAGAGCTTCAAAGGGTCACTGTAGTTCAGCAATAGAGGGTGCTTCAGTGTCGAGATGCAGCCAAACTGACTTGTCTGTCAGTATTTTGGTGATACTACAGCAGTCAGCAGTGGCACTGCTATGGGCATCATGAAGCAGTATTTGAGTTGGAGTTGTAGTACATATGAGGTAGTGATAGTGGAAAATTCATGGGCAACAATATAGAAGTCACCAAGGCAGTGGATGAGGGGCAGAAGCCGAGCATCAACAATGAAGGGGACCGATGCCATGGATCAAAGTAATTCTTTTGGAGTGAAGTGTTGCTAGAGCAAATTCCTCGCTAAGAGGGAGTGTTGAGATTTTGGGTAGCATCAGATGTGATCTAGCTCTTAAAATTTCTGGAGGGGTTAGAACACATGAGATATCCAAGACCTAAAAATCGTTTGGAGAAATTCCACCCCGAACCTAAGTTAATCAAAATACTAATTATTTTGATGGAGACCCTAAGTCAAACTTAGGGAAATTAAATAATTAAAGTGAATTGATTTACACATGTGGGTGAGAGTGTTCTAAGTGACATGGATCAAGTATTTTCGAATCTTAGCTGTTGATTAGAGATTAGATCACGACCGTTAAATGTTCAACGAGAAATGTATTAAAGGAAGGCTTGGGGTTAGTAAGAGAAAACACATAGAGTGGCAACACTTAAGCTAAGTTGAAATTTTGAAGCACAATTTGCTGAGAATTTTTGGGTGAGCTTGTAGTGCAGTGAAGGGAAAATCGACAATAGGATTTCATATTTGAGGCCGAGAATACATTGGCATAGAGGTAGATCTGTACTAGAGTAGCACAAAGACCCAACAAAGGTGACGTAGGCCCACCTAGATCAACGCATAGGCAACATAAGCTCAGCCAGGGTGACACAAGAAATGCCAGAGCTGCGTAGAGGCAACGTAGGCACAACTAGGGTGACATAAGCCTAGCCAGAGCTATGTAGAGGAGGCGCAGAGGCTCACGCAAGGAAGGAGGGCTGACGCAAAGATAGAAAAGTAGCATTGGGGTTCTAGTGGGCCAGAAAGGGCTCGTTTTCAGTAGATCCAAAAGGTGTGAAGCAACCACACTGAAAGGTGATGCAGAGATTACGTAGACACCTATGGGGTTCTTCATCCTCATCTGAATCATCCATATTTTCTATCTCCAAGAGATATAGGTACATCTGCCGAGGTTTTCTCTGTTTGGGCAAACCATGTATGGTGCCCTTGAATGTATTCAAAATTATGCATAATAATAAAAACCTCTAAGAGTTGTTGCATCATTTTTCACACATTGGGTTTTTCTGGGGACATTTGTCTGAAAAATCTTGTGTGTCCTTTGTCATGTGTGATTATTTCTTCAGTACCTGATCTATATGTATATGTAGATCTGTAGTGTGTTTACTTTGTTGTTTTATGAATATTTCTGAAAATAACTTGTAAATGTAAAAACAAAAGTAGGAGAAGTAAACCATATTTCTGCAGTAGAAATTTCTATTAAGTGGTTTCAGGAATTTTCACACAATGTGCCCTTTAGAAATCTAAAAATTATTTCTCCTACTTGCACATGTGTCTCTTTTAGTGAAAATTGAAACCTTGCAACCAATCCTACTACTCGCATGATGTATCACCTTGACATTGTCACATATATTATGTTGTCAATCATTGAAATGTACAATGTTTGATTTTATTTTTGGGATTCATCATCTTTGCTCAATTTACATCATGTGATCATGGATGTACTATTAGGTGTGAATTCTTCCATTATGAATTTTGTCAACATCTCCTTCATGTATTCAGTCTGAGAAATGAATATGCCTTTGCTAGATTGAAAAATCTACAAACATAGAAAGAATGACAAATCTCCAAGTATGGACATCTCAAATTCTTTTTGCATTTATTCTACAAACTTTTGGCTCATTCTGTGAACATTACTTCCAAAAATGATATCATTCACATAAACCAAAATGATTAATAGATTTTCAATTTATGTTTTGTTGTAAATATTTTTGTTAAAAACTCTTCTTTTGAAACCTTCTTGTTGTAGGTATTTGCCATGTCTTGAATACCAAGCTCTAGGAGCTTGCTTTAGTCCATATTGTGATTTATTTAGTTTGCATATATGATCTTCATTTTTTAATAATTCAAATCCTTCTAGTTGTTTAATATATACTTTTTCTTCTAAATTTCCATTTATAAAGGTCAAATTGATATCCATTTGATAGACTGTGAAGTTCTTGAAACACACAAATTCCAAAAAAATTTGGATTGCTTCTAATATTGGAACTAGAGCAAAGGTTTCTTCAAAATCGTTACCCTCAACTTGAGTATACCATTTATATAAAAATATTTATTTATTTCTTACTACTTTTCCATCTCCATTCAATTTTTTTTTGAAGACCCATTTGGTGTTAGTCACATCCTTATCTTTTGGTCTGGGCACAAGTTCCCATGCCTCATTCTTCTCAATCTAATTCAACTCTTCTTCCATGGCATTAAACCAATGCTTATCTTCACTAGTTTGTGTAAATTTCTTTAGCTTTAATTTAGATAGCATAAAAAAGTTTGTTTTTTTTTGTGTGCTTTCCAATCCTCTTCTAGTTTGAACTCATGTATCAATATCACCAAAAATATGATTTTCTGAATGATACTTTTCAACAAATTTGGATGGTGTCTTTGAATATTGGTATTATATTTCTTCATGTTCTTTATTTTCTTCTTCCTATTCTTTTTCATTTTTCTCATTATTTGTAGATTGTATGCTCTGTATTTTCATTTGTGTGTGACTTTTCTTTTTGATGTATTTCTTCATCCACTCTTACACCAAAAATTTCTACCACCTTAAGCAATCATTTTTTGTTACATTTATAGGCATTGCTTTCAAATGCATAGCCAAGAAATATGGCTTCATCTATTCATCTTTTTTTTTTTTGGGTGTACTTTCCAATCCTCTTCTAGTTTGAAATCATGTATATATATCACCAAAAATATGATTTTCTGAATGCTACTTTTGGACAACTTTGAATGGTGTCTTTCAATATTGGTGTTCTATTTCTTCATGTTCTTTATTTTATTCTTCCTATTATTTTTCCTTTTCTCATTCTTTGTAGATTGTATCCTCTGTATTTTCATCTGTGTGTTAATTTTCTTTTTGAAGTATTGCTTCATCCACTCTTACATCAAAACTTTCTACCATCTTGTGCAACCATTTTTTGTAAACTTTGTAGGCATTACTTCCAATTGCATAGCCAAGAAAGATGGCTTCATCTATTCTAAAATAAAACTTGCCTAAATTATCTTCACTTATCTTTATATAGCACCTGATCCTAAATATTTTGAAGTATTTGACTATAATTATTCTACCTTTCCAAAATTCATAAGGTGTCTTGTTGTTTTTCACTCTAACTTGTGATCTATTCAAAATGTAGATTGTTATGTTGACTACTCCCCAAAAGGTGTCTACTAGTTTGGATTCATTTAACTTGTTCTAGCCATTTCTTATATAATTTGGTTCTTCCTTTCTACAAATCCATTTTGTTGTCGAGTCCTAGCTGCTAAAAAATGTCTCTTGATTCTACGATTCTCACATAATTCATAAAATTCATTAGAGGTAAACTCACCTCCTATGTATGATATTAAGCACTTGATTTTTAAATTAGGATTATTTTCAACTAGGGCTTTGAAATATTTAAAGTTCTCAAACAATTCATTTTTTTCTTTAAGAAATGTAACCCATGTCATTTTTATGCAACCATTAATAAGAAACATAAAATAACTCTCACTTTTTAAATTGTGTATTATTCTTGGCTTGCAGAGGTATTTATGTACAATTTCCAATGATTTTGATGTTGGTACTCCTTTGTTTTGAAACTAACTCTCGTTTACTTCCTCTACTGACATGGCTTTCGAATAATGTCTATAGGTATTAAGAACCTTGGCATATCTCTTATTTCTTGTGTCTTGTGGATTTTTACTAAGCTGTCAAATTTTATATGACCCATCCTTCTATTTCATAAATAGTTTTCTTCTACTTGTCACATACACCATTTTTCTCCTTTGAATTTATCTAGGTTGTATAGATTTCTCGAGGTTCTGTTTGCATTTTCCACTAATATTCTTGAATATAATTTCCTTATCTCACATCCTTTAGAATGAAATGTGAGGTCATAACCTTGATCACAGATTCACTGACACATAGAAGATTGTGTTTTAACCATTCAACATACAAGGTATTTTGTGTTTTAGTTTTTCCATCATCAAGACTAATGGTAACTTTTCCAACTATCCTTGTGGAAGCATTATCCCTGTTAGCCCCCTATAAATTCCTTGACAAGCAAGCAGGGGGCTAAAATTGTTTTTGAACCTTCAAGGAATGCATTTTTCCTGAAAACACATCATACTTGAAAGCCTCTCCATACCCTCTGCCCTTTGGTAAAATTCCACTGTTGTTTCTAAGCCTAACTGATTGTAAAAATTGTGCTCCAAAAGGCCTTATTTTGCCCTTTGTACCCTTGCAGAATTCCCCATTTTAACCTGTTTTCCCTTTTGTCAAAATTCCCCTATTTACCCTAGAAATCCCTCCCCTAGTCCTTCTAAACCACCCACTATCCCTTTAAATCCTACGCACACCCCTTGTTTGGTCTAATTCCCCCTTTTTTCCTCTATCGATTCCCTTTCCTGATCCGGATTTATGCAGGAACGCAACAGAATAAACATATAACCATAAATACAGAGATGCAGCGGAAATAACACTTCATTTCATTAATATCAAAGAATTGAAATTTTCTTACATACAGAATGGAAATAAAACTAGCTAGGGCGCTGGTAGCTATCTCTGAGAAGAGATGTGGCGGCTACAGGCCTCTGAACTGAGTTACAATGAGGCTCGAGGGCCTATTTATCATTTAGAAACAATGGGAAATCCTAAACAGCGTAAACCCTAACCCTAGGAGATGAAGCGCCAAAACTATGGGCCCCGTTTGGGTAAATTGGTGTTTCAACATCCAGGGGCATAACTTTGGCATACAATCTCTGTTTGATGTGTACCATACCTCGTTAGAAAGATCTATCCGAGGACTACAAATTTGGAACAAGCAACATTGGTCAATGGACCCATGTTGCTCTCCATTTTCCCAAAAAACGTCGTTTAGGGCCTCAAAACGGCTCCGGAAGTTTAGGACCCGAAAAACTGCTAAAAATAGTAAACTGTGCCGAAACTAAAAAAATGAAATAGACAATGGTGGAGCCCCAAGTGGAATAGGTGGGTGACCACCAATATCCACCTGGATCATTCCTCCCCCCTTAGGAAGCAATGGTCCCCATTGCGTTAAGTTCCTCCATGAGATGAGGAAATTTTTGCTGAACTTGGTCCCTGGTGAACCACTTTCCTTGGTGCAGGAGTTGGCCAGCTTTGACAACCCGATATAGTTGGATCTTCTGCCGGCGAGTGTTCTTGATTTGCATGTCCATGATGCAATCTGTGGTGGCCTGTTCCATGCAGTCTGGATTTAACTCAGTTGGTGTGAGTTGTTCTGCAATGTCCGAGGTGTCCAGTAGAGGTGGGAAGTAAGGACGAAGGCGATCCACATTGAAGACTAGGTGCAGACCAAGGAATGGTGGAATACTGAGCTCGAATGCATTGTTTCCTACAGCCTTGGTGATGGTGTACGGCCCGTATCGGAGCGGGCGAAGCTTGCGGTGGGGTCCAGTGAGGCGCTCCTTCTGCAAATGTAGCCATACTTTGTCGCCCACCTGGAAGTTGTGTGGCACTCGGTGTTGATCATGGCATTGCTTGTACTTGGCATTGGCTCTGTCCAATATATCATGAACCTGTTGGCGGATGTGTTGAATGCGCTCGATGAAGCTACTTGCTTTGTCAACTTTAGACTGGACATGAGCTGAATCGGCCTGAGCAGCTGCAAACGGCATGGCTATGTCAATGGGACATAGTGGCTGGAATCCCAAGCCCACATGAAAGGGGCTATGGCCAATTGAACTGTGGAGAGCCCGGTTATAACTGTGTTGTACATAGGGGAGGCTCTCGTCCCATGTGCGTGGATGCTTTGAGTTGTACATGCGCAGAATGTGTACGATCATTCTGTTGACGACCTCTGTCTGGCCATCTGTTTGGGGATGGAAAGCTGTGGACTTGGTGAGCTTTGTGTCCAACATTGACCAGAGGCTGGACCAAAATGTGCTGAGGAACCTGCTATCTCGATCTGATATGATAGACTGTAGGATCCCAAAGTGCACCCACACTCATTCAAAGAAGAGTTTAGCAGCGGCTTCTGCTGTCATATTCTTCTTGCAGGCCGCCATAATGGCCATCTTCGAGAATCTGTCGACTACCACGAAAACATAGTCATTTCCCTGCTTAGTAGAAGGCGGGCCCGACATGTAATCCATGGAGATGGATTCCCAAGGTCGACTAGGGGTAGGTAGAGGAGTATATAGGCCTTGCTTCTTGATGGTCGGTTTGGCAATGGCACAAGCAGTGCAGGATTTGATGTGCTTCTCGACATCCTTTCGAAGGTTCGGCCAATAGAAATACTTCTGCAGGATTGCTACTATTTTCTCGACCCCAAAATGCCCAGCGACTCGACTGTAGTGTGCTTCCCATATCATTTTGGCACGCTCGCTTGAAGGAACACAAAGGTGTCCCATGTGACATAAAAGTGCATCTTGGAGGTGAAAATTTGGAACTTGCGTACCCCCCAAGAGTGCCTTGTAAGTTTGGCCGAATTCTGGGTCACTCTCATAAAGAAGCGGCCAATCCGAAGTCTCGTGCCCACAAGAGTTGAGCATAGTGGTGAGCGCCACGATCGGTGGTCGGTTGAGGCAGTCTGCAACATGATTGGTGCTACCCTTCTTGTACTTGATGTTCAAATGAAACTGTTGCAGATATGTGGACCACTTCTGATGGCGATCATTCTGCAACTTCCCTTGTGTCTGTATGAACTGCAGGGGCCGGTGGTATGTGTGGATGATTGTTTCCTTCCCCAAAATGTAATGCTTCCATTATCGACAGGCTTGCACAATGGAATACATTTCTTTGTCATAGGTGGGATACTTGCGAACTGTCTCAGACAATGTCTCACTGTGATATGCCACTGGATGTCCCTGTTGAGTAAGAACTGCCCCAATAGCATAGTCGGAGGCATCTGTCTCGATCTCAAATGGTTGTTGCAAGTCTGGTAATGTGAGCACTGGGGCAGAACAGAGGCGATTTTTCAATTCTGTGAACGCCTTTTGTTGAGGTTCCGACCAAAAGAATTTTGCTCTCGCTCCTCCCTTGGTGACTTGACTCAAGGGCCAAGTGATATGAGAGAATCCCAACACGAACCTCCGATAGAAATTAGCAAGACCCAGAAAGCTACCAAAGCTCTGTTATAGTGGTTGGGGCTGGTCAATCCCAAATGACTTGGATCTTGGCTGGATCCACATGCACCCCCCTTTCATCAATAATGTATCCCAGATATTGAACCTGGGTCATGCCAAAAGTGCACTTCTCCAAATTGGCACACAACTCGTGTTGCCGCAGTGTTTGGAGGACTTGTCGGATGTGGTGAAGGTGCTCTTCCCAAGTCTGGCTGAAGATCAGAATATCATCCAAGTACACCACTACAAATGAGTTGGTGAATGGTCGCAAGATGTCATCCATCATCCTCATGAAGGTGGCGGGAGCATTTGTCAACCCGAAAGGCATGATCAGCCATTCGAAAAGGCCTTCCTTGGCTTTGAAGGCAGTCTTCCACACATCGGAGGGTTCAATTGGTACCTGGTGATACCCAGACTTCAGGTCGATCTTGCTGAAATATTTTGCACCTTTGAGTTGGTCCAGAAGGTCATCAATCCGTGGGATTAGGTACCTATTCCGAACAGTGATCTTGTTCAGCGCCCGATAGTCAATACAGAGTCTCCACGTCCCATCCTTCTTCTGTACCAACACGATCGGGCTCCCACAGGGTGATGAACTTGGTTTGATGTGACCTTTCTGCAACAGCTCCTGAATCTGCCTCTTGATTTCATCATTCTCCGGAACAGAGCGCCGATAGATCAGTCCATTAGGTAGCGGCGCACCGGGGGTCAGATCAATCGGGTGCTTGACCTGACAGTGCAGAGGAACCCCTGTGGGTGAGGTGAATATGTCCCCGTACTCCTCCACAACCTTATCCATTTGTTGTTGTTGTGCAGAGGAGCCCTGTCTAGAGGTCGTGGCCACAGTCTTCTTCTTGCCCTGGGGCGGATCATCAGGAAAACGAATTTCCTGGTTTGGGAAATGAGCTTACTGCATTGTTTTGCAGTAACCAAAGAGATAGCAGCAGGAGGTGGTACCTCTGGTATCCCGTACAACTTATTTCCCAAAGTAACAATAACAGCACGAGGTCGAGACTCATACACAGCATGACGCTTCCACAAGTATGGTTGTCCTAATAATACATCAGAAACATCAATAGGAGCAACGTCACATAATACCTCATCCGTGAAGGGCTTGATGCTATAGTGAAGGCGGCACTGCTGGCTGACGCGGAGATCTCGTCCTTGGTGAAGCCACCCGATGGTGTATGGATGTGGGTGAGCTGTGGTCGGCAAGCCCAACCGCTTCACGGCGTCTGCTGAAATGAGGTTCTTTGGCTCCCATTGTCGACAATGAACTGTACCGGGGAGCCCTTTACCCACATCTGGGAGTGGAAGAGACGTTCCTCCTCCTCTGGATCTTCCGGTTCCTCCTTTTGGATCTTTGCAGTGGCAACAGTGGCGTTGGGCTCCGCATCAATAATCTGTTTCCATTTTTCATTCACCTTTTCAGGTTCTGATTCGGAGTCAGAGCATGCATCTGACTCAGAAGCCCTCATCTCGGCCACTAGCCACTGCTTGGCCCGACACTCACTTGTGTTGTGAGTGGAGCTCTTATGGAACTCACACCACTTTCCCGTGTCCTTCTTTGGCTTTGCGGTGTTGTTCTTTTCTTGTGGCTTCGATGAGTTGTCTTTAGCTGCCATGCCTTGGCTCGGTCCTTTGTTCTGCGGTTTGGAAGCACCTTTCCCTTGCTTTTGATTCGCAGATCCAAAGTCTCACTTCTTCTGCTTGAATTTTTGCTCAATCTTGGCAGCATACCGTTATGCCGTACCAAGCGAGGAGATGTCAAGGAACTCCATTTCCTCCTGAATGTATTTGTGCAGACAACTGCGATACTTTAGCACCAGATGTTTCTCTGAATCTTTGATACCCAACTTTGTGCGCAGGGTATGGAACAGATTCGTCAGCTCATGTACATCTTGATCCCTTTGTTGTCGCAGCGTGGTCCATTGTATGTACTTGTCCTCATAGCTCCCCACAGGATAGTACTGTTCCTTGACGGCGTCTCGGAAAGAATTCCAAGTTGGTACGGCTGAGAACAGAGAGGGTTCTGTCTGGTCCTTGTTCTCACAGTAGGTTTCCCACCAGTCCTTAACATGGGGGGTAGCTTTGAGGAGTGCAAAAAAAATCTTCTCCCGGTCTGAAAAGTCATGAACCGAGAAATATCCTTCTAACAGATTCAACCATTTATCTACAGCATCTGCGTCTATTTGACCCTCAAATATGGGAATGTCAAAATTTACTTGTACCTTAAAAGGAGTCGCGCCTCCAGAGTGGCTGTTGGATGCAGATGCGCCGCCGGTGGGTAGCCGTTGAAGGATCTGAACAAAGTTATCCATCATCACGTTCCTTTGTTTTTCGAGGGCCTCCTCGAGCAATATTTTGATAGGATCTCCTGCTCCCTCATCTTTCTTTTCGTCCCCCATGGGCGTCCGTCGAGGTTTGCGAGGCTGATCTTGCAAAGGTTCCACCAGATCAAGCCCTAGCTCCTTATACTCCGACCTCGTTGGGGACATGCAAAGAAGGATCGAGAAAAAGCAGACCGCTCTGATACCACTGATCCGGATTTATGCAGGAACGCAACAGAATAAACATATAACCATAAATACAGAGATGCAACAGAAATAACACTTCATTTCATTAATATCAAAGAACTGAAATTTGCTTACAGACAGAATGGAAATAAAACTAGCTAGGGCGCTGGTAGCTATCTCTGAGAAGAGATGTGGCGGCTACAGGCCTCTGAACTGAGTTACAATGAGGCTCGAGGGCCTATTTATCATTTATAAATAATGGGAAATCCTAAACAGCCAAAACCCTAACCCTAGGAGATGAAGCGCCAAAACTATGGGCCCCGTTTGGGTAAATTGGTGTTTCAACTTCCCAGGGGCGTAACTTGGGCATACAATCTCCGTTTGACGCGTACCATACCTCGTTAGAAAGATATATCGGAGGACTACAAATTTGGAACGAGCAACATTCGTCCATGGACCCATGTTGCTCTCCATTTTCCCAAAAACCGTCGTTTAGGGCCTCAAAACGGCTCCAGAAGTTTAGGACCCGAAAAACTGCTAAAAATAGTAAACTGTGCCGAAACTGAAAAACTGAAATAGACAATGGTGGAGCCCCAAGTGGAATAGGTGGGTGACCATCAATATCCACCTGGATCATTTCCTAGCCTAAAATTTCATAAAAAGGGCTGAAAATCCATATTTTAACATATTTCAGGCCTAACCCCCTTTGGTCAGCCCCTTAACCTTTCCCCCACATGACCTGGGCACTAGAACCACGCGCTAGCCTGGAAAGCGCTTATCGTGATCTGATTAATATGGTTCATAAGCGTTCTTCCCACCATCGATTCCCTGTAATCCGACGGTTGTTGCTCAGTCTCATCGCGCCCGTGGCTCCCACGTTCACTGCCCTGATCGCATATCCACCGTCCGTTCAATCTGCAAATCAACGGTCAGTAGTTCATCTGCCCTGGTGGTCCCCGCGCCGTGCCCACTCCAAAAACCGGAGGTTTCCATCGCACTGCCTTTGGAAGCTGGGCGGTTTTTCCCATTTCAGAGTGATTCCATTCACCGCATAACACGTGGCTCCGAGCACTGTTTAAAAACCGCTCCCCATCGCGCGTTAACTTTCGAACGTGGACTCGGCGCGATATGCGTGTACACCGTCTGATCTGAAGCTATCCATCCAACGGTGATCGCGCCACGAAGATGCTCGGGAATTAACTCAAGGCAAAGGGACCCCTGGTCCACCATCCGTCACCCTCCGACGCGTTCTCAACCGTCGATCTCCTCCTAAGATCGGAAGGTCCGGATTAACTGCATGCCCTGCCATTGACCCGGTCCCACCACGTCACCATTCCACATGTTTTTGTCACATTTTCCTCCATCCTCCTTGTATTTCATTCAAAGGTAAAATTTCAAATGTTTTCATTTAAACTTTTTCTGCAGTCCGCCAACTTTCACCAGACCATACTCCATTGTTTCACTACGTTTTTCGCCGTCACCCTGCATTGTCCCATCAATTCACCAGACTGCACGTCCATTCTCATCACCCCCACTGCATCCACCCTCCCCATGCATGATTTCTTAATGCATTTTCGTGTTTTGTAGGGTTACAGACCAGGCGGAAAACCACCATGGTTCACGGTCGATATTACAGTGGCAAAGAACGCAGAGAATGTCATGTGCAGAGATCGAAAATATGAAAAAGACTTGGGAAAGTGTTATGACATGAATTTCATTAAAGGAACAGGGTTAAACTCTGTAAAATATTTCCAGAGCCATTAAAGCACAAATTTCGCAGATGGAGACATCAATGGAGCGGCAGAGGAGTATCGGTAAAAGATCAGCGAATTCAATGTTTAGTATTGAGGATTTTTCAAGGGTTTAGAAGGAAAAGGTACCAGATTGAAGACATCATGGATCACACAGAAGGTACAGCGCGCAAAAAATAATATATATCAGTTTCACCTTCAGCAGAATGTTCCTACCCATGAAAGGACAGAATGCCCATACAATTTTCATTCTATGCCGTGTTCTAGAGAGATTTTCGGACCTGACAACAGTCCTGATGCTATGAGAGTGTTTGTTTCACAAAATGGCAGAACCTAACATCATTATTCTACCTTTCTATTTAATTCATGAGAGTATTGCAGAGATACTACAGCAAGTACATCAAAGACATACCTGGAGTAAATGGCAGCCTGACGAAGACCACTCTTTCATTCAAAGAGTACTGAAGATATATGCCCAGAATTTAAAACAGAATGGGTTTCGACCCACTTCATCTACTTTGCGTTTAATGTTTCATTTAGTTTTCCATCTACCTATTCTGCCTCCTTTCAGCTATAAAACTCATGAAGAAACTCATTGTAAAGGTTGTTGATCGACTATCTGTGAATTGCAAGCTGTTTCTTCTGAGACATGTTCTCTGTGTAAAGTTGTAAGATAGGCTGAGGAAGATGTTTTCAGACTGAATCTCAAGCTATTGGTAATGTTTTACTTGACTGGTGTTGCTCTTTAATATGACAAGCACATTTCTTTGGATCCTGATTTAAAGCAGCGGTGATGTTTTTCTGTCTTTGTCTATGTTTTCCCTATTTAATTCATTACATTTCGTTTCTTCTGGCATGCATCAGAAATATGGCATAGGATTTACCCTTGTTAGGTATCTTATGTTTCTGCTCTCCCTGCCTTCAATGTTTTCTGTTGAATGTGTTATCTGAGGATTGATTTCAAGCTAATTTAACCAGTGTAGTGGTTCCATATGCTGGCAGTTGATGTATGAATTAATGAATCTGTTCTTAGATGTTCTTGGCAGGTTTTGATTGAATGAATTGGGATAATGGGAGTTTAGAACTCTGTCTCTATCTCACTAGGATCCTTTTCAATTAATTGAACCTTCTTAAGATCCCTTAAGCTGGAGGCCGAAGCATTGAGAGTTCAAAGTCTCTCTCTGATCTCAGGTTTTCACCTTTGTGTCCAAATCTTTAATGTTTCCTTGTCTGAAGAGTTAGCCTTTAGGTTTTAGATCACAGGTTGTCCAATGGCATGTCCTGTCCCTGGATCTGATTTCTAAAGGTCACCTTGGAGGTTTCCTTGCTTTCACCTTTTCTCTTACCATTTCATGCCACACTATCATATTTAAGATCCAATGCTTTAGATGACTAGCCCAACTGAAAGCCTGCATATTGAATAGCAAGTAAACCCTTTCCTGACTCCATTGCCCAATGGTCCTGATGTTCTCTGAATCATCCCTCCTTTGCCTAAAATCCTCTTTGCTCATCCTTATCTTATATTGAAACCTTCTTTCCTAATTCCAAACAACCAAACATACAATCAAACAAACAAACCCCGTGCCTATAACTAGCCTAAAATCTTAAATTTTGAGCTTCAAAGACATAAAACTTTGCTATATAGAGAGATCCCTCTCTAGACCCAGGAGGGCTAGATCCTGAGGTCTGAAAGTGGTTCTGATGTTGTCTCATCTTTTGGTCTTTCCAATCTGGCCAAAACATGGGAACCCCAGCATAATGGTGACTCCGCTGGGGAAATCTGAGAGCCTATAACTGATAACATTTTTCTGTCTCCCATTGTCGTCACCAACATAATGGTGATTCCACTGGGGAAATCTGAGAGCCTATAACTGATAACATTTTTCTGTCTCCCATTTTCGTCACCAACATAATGGAGACTTCGTTGGGAAATCTGAGAGCCTATAACTGATAACATTTGTCTGTCTCCCATTGTCGTCACCAACATAATGGCGACTCCACTAGGGAACTTCTGAGTATTTTCCATCTTACTACATCACAAGAGCCTCAGAAACCTACAATCTTTGGTTAGGTTTGCAGTTAAACACCCCTATTCATAAATCAACCTATATACCAATTTTTGTGTTTTCTCCCACACTCTTAGACAGAGTTTGGAAAGGGCCAGATAGCCTCCGGATCTCATCCTCTTTCAGAGGTGAAATATCTAGTAAATGCCCTCCTAGTCCAGCTCTGGTCAGAGTTTGCTGTGTTTTAAGGATTTCCCTAAAGGGACATTACAGAAACACTATGGTGGACATTATACTCTCTTGAAACATCCTAAACCCTCCACCTGGCGACTCCATAGCTCATAAACGATTTAAAGACTCCATTGGTGATCAGTAGGCCTGCTGATTATCTTGGTTCACATAAGGCTCCACTGGGAGACCAAAGCCCATTTACAACATCAGCCACAATAGAAGTAACAAGTAGGGTTAAGCTGCTTTGTTGGATAACAACATTCTGGCTTCAAGAACCATTCACACAAGAGCTTATCCTAACCCAAACCCACCTGAAATAGTTGACAACCCTGAGAGTATCCTCCAAAGATCTCCTACACCTAAAATACCAACTATCTCCAGGCATGTCCATAGAGATAACTCTGCACCGGAAGGCCTTACAGCTCTATTAGTCCCACCTTTCGACCTAGACCTACCAAACATATTTCCCAGAACCAGGTCATTCAGTGCTCTAGACCAGCTAGACCTTGAGCTTTCTGGTTCACCACCTTGTAGTGGTCAACACATTAGGAACAGAGAGACCCCTCCATCTACACCTCTTGATATTTACTTCATTCAAAACTTGGGGCTTCGCCACCCTAGATCTTCCCAGCAGACTTCTGTTGGTCCAAGTATCCCTGTCATCCAAATACCAGCTGCTCAAATCAACCCCTTACCTCTGCGAAACATCATCATGGTAGCTTGGTATGCACCTCTGGTATTACCTCAGCCTCTAGTACCCCCCACAATGATTATCAATCAAAGATCCCACACTTCACTGCAAAAGAGTCCACCACAGCTCAGCACCATGTAGATAGGATGGAATATTATTTTGACTACATGGAGATAGATGATGATACATTCAAAATGAGAATCTTTGCCCAGAGTTTAGGAGGTGATGTGAAAAAATGGTTTAAAATCATACCTCCTAATAATATCCAAGACCTTCCTGCTTTATATCAAACCTTCATAAACAAATGGGAAGTTAAGGCCAACCCTCTCCAAATCTTAGCAGAATACAAGAACCTTAAAAGAAACATAGGAGAGAGTGTCCATGACTACTCTACAAGGTTTAACATCGTTTATAATGCTCTCCCTCCACATATGAAACCTCCCCAAGGTATGGCTCTAGTGAAATATCTGGAAGGCTTCGATGCTGACATGGCCTACCAGCTTAGGGAGAGGGATTACAACACACTGGAAGACATGAAGAAGGGAGCAGTGAGTGTAGAGGCTAACTTGATTGAGAAAAAAGCAAGATTGAGAGCTGAGAAGAGGGTAACATATAAAGATGACACTGTAGCTTCCACATCTGATCCCAATTATGACCACCTATCTAAAAACATGGAAAAGCTACAGCAAATGATGGAAAAAATGGTTGTCACAGTCAGTACCAAAACAGAAATCAAAACCATAACCAGAACCAGAACTTTAGAAGAAACAATACCGCTCCCAACAGACAAAGAGAATCAGATCAGCAAGTTATTCCCCCATTCCAAGAGAACTTTCTTGATGAAGATGAGGGAATCATAGAAGAGTCTGAGGGGACCACAATAAACATGTTTGAAGTAGAAAAATCAGTCCACAACTATTACACAGAAGAAGATCAGCCCTCACCCTCATATTGGAATGAGGAAGGATTGGGATCTGAGGATTACAGACTTGGATTTGAAAATTCCATCATGAAAGTCAGAGAAAAATATGAACTTAGGAGAAAAAGGAGTCTAGACACTTCCAAACCAAAGGCTTCTGAGATTTATATCAAGAAAAGGCCTGAGAAAAATTCTAAAGTAGCTGATGAAAGTAACAAATCAGTAGCTGAGAGTTCTGCGAAGAACAAAGAAAAAGACAACCAAAACACTGACAAACAAAGTAAACCAACTAGCAGCACTAGCACTGCAGTTAATGCTCCTGATAAAACAATTCCTAAGCCTGTACATAGTGAGAATCAACCCACTGATTCTGCCACCAAGGTGGTGGCTAAAAAAATAGAGTTGAACATTCCAAAGAGTCAGTCCACTTTCAATTTGGAGAGTGAGATTGCAAAAATTAAAATCGCTGTCCCACTCTCTGAGCTGGCCAGTCAGGATGTATACAAAGGCCAAATTGTGAAAGCATTAAATCTAGGGGAAAACAGTGACACCGTTAACTTGAGTGATGATCAACTAGCCCTTCTGTTTGGTCCAAAGATAGAAGGAAAGTTTCAAGAAGGGGTAGTGCCACCTTTTTATATCAGTCTCAATATCCATGACAATATCCTCCACAATGCAATGCATGACTTTGGGGCATCACACAACCTAATGCCTAAGGTAGTAATGGAAAGGTTAGGCCTAGAGATAACCCGACCCTACAAAGACTTATATTCATTTGATTCTAGCAGAGTAAAGTGTCTTGGCCTGATCAAAGATTTATGTGTGAGCCTTACCCAGATTCCAGCCAAGTGTATGGTCATGGATGTCGTAGTGGCAGATGTGCCACCCATGTATGGCATGTTATTATCGAGATCTTTGGGAGCCAAGCTGCAAAGTACAATGCATATGGATGGAGCCTATGCCACAATCCCAGTCTTTAGCCAACTTAGAAGACTGTATAGAGAGGAAAAAATGAAATTCTTGGTCAGCAACCCTGAAAAGCCTGAAAATTCACCTTTATACTCTGTACACACAGATCTTGACTCCTTCATCCTTTGTAATGATGAATCCTTAGGTGGGTTAGAATTCAAAAACCGAGATACAAACAAAGAAACAGAGCCCATGGACTTTAACATAATGGATACTCTAGACTCGGAGGAGAACGATGTAGAAAACTTTGGACAATGCATTGAAACAGAAACTCAGAGTGAACAAGAAGCAGAAAGCAGTCTACCGATTAGTCGCTCTCCGCAACCCCATGCACTACACCAAGAACAAAAAAATGTTAGGCCCAAGAGAGAAACTTTATGGGAAATCAATTTCGATGGGTCATGCACTAAGAGAACCGTAGGAGCAGGAGTGTGGGTACATAACACCGAGAGTGACTATGCAGAGAGTCATGCCTGTAACCTACATTTTAAATGTACAAACAATATTGCAGAGTATGAGGCTCTTATCCTAGGCTTGAATCTGTTGAGAAAATTAGGAGCCCGTAGGATAACTGTGCACAGAGACTCTGAGTTGATCATTAAACAAGTGAATGGTGAATACACAACGAAACATCCTAGGTTGAGAGCATACAGGAATGACGCTATGGATCTATTGAAAACCTTTGTAGAATACGATCTGGTGTTTGTCCCTAGGCGTCAGAACGCAATTTCAAATGGATTAGCCTGCATGGCTAGTGCGTGTCGCAAGCCCCCCAGTGACCAACAAATCATCATTCAAACCAAATTCAGACCTGCAGTGCCGGACAATGAAAAATACTGGCAGGTCTTTGAGGGTGACAAACAGATTGAGGATTTCCTAATAGGCAAGAACGAGTTTGAATTTTTCAATTCAGACTCTAAATCTGATGATAACTGCCTAATTAAAGAGCCCTCAGATGAGGAAGAACCACCCTGTAACATAGAAATAAACACTTTAAATGAACAGATTGGAAATCCAAATGAAGAATGTGAAAACACAGATAGTGAAGAAGTAGAAGTGTTGCAGGCCAAAGATAAGAACATACCTCGAGGTCTGGCACCTTTAGAAGACCTTTTTGATTTCGACAATGTAGCAAAAAAGCCCACTTTAGAACATGCAGAAGCTGATGTCGAGGAATGCAACATAGGCACTGAAGATAAGCCCAAGATGATTAAATTGGCTAAGTCCCTGCCTGCAAACATGAAAAAGAAATACATTGACCTATTCAAAGAATTCATTGATGTGTTTGCCTGGGGCTATAAGGACTTAAAGGCCTATGACACAAACATTATACAACACAAAATACCTCTGAAAGAAAATCAGAAGCCCTTCAGACAGAAACTTTGCAGAATAAACCCAAAACAATTGCCTTCAGTTGAAAAAAAAACAAAAAGATGTATGAGGCAGGCATAATAGTTCCTGTGAGGTTTTCTGATTGGGTCTCAAACCTTGTAGCTGTGAGAAAGAAAGCAGGTGAGATCAGATTGTGCATAGATTTCAGGAATCTTAATAGAGCCTCACTCAAAGACAATTACCCTTTGCCAAAAATGGAACACATTCTTCAGAGGGTAGTAGGCTCAAGAAGGATCTCCCTGTTAGATGGTTTTTCAGGTTACAACCAAGTTTTAGTACTCCCAGAAGACCAACTCAAGACAGCTTTTACCACTCCATGGGGCACTTTTATGTATGTAAAAATGCCCTTTGGACTGATGAACGCTGGTGCAACCTTCCAACGAGCAATGGACATAGCCTTTTCAGATGAAATAGGGCACTTCATTTTCATCTACCTAGATGATATAACGGTCTATTCCAAGACTGATTAAGAACACCTAAGACATCTGAGGGGAGTGTTTGAAAAATTTAGAAGGTTTGGTTTGTCATTGAACCCTAAAAACACTGTATTTTGGCTACAAGAAGGTAAGCTTCTTAGCCACATCATATCCGAGAGGGGGATTAGGATAGACCCACAAAGATTTGAGGGAATACTACAAATCACACACCCGAGGAACATCAAAGAGTTACAGTCCTTCATTGGGAAAGTCAACTTCCTCAGGAGGTTTATTCCAAACTTAGCTAAACACCTTAGGAATATGAAAAATATGTTAAAGAAAGGTGTAGGAGTTAAGTGGACTATTGAAGCTAAGAAATATTTTGAATCAGTTAAAATTGCACTCACCCAGACTCCTGTCCTTATTAGTCCTAATTTCTCAAAGGATTTCCTGATATTTTCATTTGCCTCTGAGCATACAATAGCTGCAGTTCTGCTGCAGAAAAATCCAGAGGGAATGGAACAACCCATCTCTTTCTTCAGTAAGGCTCTAAGGAACGCACCCTTGAAATACAACATAATGGAAAAATAGGCCTATGCCTTGGTTAAGGCCTTGAAATAATTTAGGGTGTAAATACTGCATTCCCACACCATAGCCTACATGCCACATATAGTGGTTAAAGACATCTTGTCCCAAGACCCAGATGGGAAGAGGGGCAAATGGATTGCTGTGATCTTAGAATATAACCTTGAGATAAAACCCACAAAAATGATCAAAGGTCAGGGCCTAGCTCAAATAATGGCTGAAACAAATTTGCAAGCCCTTGACATAAACATGGTGGATGCCTTGGATGAGCAGGAAGGATTGCCTGATCCCACTGTCGAGGATAAGTTTTAGAACTCTCCATGGTATTCTGACATTCTGTATGTGCTCACACACCTCAATGCCCCCCTGAACTGTCAAAGGCCAAGGCCAGATTCCTAAAATTAAAAGCAAGACGCTATTGCATACTGAATAATTGCTTATACTAGAAAAATACAAGTGGCTTATTGCTTAAATGTTTGGCTGAAATAGAGGTAGAGAGGATTAAACTTGAATTCCATGCAGGAGAGTGTGGAGGCCACCTAAATTGGAAAGCCACTGCTAATAAAATACTCAGAGCTGGCTATTATTGGCCTACACTCTTCAATGACATCCATAAGATGATAATCGCTTGCCACAAATGCCAGATTTTCGAAGGCAAAAGAAAGCTCCTCCCCTTACCTTTACAACCCATCACTGTTGAGGGTTCCTTTATGCAATGGGGCCTAGATTTCATAAGAGAAATACACCCTGCTTATTTTGCACAACACAAGTGGATCCTTACAGCCACAGATTACTTCACTAAGTGGATAGAGGCCATACCTTCTAGGAATGCCACAGATTTTGTCATCATTAGGTTCCTATAAGACCACATCCTCTCTCGGTTTGGCTGTCCAAGGAAAATAATCACTGATAATGCTGCTGATTTTGGATCCAAGAAAATGGTTGATTTCTGTCACAGGTATCAAATAGCACTTGGTCATTCAACTGCTTATTATCCACAAGGTAATGGGTTAGATGAATCTTCAAACAAGAGCCTGGTGACCATCATCAAAAAGCTGTTGGAAGAGAACAAGAAATGATGGCACAACAAGTTAGTACATGCTTTATCGGCTAACAGGCTTACAACAAAGAAATCCATTGGCATGTCACCATATCAGCTTGTCTATGGAACAGAAGCAGTGTTTCCTACCAGCCTTGGAGTACCAGTGATTAAACATGTCCAAGAAATTCAGACAGAAGAAGACAATATGGTGAGGAGGATAAACCAAACAATTCATCTCTAGCAAACAAGGGAAGAAGTCTATGACAGAGCCATGAAAGTTCAGGAAAGTATAAAGAATTTGTTTGACAAAAGAACCAAAGCTTCTGACTTCAAAATTGGAGATAAAGTTCTGAAGTGGGACTCAAGGAGAGAGAATAAAGGAAAGCACGACAAGTTTGACAGTTTGTGGCAAGGTCCATACATCATCCAGGCCACTGTGGGTCCAAATTCATTTTTTCTACAAGAAATAGATGGTACAGAGCTATTTGGGGGTACTGTCAATGGCAGGATGCTCAAACACTACTTCTGCTGATTTCCAATTTCCAGTTTCCGTCTCCATTGTGAATTCCATTTGCTGTGTTTGTTTTCAAGAAAAAGAAAAATGTTCCAAAAAACAAAGAGAAAGGAGAGGTTCAGACATGCTCAAAACATGAACCTCTAAGGTGCAAAATATTGGCTCTAACATGATCAAAACCTGAGCCAGAAAAGAAGAAAAAGAATCAGCTCTAACATATCCAAATCCAGAGCTGAAATGAAGAAGAGAAAGTGACTCTAACAAGATCAAAACGTGAGTCACAAAGAAAAGAAAGATGCTTAAAAAATTCAGATTTCAAGCCTTCAAGATCTTGTTTTCAGTTTTCTGCAAGTTTCTATCCATGTGCAACAGTCTTTATGCCTTGGATCCACAGCAAACTAGACTGTCTAATCCTAGTTTGACTATTTTTAAATTTCTGTTGTAGAATGTAGAGAAGAAATCTACTGGACAGTCTAATCCCAGAAGATATTAGATTAGGTAGAGAAACATGTGAGACCAACTGTTTAATCTGGTCTCGTGGAGCAATACGGGTAGAAATAGAATAGGTTTACTTTCTTGTTTGAAAAAAATAAATGATGTGAAGGGTCTACTAGTCAAAATGCACCCTAGAAGATAAAATGATAGGACTATAGTCTGGGTAGGTAGATTGTTTGGGAATGTTTCTGCTGATCTATCATGTTTGTGGCAGCTGAAAATCAAAGAAGGAAGATGGCTCAAAGATCAAGCATCTAGCCTACCTCAAAGATCATTTCTGGATTCTTGACTCCTTCAAGAAGAAGCCATCCCCATGTGGAGCCACTGTTAGCCCCCTATAAATTCCTTGACAAGCAAGCAGGGGGCTAAAATTGTTTTTGAGCCTTCAAGGAATGCATTTTTCCTAAAAACACATCATCCTTGAAAGCCTCTCCATACCCTCCGCCCTTTGGTAAAATTCCACTGCTATTTCTAAGCCTCACTGATTGTAAAAATTGTGCTCCAAAAGGCCTTCTTTTGCCCTTCGTACCCCTGCAGAATTCCCCATTTTAACCTTTTTTCCCTTTTTTCAAAATTCCCCTATTTACCCTAGAAATCCCTCCCCTAGTCCTTCTAAACCACCCACTATCCCTTTAAATCCCACGCACACCCCTTGTTTGGTCTAATTCCCCCTTTTTTCCTCTATCGATTCCCTTTCCTAGCCTCAAATTGCATAAAAGGGTTGAAAATCCATATTTTAACATATTTCGAGCCTAACCCCCTTCGGTCAGCCCCTTAACCTTTCCCCCACACGACCTGGGCACTAGAACCACGTGCTAGCCCGGAAAGCGCTTATTGCAATATGATTAATATGGTTCATAAGCGTTCTTCCCACTGTCGATTCTCTGTAATCCGAAGATTGTTGCTAAGTCTCATCATGCCCGTGGCTCCCACGTTCATCGCCTCGATCGCATATCCACCGTACGTTCAATCCGAAAATCAACAGTCAGTAGTTCATCTGCCCCGGTGGTCCCCGCACCGTGCCCTATCCAAAAACCGGAGGTTTCCATCGCACCGCCTTTGGAAGGTGGGCAGTTTTTCCCATTTCGAAGCGATGCCATTCACCGCATAACACGTGGCTCCGAGCACTGTTTAAAAACTGCTCCCCATCGCGTGTTAACTTTTGACCGTGGACCTGGTGCAATATGCACGTACACCATCCGATCTGAATCTACCCATCCAACAGTGATCGCGCCACGAAGATGCTCGGGAATTAACTCAGGGCAAAGGGACCCCTGGTCCACCATCTGTCACCCTTCGATGCGTTCTCAACCGTCGATCTCCTCCTGAGATCGGAAAGTCCGGATTAACTGCATGCCCCACTGTTGACCTGGTCCCACCACGTCACCATTTGACGTGTTTTTGTCGCATTTTTCTCCGTCCTCCTTATATTTCATTCAAAGGTCAAATTTCAAATGTTTGCATTTAAACTTTTGCCGCAGTCCACCAACTTTCACCAGAACATCCTCCATTGTTTCACTGCGTTTTTCGCCGTCACCCTGCACTGTCCCATCAATTCACCAGACTGCACGTCCATGCTCATCGCCCCTGCTGCATCCACCCTCCCCATGCATGATTTCTTAATGTGTTTTCATGTTTTGCAGGGTTACAAACCAGGCGGAAAACCGCCATGGTTCACAGTCGATATTACAGTGGCAAAGAACGCAGAGAATGTCATGTGCAGAGATCGAAAATATGAAAAAGACATGGGAAAGTGTTATGACACAAATTTCATTAAAGGAACAGGGTTAAACTATGTAAAATCTTTCCAGAGCCATTAAAGCATAGATTTCGCAAACGGAGACATCAATGGAGCGACAGAGGAGTATCGATAAAAGATCATGGAATTCAATGTTCAATATTGAGGATTTTTATAGGGTTTAGAAGGAAAAGGTACTAGATTGAAGACATCATGGATCACACAGAAGGTACAGCACGCAGAAAATAATATATATCAGTGTCACCTTCAACAGAATGTTCCTACCCACGAAAGGATGAAATGCCCATACAATTTTCATTCTATGCCGTGTTCTAGAGAGATTTTCTGACCTGACAACAGTCCCGATGCTATCAGAGTGCTTGTTTCACATAATGGCAGAACCTAACATCATTATTCTACCTTTATATTTAATTCACGAGAGTATTGCAGAGGTAATAAAACAAGTACATCAAAGACATACCTGGAGTAAATGGCAGCCTGATGAAGACCACTCTTTCATTCAAAGAGTACTGAAGAAAAATGCCCAGAATTTAAAACAGAATGGGTTTCGACCCACTTCATCTACTCTGCGTTTAATGTTTCATTTAGTTTTCCATCTACCTATTCTTCCTCCTTTCAGCTATAAAACTCATGAAGAAATTCATTGTAAAGGTTGTTGATCGACTATCTGTGAATTGCAAGCTGTTTCTTCTGAGACATGTTCTCTGTGTAAAGTTGTAAGATATGCTGAGGAAGATGTTTTCAGACTGAATCTCAGGCTATTGGTAATGTTGTACTTTACTGGTGTTGCTCTTTAATATGACAAGCACATTTCTTTAGATCCCGATTTAAAGCAACGGTGATGTTTTTATGTCTTTTTCTATGTTTTCCCTGTTTAATTCATTACATTTCGTTTCTTCTGGCAAGCATCAGAAATATGGCATAGGATTTACCCTTGTTAGGTACCCTATGTTTTTTCTCTCCCTGCCTTCAATGTTTTCTGCTGAATGTGTTATCTGAGGATTGATTTCAAGCTAATTTAACCAGTGTAGTGGTTCCATATGCTGGTAGCTGATGTATGAATTAATGAATCTGTTCCTAGATGTTCTTGGCAGGTTTTAATTAAATGAATTGGGATACTGGGAGTTTAGAACTCTATCTCTGTCTCACTAGGATCCTTTTCAATTAATTGAACCTTCTTAAGATCCCTTAAGCTGGAGGCCGAAGCATTGAGATTTCAAAGTCTCTCTCTGATCTCAAGTTTTCACCTTTGTGTCCAAATCTTTAATGTTTCCTTGTCTGAAGAGTTAGCCTTTAGGTTTTAGATCACAGGTTGTCCAATGGCATGTCCTGTCCCTGGATCTGATTTCTGAAGGTCACCTTGGAGGTTTCATTGCTTTCACCTTTTCTCTTACCATTTCATGCCACACTATCATATTTAAGATCCAATGCTTTAGATGACTAGCCCAACTGAAAGCTTGCATATTGAATAGCAAGTAAACCCTTTCCTGACTCCATTGCCCAATGGTCATGATGTTCTCTGAATCATCCCTCCTTTGCCTAAAATCCTCTTTGCTCATCCTTATATTATATTGAAACCTTCTTTCCTGATTCCAAACAACCAAACATACAATCAAACAAACAAACCCCGTGCCTATAACTAGCCTAAAATCTTAAATTTTGAGCTTCAAAGACATAAAACTTTGCTATATAGAGAGATCCCTCTCTGGACCCAGGAGGGCTAGATCCTGAGGTCTGAAAGTTGTTCTGATGTTGTCTCATCTTTTGGTCTTGCCAATCAGGCCAAAACATGGGAGCCCCAACAATCCCCAAAGGTAATGTTGCCTCATTTTTCTTCCTTTAGGTTGATAAATTTGTTATAATCCCTTTTCATGAACATCCACTATCAATGCACAATTTTCTACCTTTGTTTTGAGCATACAATGCAAGTTCACATTCTTCCTCCGTTCGTTCTTCTTGCTTCCTTTTCTGCACCTTTGTTGATTATTCTCTATGTATGGTAATAATATATTCTTCCTTGTTTTGTTTACAAAACTTTATTATGATTTTTATATTCACGTGCTATGTGATCATAGTTATTGCATTTGAAACATTTAGTTTTGTAATCAAGTAGGGGTGTAAATGGATTATAACTCCTATAAAAAAACCTATTAGAAATTATTATTTTTTATGTCACATAATCATTCTTTGAGTTCTTCTAATATCATCTATTTTTATCTCTTACATGATCAATTCTACAATATATTACTTTATGACCAAAATAAGCACTAAAAAAACAATAGCCAATGAAGAGATATTGGTACAGGGTTTTGAAAGGCCTTCTTCGTGGAACAACTCCTCTAAACTCATTCTTGTTGTTCTTATGAGAAGAATCAGGTTTCTATTGGTTCTCAATTCCTTTCATACTATTTCTTTCATTGTTGATGGAATCTTTCAAAATATTAGCATATATTTTATCATTTTCTTAATTTTCCTTTTCTAATGGCTTCGTGACCTTAATGCTTGCATCTCTCTCAGGGGTCTTTTGTTTTTTGTTATAGCCAAGACCTATGTTGATGAATGTTGAAATTTGGTAATTAAGAACTTTATCTAATATTTTATCACTCTTTCCAAACTTCAATCTTATATTCAATTAATCATTTGTTTTCTCTAGTTCCTTTCTCAAGAAAATGATTTCAACTTACAGCTTCTTGCAATTTTCTTATTTTTTTTCAACTATATTTTCACCACTTATTCTCCCATTTTTTTCCTTTTCTAGTTGAGCTTTATGTTGGAGGTTTCTTTAAGGACAAGGGGGATTCCAAAGGGGCCAATAGTCAAGTATAAACAATAGGCTAATGGAAAGGCATAAGGAGCAACTCACATGGAAAATAAGTGATGGATTCTTCTTGATTGAGGTTTTAGAGGGCATATTCTTCAATGGTGAATTAGGGCCAAGGTTTGTCTCATGTTTTGGGCCATTGTAGGTCAAGGAAAGGCTAGGCAAATGAGAGCCCTAGCCATAGGATTATGAGGACAAGAAGGGCCAAATATTGTGAACTAAATTGTTGTGCGGTTATGTGAGCACGTTGAGGGTGAATAAGGGAATCATAGGGCAATATGAGGCCTAAGAAGTAGGAAGCAGGGAAGGTAGAGTAGCAATCTGAGGTCTAAAGAGGAGGTCGTAGGCCTATCTATTGAATTTCATAACTATGGTTTGTTAGTGTCAGTATTTGCACCCTTCCACCAGTGATCAAATAAAATATTTCATGTCATGTTAAGGGTCCCATTATGAAAATTGTTTCATTCCATTAGGTCATCATGAAAAAATTTGGTCACTTGGTGTAGATTTAGGTCAATCTTCACTCTTTTCAGAAATTTCATTACTTACTGCCTCATTTCACCACTTTGTTGAGTGTACATCAGTCATGAGTTGTTATCATCATTTTATTCCTTTCATCATGAAGTTCATTCAGTCAGAGTCTTTATTAGGTTTTAGGGTTTTCAAGGTCCATCAAATCACCATTTGCATGCATAAAAGACCATCAAGTAAGAGAGTGACAATAAACACATTTTATTATGAAAGTTTGATGTGTAAATTAATTTCAACTCAATATGTAATTTTATGTTTCGTAATATGTAATAAGTTCTCATGGTTCCAAGATAGTTGTATACTCAAGGTTCCAATCAACCAAATTAGTCAATGTTCTAAAAATCCTTAGTGTTCAAAATCCATCAAAAGACCAAATCCAAAGATCAGGTTCAAAAGGTAAAGTGCAATGTCAAAGTTGAGTTCAAAAGGAAATGTGGGTCCCAAAGCCAATTTATGAAATTTCACCAAGTATAAAGGGCCATCAAAGACCAAAAAGGCAGTCATTTTCATCCTCATGCATTGAGCTCTCAAACTCCCAAGTAAAAAATCAAATTTTTAGTGAGAAAGACAAGTTTTTTGGAAGGCATTGCGCTTTTTACAGAGAGGGTGTTGCGCTTCTCCTTAAGGCGCTGCACTTTTACCAACTTTCTCCCATAGCTTCAAATATTCGTTGCAAGAGGTCAAACCATAAAACAAGGGTTTATTTATCCAATTACAAGTAGGTTACACTTCTTAAAGCCCTCCTTTTAATTTAAGATTGTAAATTCATGGTGTAAACCCTCCTCATTTACCATTTTAAGTTTTGAGCCAAGAAGCCCTAGTTTTCACCATTGAAATTCAAGGTGGTTTCCCCTATACTCTATTTTCCCTTCCCACATTGTAAAATCACTCCCCTTATCCCTATATCACCTTATCCCTAATCCCTAAATCCCATTTCCTAAAACCTTAATCCTAGGCTGCATTTTCCTAGGCAACCATACCATATCCCCGCAATCAAATTCCCTACCCTATCCCTAAGTTTTCTATCCCCAAACACTTCCCTAAACTCCCTAACTCCCCTCCCCAATTTCCAAAATTTTCCTACACTAATCCCAACTCCCTAAAACTACTATCCTAACCCTTTCCCTTCCCCTTCCCCATGGTTTCAAAACAAGACAAATACTATGGAGAAGGAAAGAAATATTATGGAGGAGGAGATGAACATAGAAGAGGAGGTGAGATAACACAAAGGAGGGAGGATTTTGAGGCTTGAACCATCCAACACTAGAGAATTTTTGGCCTCACCCATGACAGTCAATTTCTTCAAACATGTGGGTTGTTTTGACTTCTGTGAAATGGTCCAAAGAGTACAACATCACACTGCTTTGACCAGATTTTTCATCTCTAACCTCAAAGACAACCAAGTGACCATTGCAGGAGTAACCTTCACCATATACACATATATTATTGCTGCAACTACAGGGATACCCAATGTGGGTGAAAAATGGTTTAAGGCCAAAGATATAGATGCCCAACATTATGAACCATTTCTCAAGCCAAGGTACAAAAATGATAAAACGAAATTCTTTCCTTTCAGTCACCTACTTGAAAGATTTTCTACCATGATGAAAATCATCATGAAATATTTTACTTGTGAGGGCATATTCTCCAGACTATATGCCTATCACATCAAACTACTTATGCATTTCACAAGGGTGAAATCTCTCAACATCCCTCACTATTTGTACACGAGTATTGATAAAATGTCATACATAGTGCAGAATAGAGAGTATGAACATCAGATGAACAACCTCTTTCATCACTATCTAATAAAAAAAAATTTCCTTCATCATCTCAATCAGCTAAAAATTGCATGGGAGACCTTCATTGAGAATGATTTCTTCAATAATCCACCACCTCAGCCTGCTAGACCAATTCCACCACCAACACCAGCGTCTCAAAAACAAACAGGGTCATCTAGCAAGGCTACAATCAAAGAGGTCAAAGAAGTCAAAGAAACAAAAAATTTCAAAACCTACCAGAGGGGACCTAGGCAAGTGTTTTCTCCACATATTGTGGAAGGGGCATTTCCTTCTTCATCAGCAAAGCAGGTACATTAGGATGAGCAACCAGAAGAGATAGTTGTCCATGATGAGGAAGACCTTCATGAGGAAGAAAGAGACTTTGAGTTGATGGATTTGGATGATGAAGATAATCAATAGGCCTCAAAACTGATCATTAAAGAGAAGGATTCCATGATTAAATAATTATAGGACAACATGGAAAGAGCTTAATTTGTCATATCATTCCTTGAACAGGAGAACAAGCAGCTGAAAGACAAGCAAGTACTCATGGAGATAGAGCTGCTAAAGGAAAAAGGACGAGATATCAAGGATAAGGAAATGATGGCACCTAATTACTCTAACCATGATGATACTCAAATCATCAAGTCAAGACAAAAAATAAGAGGTCTTAAAAGAGCTCTAAAGCAGCAAAAACATGAGGCAGAGCAACTTAGTTTTGAAGAAAGGATTGCCAAGGAAGTTGAAGATGATAGAGAGGTATGGCTAGATAGGGTAAACCTCCACCTTGAGAAGCTCCTCCATAAGGTAAAAAAATACAATTAAATTATCAAACACATGTCCAACAGGTACATCACTAGGAACAATATCTGCAACATCAAACTCAAGAAGTTGAAGGAGAAATACAAGAAAAACCTAATCAAGAAAAAGGAGGAAGATAAACTTGATATCCTTGCTGATGCTTCCCTGATTGCTTGAGGCACATCATTAGCACTTCATATACCCATTTTGAAGGTTTTTGGGTAATTTTTTGGAATTTTGAGCATTTTCACAAATTTTGACAGGTTTTTAGCACAGTCCACCTGTCAAAAGTGCAACGCCTACGGTGCTAAGATTTTTCTAGGAGCCTCCCGATGACAAATAGCCACCACCATTGGATTCAGAAGGCCTTTTAAATCAAATTTTTACTATTGGCACACCAAAATCGGACATTCTGACAGGGAGAATGGCCAAAAACACCAAGTAATCACCTTTCTGCCTCATTTTTCAGGCAGACGTGCGCTTTTGAAGAGTCTTGGGAGATTTTAATTTTGAGTGCCTTAACTTCATCATTTTTAGAACTTAAGGGAATTTTTGGAAACTAGATAAGAGCATCTTTCCAATGAGCTATCTTGATCTCAATTTTGACTTCAGGAAGGCCTCCAACACTCACCTTGAAGTTGGTGATGCGCTTCTGCTTCAGGCACTCGCTTTTGCTTCAGGCACTCTACTTTTTCCAGTTGCCTGATATTTTCCAGTTTTTAAGTTTTTCTCAATTGCTGATAGAATTTATGAGTTTTTACTGATGTAATTCATCCTTGTAAATGTAATTATGTCTTAAATAGTTATTAGAGGGTAGATACATTGGGTAAAAGTAGATTTTTGGATAAACGAATCAGTTTGACCAAAGTTAGGGATGAGTTTGTTGACCTCCCTAGTCTTTGGGTTTCCAGTTGAGCACTTTGTGGATCATTTCCTAAAGTAAGGGATTCGACCCCTGAGCTGAGGAGAACCATTTTTGGTCTATATTATTCACTTCTTTTCTCATAGCAAGGGTTGGATGCTGTTGGATTTATCTTGGAACACTTTTTGTAATCAGACTTTTGGTTAATAGTAACAGACTGAGTTGCAGCTATTTTGATGGAATTCATGTGGTAAATTATTTGAAATTGTTTCTTCTTGTGTTATGAAAATGTGTGTATGTATTGTAATTCATATTCATTCCATTTCTAATTGTAAATGTTTCCTAATTCAGAAGGACAAAATTAATTAAGTTTATGCTATGTTTTGGAGGGATATTTACAACTTGTTTCATCTTCTTCTTAGTAGAAAATAATGCATATCTCTTGTGCTCTTTTCTCAAAACCTATCAGTCTAAAACATTTCATCAGATATCCTCTTGTGTTGAGTTTCTTACCTACCTTTCTCCATCAGATCCATGCAATTCCGATCCTTGTTTTCCCTGACCTAATTTATTCCTTGACCTATTCACCATCCAACACCTCAAAACTGAATCAATCAAACCCCTATGCTACTATACCTAGCCTGATATCTCATTGATCTAGTCATATTGACTGAGATCCATTGAAGAGAGCCCTCTCCTACCTATTAGGGCTAGCTACTTGGAAAAATATCGATTTGTGGTTACCTTGCTGGTATCTTCTCAGCGTCAGAGATCCAGTGGAGTGATAACATGGTCATTCTTCATATTAATATAATTTTATCATCGATGTACTTGTAACATTAAATTTTTATTTAAAGCATGCTATTCATGATCAAAATAAAATTATATTAATCATGTATTTGTCAAAAATAAAAATATAAGGCATGTTGTTCATGACCTTGTCAAAAGAAAAATTTGAATTTTTGTTTTTGGCTCCATAATATGTCCAAGTCGGCCCTCCTTTTATCAAGTCATATCTACACCAAGAGGCACTTTTTTTGAACCATTCAAGCGTGTATAAATAGGTCAATCTACCTCCATCCAAAGGGAAATTTATATCCAGTCATATAACACAATTTCTTCTGGCCATGAAAGGAATTATAAGGGAGAAGGACAAAGAGATTAAGGAGTTGAACAAAGTATCTAAGGAGCGGGATGATTATGTGAAAGGGGCTGCATTTTTTTATGGTAGTTCTCATCTCTGAGTAGGAAGAATATCTGTCAAAAGGGTTGAAGTTTCTTGTGGTATACTCTCCATGGAAGGTTGAAGTTTCATGTGGCATACACTTTGTGAAAGGGCCGAGTTTTCTATGGTACACTCTATATGAAAGGGTCAAAGGTTCTGTGGTATATTCTATATGAAAGGGGCCAAATTTTCTACGGTATCTCTTTTTAGTCAAGTTTTAACGTCTATGGAAGATAGGTCGAATTTCATACCTCTGTTGCAAACCCTTGACTAAGTTGAATAGGGCAGTTTGAGGAGGTATCGACTTGGGCTCTTGGTGGAAAAATTTGTTGGTCAATTTTTCTAGAGTATTGACTTTGATGTCTCTTATTGAATCAATTCTCTAAGGAAAGGATTGTTGAGTTTTTTTTACCCCAAGTGGGTTTTCCCAAGGTAAAATTTGTGTTGATTTTGTGCATTATGATCTCTATTGTTCCTTTTAATTTTTATGGTTGAATTTATAAAGTGTAATTGTTTGATGAAGAACTTGTGACTGCTAAAAGAATATTTAATTCATTACCAATAATTATCAATGTTCATAAATTAGTGTTAGTCTATATCGCACTTGAATTTTCAACATTGTCTAGGTTTGCCACAAAGGAGGTTGACCTAAGGTGAAACAAGGAGATTGAAGATATGGGAGGATAGCCAAAGTGGAGAAAAAGAGGTTGTACTTGTTTGAGGTTGCTGGAAGGATTTAGCAAAGGGGTCACAAATTTTTTTGGGGTTGTTGTAGGGTATAGTAGTAGGTCACAACCTCATTAAGGTTTCCAAGGTGGAAATGAAGCTAAAATTGGACTAATTGAAAATAAGTTATAATCAAAACAAGCTTATGCTATGAAATGGATATAAAGGCCTTGTGAAAAATCAAATGTCTCCTAAAAAAATTGGAATCAACCAACATGAATTATAATGGAAATGTTTACTTTTGTAAGGCATGCCAAAGTCTCCATGATGAAAAGACTTGTGTTATTTACTTGGAATTAAAAAAAAGAGGTAATCATAATGAAAAATATTCTTTAGATACTTGCAACAATGTATTCAATTGAAAAGAAGTTAGAATCAAAACAAGTTTACATGATGAAAAGACTTGCGTTATTGTAAGGCATGCCAAAGTCTCTATGATGCAAATACTCATGCTATTTACTTGGAAGCAACCAAACCAGGTAATCATAATGATGGATATTATTTAGATTACATTATTCAAATGAAAAGAAGTTAGAATCAAAACAATTTTATGCCATGAAATGGATATAAAGGCCCTATGAAAATTAAAACGCATCCTTAAAACATTGGAATCAACCAACATGATTGAGAGCGAAAATATTTACTTTTTCTAAGCCATGATGAAAATACTTGTGTTATTTACTTGGAAGCAACCAAACCAATTAATCATAATGATGGATATTCTTTAGATATTTGCACCAGTGTATTCAATGTAAGACAAAGCTACCATGGAGAGAAATTTCAATGGATGAGGGATGATTCAATTGAAGTTGAAATAGTAGTCAAATTATTTGGGGAAATTCCCAATCAAGAATAAATAAATGAAATGTATGAATTTAAATTTAAAGGTCTTACCTTTCAAAAAAAAAGAAATATTCCCTAGGGAAACAAAGGGTTTTGGAGGGAATATTCTTCTATGGTGAATTAGGGCCAAGGTTTATATATTTTTTGGGCCATATCAGGTCAAGAAAAAATTAAGCAAAGGATATCCCTAGCCACGGTAACAAGAGGCCAAGAAGGGTCAGATCTTGTGAGTCAAATTGTTGTGTGGCTATGCGAGCAAGCTAAGGGTGACTAAGGGAAGCATAGTGAAATATGAGGCCTAAGAAGTAGGAAACAAGGAAATTTGAGGAGAAATATGAGGTCTAAATAGGAGGCCACAAGCCTACCCAGGTTTTTCGAAGCTAGAGGAGCTTGGCAGAAGGTGATATAAGGAGGTCGCAGCTGGGGGAGGCTAGCCAAGGTAGAGAAAAAGAGGTCGCAATTGTTTGAGGTTGTTGGAAGGATCCAGTAAGGGGGTTGCAACCTTGTTTTTTACTATGGTAGGGTACAATAGTAAGTTGCAACCTGGTTAGGGTTGCAAAGGTGGAAAGGATGCTACAACTAGATTGATTGAATGTACAGGGGGCACACCAGGAGGGATGCCAAGTCACTAGGAGTCATCCAAGGTGTCCAATATTGATTGTTGGAGCTACTAAAGGAATACAATTATTATAGGTTGGAAAAATAGTTTATAAAAAGCTAAACAAGAGTAAGTATTGTATTATATTTTTCCATTATTCAAAGAAATGTAAAGGGACACTTCCCTTGCTATAATTTATAGTTAAAGGTATTGATTTTGGGTAGTTGCGGTCAATATTCGCCAACTACTCAAGTCAACCCTTAAATAAAATTAAAAGGAAAATTAAATTTGACTTTTTGAAATTAATTTTTCCTCCAAAGGTCAGGTCGACCTAGCAAAAGGGATGTGTCCCTTGGGCACCATTAGATCACTACATATTGGCACTCAAACTCCTCTCTTAGACAACAATTCAAATCATCTCTTGAGAAGAAGAACAAGCCCAAGTGTGCTAAAAATTATAAAAGAAGAAAATGCATAAGAATAGTTCTATTATATTATGAGTTTAGAAGACTCTAGCGCTAGAAGAGGGCCAAAACCTCAGTCTATCACAGAGAAGAATGAGTTGCAGGGCCTTTGTCCAAGTTGTAAGAGGGCTGCAAGCTAGGAGTAGAGAGGTTGAGGGTCCTTATAATCTTTAATAATATATCCAAGGTGTATCAGACCTTGGATGAGGCGAGAAAAGGTGTTTTAGGGTCTATGGTTCATGGAAGAAGGGTTGGTCTAGCCGTAGGAGTTTCCAAGTTATATTGTAAGTCTCATATTGTACTTTTGTCGAATTGAACAATTTCTCATAAGAAAATATTCTTGTGTATTTCAGGTTAGTTAGGATTTTTCCAAGGTAAAATTTTGTGTCTCATATGTTTGGTTGTATATTTATGATCCTACTATCATTATTGAATTTATGTTGAAATTTTGTATGTACAAATTTTTAATGATATACGTGACATAAGATGAATTGGTTAAGAAATCATTGGAAAGTAATTATCAGATTAGAAAATCAATTTCTCTTTAAAAAACTAACATGGGAATTTGGGACTAGCCATGGAGTGATAGGTGATGGCACTGTTAAGTCTCTTTGGTAGGATTGCCCTAGCCTTGATCATCGCATAGATTATGGCCGAGAGTTATGGGATAGGATGTTGTGGTACAAGCATGCTAGGAAGTCGGTCGTGACTGAAGTGTCACGATGTCAACAAGATAGGTTCCTTCTACGATGGGTAGGGGATCCTCACATAACAGGGTTGAGCAGTTCAGCTACCCATGGAGGTGAGCTAGTTTCTATAGGGAAGGGCCATCTAGAGCTTCCATTTGGTTTTAGTGATTTTTTGATGGTGTGAGGTGTAGTACCATTTTTGGGTTTCGATAAGTTAGCATGTTAGTTTAAAAAATAAAAAATAAAATGCTAAGTTAGGATATGGATGAAAAGGAAAATAAAAAATGTTAGGATAAATTATGTATTTTATACATCCATGTCAAAGTAAATGTTAGAGTTAGTTGCCCTAAATAATGAAGGCAAAGAAAATAAAATGTTAGGGAAGAAAATAAAAAATATATATGCTTTAGTCTTCAAAATAAAATTCATGGTCGCCTGTTTAAATGTGCCAATTACCAAAAATATTAAATGTTGATTAAATGGTGGTTAAATACCTTTAAAAGAGTTTATATTTTCATTTAAATAAAAAAATCATATAGCACTTAAATTATTTTTATCCTAAGTCATAAAAATGAAAAAAGGTCAAATCGTGGTCATAAAAAGTCTGAAAGTTTCAAAGGTCAATATCTAAGCCTCTTAATATCAACGACGAAGGTTCACTTCGCGACCCCCCCCCCCCCCCCCCCCCACACCTCGACCATTTCTTGTTAGCGCAGGGGGGGGGGGGGGGGTTCCGAAAAGCGGTATTAATGGCTGCCTCTCATTGCAACGTGTCATCACCATATTACTTCGCACCCCCTCTGCCCAAAACCATAAACATGGAGGTACCCACCCCCCCCCGCTGACCATTTATCGTTAACGCGAAGGGGGGGGGGGTCCAAAAAGCGGTATTAATGGCTGCCTCTCATTGTAATGTGTCATCACCATATTACTTCGCACCCCCTCCACCCAAAACCATAAACAAGGAGGTACCCCCCTGAAATACACTGGCGGTTTACTCTTCCAATGGATCCTTTCCTCCCACGCCTAAACCAAACGAATATTTTCTCCTGCGTTGTTATCGTTGTTCATACAACCAATCACATTCTACCATGTCACACGATTGTTCTCCATCTAAGCCTCGGTCCCTAACTGTTTGCCCTTCTCCACCTGTATGTTCATTCCATAACTATTTGTATTCATGTTGCTCATTAAAACCCCGCTGCTGAACCGTTAAGCTGCTACGGTCACTATCCAAGCTATTAAACCCAATCACCACTTATAAAATACTTTGCAACCTGCCTGTTATCACTTTTACTTTATTGTTCATCGATTACAAGTTTCCATTTCTTCACTTTGTCCCCTGTCAGCAAAATTTGGTTGCTACCATTTGTGTGATTTCCTAACCTTCATACTCTCACCTCTCATTCCATTTCCTTTCTTAAAAATGGCCCCGAAAGCCAAAGCTAAAAAGTAGGTGACCCTGAAGGGAAAGGCTAAGTAACATGTCGTCAAAGAGCTGCAGACCACCAACCCAGTTGCTAAGGAAATCTCTGCTCCTACACCACAGCTCAACTTGGACCTAATCCTTCTTGCAGATGCCTTCTTTAAGGTCACATATGCCCATTGTGAATTTGACGTTCATGAATTACACTTATGGCTTAGAAAAAAGTACACTAATAATCAGGACCTCATCAAGTTCTAGGAATCAATGTTGCCCCTCTTTGATTTTCCACGAACCCATCCATTTCTTGACCTCATTTCCTGGTGTTAAGCTCAGCATGATCCTATAAATATAGCAGTGGTGGCTCAGAATGGAAACATTCTGATCACTATCTCTCCAGAAACCATAAAATAGGTGTTTCTTATCCCTCAATCTAATTCTCTGACCCATTTTTCACCAGTTGTTCTTATGGACCTCTACCATATGTTGACCTTCCCACAGAGAGCCCAAATTTTTGAAATATTCTTACTTGAGGATGCAAAAATTCCTAAGAAAACCCCACCATACTCAACCTGCATTTTTCCTGAAGCATCTAAACATTGTATCTCACTTCTCTCATACTTGTTAGGATACCCTGATAACCAGAAAATTGATGAAACTATCATGGGTTTCCTATCCATTTTTAGTAGAGATCAAGCACCATTGTTCATGTATAATTATAGCCAATTCTTGGCTGACAATATACATAAGAAACTCATGAATTTCACAACTCAAGGTGTGTTTAATTACACTTATGTAATTATACACATGTTTCTTTTTCAACAGGGAGAGATGTTTCCTATAAAACTCAACAAACAGGATGATCAAGGGGTGAATCAATCAGTGATTCACTGGACAGAACTACTCAGGGCTACATCAACAAAAACCACATTCTTAGAGTTCATAGATTCCTTCATACACCCAGTGAAGCAGTTGCTTACTAGTCAGACAGAACCCAGAATTGGAGAAGAGATCAAAAGGATCTTTCATTTGAGTGAGAAAGTACAACTATGAACTCCCACCATATAACCTCCCTAGATATTTTCCCATGAGTCTTTTCCCTATATTATATTCGACAGATGATAAACATGGATGACCTCCATTTTGTTTCACGGAAAAGGAAAGCTCGGTTCAAGCTCAAGGCTAGCATTGGATCTTTAATTTATAATATCATATTAGTTGGTGCTGAAACTGATGCATTATTAAAGAAAATGGGATTCCAACCAAATTTCACCTAGTCTTATGACCCACATGGCATTATTTCTTCTATGAGAGTCGAACTTAAAACAAATTCATATAATCATACCTCCAGAGCACAAATAGAAAAATATATGAATCAATATCAATGGGTTGAAGGCACTCTTCAAGATGCAGATGAGCAAGTTCTTTCAAGTTCTAATGTGCAGACCCCAGTCCCTGAGAGCAAGAAGTAGAAAAGAGTTAGATAAGAGCTTCCGCATGCTAAACAAATCATGAAGGAGTTCATCCTACAACAAAATAAGGCAAAAATTGGCTCAGCCTTACTTTCATAAGGAGGACAACCAAAGATAATTGATTTGGGAGAGACTGAAGTTTATACATCAACAAGTGTTCCTATAACTCCATCATCATCACCTGCTAGAGAACCTCTAGAGATCATCCAGCACTGAGAAGCTAGTTCTTCTGAAGAAAATAATATTTTCTCTATATTCTTAGACATTAAGAATAATAATGGAGCATTAAAATCTAATGTATATAGTTAGTTCTGGAAACAAACATCAACTACTCAGCAAAGGCTTCTCACTTCCTTTGACAGTGAGAAAGGAAGGATGCAAATGGATTTTTTGCAGGCAACCATTCCTTTTCCTAAATCTCATTCAGAATATAAAAAGATTGTGTTTTCTTTTGATGCAAGTCAGATCCATCCTATTGATCAGATGGACATGCATAAGAAATATTGAGAAATGCTCTTTTCAACAATGACAACTACAACCATGTCACTCTCAAAACTAAAAATTGCATTGTCAAATGTTCAATCTCAGCTTAAGATTGAAAATTTGTCTTCATTGGTCAAAGATAACAGGCTGAAGTATTTGGAGGATCTTGTAGTGAAGGTTGGATATGATCCAAAAGACTTTAAAGCAGTTGAAGAAATTATTAAGAATAAGAATGAAGATATCTTTGCTCTGCGCAAATGGCTCAAATTTCCTTCAACTGAAGATCCACAAACAAAATAAATTGTAGAAAATGAATACAAAAAGGATGAAATGCTTAGATTGGTCATTGAGAAAAACATTCAAATAAGAAAAAATGAGGAACCGATTGAAGAGTTGTTAAAGGAGAAACAAGCAGCATGAGTGGCTATTGATCCAAATACAATAGTCCAAACATCTTCTGCAGGTACAGAGCCTTCAACCTCATTGAAAACAACTGATACAACAAAGTTAACAAATTATTTGGATTTTCATAACCAGGAACATGAGAAGTTACAGCAAAGGTTTCAGATTTTAGAATCACAGAAAATCAGAAATGATACTTTATATATGAAGGAAATGAAAAAGTCACATAAGTTGGGACTCAAGGTTAAGTCACATAAGTTGGGACTCAAGGTTATCATCACAAAGTGCAAAGAAGCCATAGAAGAACAAAAAGAGAATCTTATGAAAAATCCAAGTGAAGCTACTGACATGATCAAAGTTTTAAACTCAAAAAACAAAGAAGAATTAGAGGAAATAAATATACTGGACGGAAATACAACGATCTTAGAAATCAAGAAAGTCTTATAGAAGAGGAATTTAATCAACCAACTTCAAAAAAAATGTGAATCTTTGAATACTCTTGTTCAATGTTTTCATACAAAGTTTAATGTTTTGAATCATAAAGGACTACCAATATTGGTAGGTCTTGATGATAAGTTTATTAAATTAGAGGATTATTGTAAGAAGTTATATACTATTACAGTGGATAAGTCTAAATTTGTAGGTATTAAAGGACAGATTACGTGAAAATCATTTTTAGAGGCTTTGCAGTTTGATTTGACCATTCAATATCAAATCAAACATTTGTTCATTCAGAAGCCTACTTTTGAGAGATATGCAAAGGTGGATGAAATCTTCAGAAAAATGACGAGTGTAGAAATCCCAAATAAAGAAAAATGGGATAAATTTTGTGAGGCCATTGAGTAAAATTATGATATTTACAACATTCCAGCACAACATATTTTCAAGGGCCCAGTCATCAACAGCTTCCATGAGAACAGAGACACATCATCTATCTGTTTCCTTCTTCTATTATGCTCTACTTTATTATTGTAATCATTTTAAGATATTTCTAAGTTTTAGAAATTAGTATAAATAACTCTAATTACGAGTTATTAAGGGTTGCACCCTTGGATAAGAAATTTTTTGTAAGCATAATTGCACAACTTTTTCGATCATTAATAATAGAAGAAGGATTCTGAATTTGTCTCATACAACTTTGTTCCTTCTGTAATTTTTTATTGTTTTCATTACATTTTGTCTCTACATATATTTAATTTTTATCAAGATAACCAGGTGAGATTAACTGCGTTTCAATTATCTTACAATTCCTCCTGAAGTTATTATTAATATAAAGAATGATTTACTAAACAGTTTGTTGATGTAAGTCCCTTTTGTTTATAAATTGTCAGCATCTTGATAATGTTAAATGTATTATGTTGAACTTTTAGACATTGTTTAAAGGTTTTCAAACTTATGATTAATTAAAGCATTCAATCTGAATATTTGGTTATCATATCTTCTTACATAATTATACTTAACCATTTACAAAATTTTAAATCACTGTATGAGATAAACAAGAGGCCCTTAGTCTTATTTTCTGATATTATTTGAAATATTTAAGTAAAATTGTTTGAAAAAGTTATTTTATACATTGGTCATCCAAAATTTCAAAACAAAACAAAACATTATAGATGCTTTGGTATAATTATTGACCCCAATTATCTCAAAGGACAACATAAATTTGGCGTCGTTGTCAGGGACTCGAATTTGGTTTATTTTCCCTGAGACAATGATAAAACCATATTCCTTTAAAGGTGATTAAAGGTCTAGTTAGGTCAAAAAAATTCACCTGGCCACTCCACTGAACCCAAGCTGGCTCCTTCAAATCATACTAGGTCTCATTTTGACTATGAAATTGTCTTACCTTTATCAGATCCAGAGAGACTGGTAAGGCATGCCTCTTCTAGAGGAAGACATAAAACCCATTTTTCTACCCCTCAATAGGAGACCACAACAGTTCTTGTTCCTTTCAGATCTAGATCTATTCCTCTAGAATCAGAAGATATACCTCTTAGAGTGCATGAGTTAGTATCCAAATGAGTGGATTTTCAATCAACCTTGTTAGTTCATTCTTTGGAATCCTACAAATTACCCGAGGCACCTTCTGAATCTCCTATATCACAACAGGATTTGGATCTAAATTTACTTGGATTCAAACCTACTGATTTAATTTCCCCTGTCACATATTCTGCACCATCTACATCACACCAACCAGAAGATATATTTTCTCTTTATTCCAATACTTTATTTGAACACAAGCAAGGAGAAGAAGAGGTTCAAAATTTGGTCATTCGAACTCCTTCAAGATCTCGAAGAAGGTCTTAACACTATTACTGATGAAATAGGTAACCTGACCTCAAAACGAGAACTCTAGCCCAAAAAGACTCAAAAAACATGAAAAAACACCCCAAAAACAAAAAAAGTGTATTCCAGAACGTACTTGGTTTTTTTTGAAGGTCAAATTTCAACATTTTATAAAATTATGCTAAAAAAAAAATTGTTTCTTGTAAAAAGGATTGAAAAAACACCCTCAAAACAAAACCAGTTGATGTTGGAATAACAAAAAAAAAAAAATTGTCATATTTTTGACATTTTTAAAAATAGAAATAACATTTTTTAAATTTTAAAATTCAAACATTAAAAGAAACCTAAAATTTAAGAAAAAAAATAAATTTAAAAAATAAAAACATTTTAAAGCTTAAAATTTAAAAATATATAGGAATAAAAAAATAAAAATAAAAACAAAATAAAAATTTTAATTCAAACATTAAAAAAACCTAAAATTTAAGAAAAAAAAATAATTTAAAGATTAAAATTTCAATATATATATATAAAATAAATAAATTAATTAAATTAAATTAAATTTAAAAAAAAAAACAAGTTAAAAAAGAAAGAAATTATAAAAAATAAAATATAGAAATTAAATTTAAAAAAGAAAAAGAAAATTTTTATTAAATTAAAAAAAATAAAATAAAATTTTAAAATAAAAAATAAAATTTAAAGAAATATATTAAATTTTAATAAATTTAAAACTTTAAAATAAAAATTAAAAAAAAAAAACGTAAAAAAATGAAAAATTAATTAAAAATAAAAAATGAAAAATACAATACAATAAAAATATTAAATTTAAAAAAAATATATACTTAAAAAGCAAATAGATTTTAAAAAATAAATTAAATTTAAATTATTAAAAATAATATATATATATATATGAATGAGCTTAAATTAAAAATATATATATTAGATTTTATTAAATTAAAAAAAAATGTTAATATTAAAATAACAAATTAAATTTTAAAAAAATATTAAATTTTAATAAATAAATGAATAAACAAATAAATTTTGAAATAAAAAATAAATTTTAAATATAAAGAAAAAAAAAAGACAGTGTTATGATAAAAAGTTAAAAAAACTTTAAAAATCAATTAAAATTGAGAAATTAAAAAAAATAAAACTAAAAAAAATTATTAAATAAAAAATAAAATAAAAAACAAATTAATTTGAAAATATTAAGTTTTTTTTTTTTTTTTCTAAATAAGATTGATCTATTAACAAGGAAATATAATTACATCGTGACCGTGGTCGAGACTACTGCCCTGGAAGAAGGTAGAGTAAACATGATAAAACAGATAAAGAGACTGCCCATTAACCAGGAAACCAGTCTGAGGAGCATTTTCAAAACCCACACAGGGGAACAAGATGAGATCTTTCTGCAGATGCATATTTTGCATGGCTCCAAAACAGTGCAAAAAACCAAAATTCCAAAAAACCAATTACACAGTGACAAGCCCTTTGCTATGGGCCGCAAGTAAAGGAAAAACATCAAAGATACCAGACTAATCATCTGTGGGTTTCTCAACAATCCGACACCAACCTGAAGCGAGCAAATCCCTGGCCAGAGCATCTTCAGAAACGGAGGGGCCAGTATCAGCAGGAGCCATCACGACTTCAGGAATGCTATGAGCCTGGTCATCCGAAGTCTGCAACCCCGAGCCGCCAGCCTTCGATGGAATGTTCAAATTCTGGGCAAGTCCATCTCGAGATCCGCAGAATGATCGCTAGCCTCCCCCCGTTGGGTTTCCTCATGGAAGACCACAGAGGACGCCGGAGGGCGGCGAGCAGGGGATCCCGAACTAAGGCGAGAGTCAAGGAGGCGCCCTCTCCCACTGCGGGTACGAGGGTAATGACCGGCCATCAAACCACTGGACAGAGAGGGAGAGACAAAAGAGGGGCAAGATTGCGCACTCGGAGGCCCACCCCTGGTGCCACCTCTGCGACTCCTCATTCTATGTCGCAGACGAGGCATAGGGGAACCAAACTGGAACCAAACAGCAACAATGGCGGTGAAGAACAAATTCAAGAGGAGGCCAGAGGCCCGAACGAGATGCCCAGGCTCTGGCGAAAGCAGCGACTCTATATGACCAGGGCGAAGCTGCAGAAGAACATCCCCTTCCAGATAGCGAAAGACCCTGGGCCTGTTAAAGCCAACACATAATCGTTTGAAGACATAAATAAGACTATAGACCAGGTATAGGAAAGCACGATGCAACTGAAGCAACTTCACAGGAGGCACTACGCCTCCCTCCCCTTTATCCTTCCCTCTCCCGCCTCGAGAGATCCCCATCCGAGCAAATGCATTGATGAGGGCCAAAGGCTCCAGCATGCTGAAGCATGCGAAGGCAATTAACATCGTAGAGAGCGTGAGGCAAAAACCAGACCTATTGTTCCAATGCCGAGGAGATTAGCAGAACGTAAATGCCAGAATCGGCCGAACGATACCCAAATAACCATCTTGTACTGGGGGGGCAAGTGTCGATCCACCTTGCCAGACCCCTGTCCCATCGTTTTAATCCGTTGGTTTTACACCCGCATCCGGGATGAAAATATTAAGTTTAATTAAAAAAAAAAATCTAATTTTAAATACACAATTTTAATTGAAATAAAAAATATATAAAAATTTTATGTAATTAAAAAAATTAAAAAAAAATATTAAATTCAAAGAAATAAAAAAAAAAAATACAAAATTTACTAAATTTTTAAAAATTAAATGAAAAAACTAAACATAAAATTTAATAATAAAAAAGAAATATGAAATTTAAAAAAAAAAATCAATTAAATGAAAAAAAAAATACAAAATTTAATAAAAATTATTAACAAAATTTAGAAAAAAAAATTAAAAACAAAAAAAATTGAATAAAAAAAAAAAAAAAAAAAAAAAATTAAAACAAGTTAAATTTCAAATATAAAAATTAAATTGAAAAAAATAATTTTAAATTTTTTGAATTTAATTAAAAAAATAAAATATTAAAAATTAAAAAAATTAAAAAATAAAAAAGAATTTTTTGATCGTGGTGGCACCGCTAATCGACCTCCCGCCCAGGTGGCGGTGGAGGCCGGCCATTGGGAGGGAGGTCGATTCTTAAGCTCACTCCTCCCACCTGGCTGCCAAATAACTCCGGGGAATCGTCGAATCGTTCTCACAAGCAGAGGGCATCACCCTGTGAATCGCCTCGTTAGCAGGTGGGAGGGCAATTCCCGGAATCGCCCTCCCGCCGCGGGGAGGCCGATCTCCGGAATCGCCTTCCGTAGCCGGAGGCCGATTTCGGAATCGCCCTCCCATGCAGCCTTCCCCGCCCCTGCACACGCTCCGTCGCCACTGGCGGAGGCCGATTAGCGCGCCACCACGATCAAAAAATCTTTTTTTTAAATTTTTTTTAATTTTTAATATATATATATATATATATATATATATATATATATATATATATATATATATATATATATATATATATATATATTTTTTTTTTTTTTTTTAATTTGATTTTTTAATTTAATTTAATTTTATTTTTTAATTCAAATTTTTTATTTTAAATTTAATTTGTTTTAATTTGTTTTGTTCTGTTTTTTTTTTTTAATTTTGTTTTTAAATTTAATATTTTAGATTAATTATTTTTTAAAATTTAAAATTTATTTATTAAATTGATTAAATTTTAATTTAAATTTTTTTTTTTTTAAATCTTTTAGTTTATTTAGCTTTTCATTTTTAAAATTTATAAATTTTTTCATTTAAAAAAAGTAGTAAATTTATGGATATTTGTTTTTTAATTATTTGCACGTGGTTTTTTTCATTTTTTTTTGTTTTTTAATGATAGTTTTTTTTTTTTATTTTAATTCTTTTATTTTAATTTTCTTTTTCAATTTTAAATTTTGTTTTTGTTTTTGTTTTGTTTTGTTTTGTTTTATTTATTTATTTATTTATTTTTTTTAATTTTAAAATTTGTATTTTTTAAATCTAAATTTTAATTTTGTAATTTAAATTATTTTTAAATTTTCTATTTTAATTTTTTTTTTTAAATTATATGGTTTTTTTTAATAACTTAGAAAAAAATGTTTTTGATGCTTTTTTATTTTTTATTTTTTTGGTTAATTTGTTTTTTTCTTTAAATTATGTGTTTGTTTTTTCAAATTTTGTCATTTCTTTTGATATAATTTTCCAATATTTTTGTTTTTTTTTTTTTGTTTTTCTAATTTATTTTTGTTTAAATTTTTTTATTTTTACGAGTTAATTTTGTTTTTTTTTACATTTTTATTGGTTTTTTTTATTGTTTTTATATATATATTTTTTATCTAAGTTTTTTGCTTTATTACCAACATGAAAATCACCACTCTAAAAAAAAAGGGTGATGCTGCATCAATACGTTTCAAAATTAGCATGAAAATCATCGCTCTAAAAAAAAAAAGTTGATGCTGCATCAAATACGTTTCAAAATTAGCATGAAAATCACTAACATTTTAAAACAAATATTCATACTTCATAAATAAAAATATTAGAGTGTCAAAAATGTGCTAAAAAAGAAGAAGGTGATTCTGCATCACCACTTTTCAAAATCAGGTGCTTTTTATGCTACCAAAAAAACAAAATTAACTCGTAAAAATAAAAAAGTTAAAGAAAAATAAATTAGAAAAACAAAAACAAAAATATTCGAAAATTATATCAAAAGAAATGACAACATTTGAAAAAAAAACACACATAATTTAAAGAAAAAAAACAAAAATTAACCAAAAAAATTTAAAAAAAAAAAACATCAAAAACATTTTTTTCTAAGTTATTAAAAAAAACCATATAATTAAAAAAAAAAAAATAGAAAATTTAAAAATAATTTAAATTACAAAATTAAAATTTAGATAAAAAAAATAAAATACAAAAAAGAAAAAATTAAATTTAAAAATTATGATTTGGTTTAGACAACTACCAGCTCATTCTATTTGATCCTGGGAGGAATTGATCAATATCTTTAAAAATCAATGGGGAGTGAAAAAGGACCATGTTTATTTGTTAACAAAATTTGAGGAACTTAAAAGAAATTATGGTGAACCGGTAGTTGATTTCATCAAAAGATGCCTCCTGATTGTAAACCTCTTGTAGCAACAGCTAAGGTTATATTTTCAAAAGCCTTTGAAGATGAATTTGTTGTCATGTTAAGAGAGAGAACAACCCTAACCTTAGAGGATATGCGAAAAAATTCTATAGAGGTTGAAGAAAATAGGTCTTCCTCAGCTAAGCTAAAATCCAAAGCTGAAAAATCCCAAATAAAGTTAAAATCAAATCAGGATGCTTCTTCCTCCTCTAAATCTAAAAATGAAGATGCAAAAATAGATGAAATCACATAAATCCTTAGAAACCTTTCAAATAGGATTTCTAAGATTTAAACACAACCTAGAACCATCCAAAAAACTATTTCTAGACCCCAAACAGAGATTCAAGGTCAGTATAAAAAGGCTCCTCCATTACAAATTCTTCAGAGACCAAACAATGATCAACAAGTACCTACACCGTTGTTGATTGATGACCAACAACCTGATGATAATACTTTACCAATCACTGAAGATATTAATAGCATAGATCATACATCTCTTCAGACTGCCATTGTCCTTGTTCCTCAAATTCAAATCCCTCAAGAAGACCAAGAGACTTCTCAGGTCTCTAAATGTCAAGCCTTTTTTGAGTTTTTTATTGTAGAACTCAATAAAAGGTATGACTCAAGACCTAGAGTTGGTCCTGGTAGACCTCCTAAAAATCCAGTCATAATTGAACCTCAAGTAAAAACTGCTAAAACTCAAACTACTTATATTCAACCTTTGAATCAATCAAGTGATTCTACTCAAAGAAGGAAATTTACTAGGCCATATCATTTGAAAGGATAGAGTAGTAATATATCCAAAAAGGGTCTATGTTATTCAATCATTATAATTACCTAGAAATAAGAAAGAAATTCAAGTATTTTTAGTAAATATTAACTTCTTGAGAAGATTCATCCCTAACTATGCTGAAATAGTTAAATACATTACCGATATGCTCAAATAGAATCATGAAGTTAAATGGACTATTCCTGCTAGATATGCCTTTGATCAAATAAAGAAAGCCATCTCTTAAGCTCCTACCTTAGCTAGTCCAAACTACTCTGAGTTTTTCAGTATATTCTCCTTTGCTTATGAAACCACCCTTACTGTTGTCCTTTTGTCGAAAAATAAAGATTATCATGATCAACCCATAACATTTTTTAGCAAGGTCATGCGAGATGTTGAACTTAAGTATGATATTATTGAAAAACAAACCTATGCCTCAGTTCAAGCCCTGAAATATTTCCAGAATGCATGTCCTCCATTCTACCATTATTACTTATGTACCTAACAATGTTGTAAAAATTGTTCTTACACAACCAGACACTAATGGAAGAAGAGGAAGATCGATTACTCAAATCCTTGAGTTTGACCTCACCATTAAAACCACTAAGTTAGTAAAAGGACAAGGTTTAGCTAAGTTGTTAGCTGAATCCAATTGCAAAGTGTTAGGCATAAACTCTGTTTTTGAAGTCTCTGAGAAGCATCCACAAGAACCTTCTGCAAATTTAGAAAGGGATAATCCACAAGTCTTTAAATGCTGAAGGGGAGAATCCACAGGAACCTTCCCAATATTCTCAAGTAAAGATTCAAGAACCCACAAGAACCTTCTCCTCCAATTCAAACAGTTCCTATTCACATTGATGAAAAGTTTGTACTATCATATTGGAATGCAGATATTGTTGGAAATACTGAGAGGGGGGTCAACCAGTATTTATTTTCAATTGTTATTTTTTTCTAGTTAGATTCTTCACAATTAAAGACAGAGAGGTGTATAATAATAATATTATAAAGGATTAATAAGAACTTCGATCCTTTTTCAAATAATTGAGTACAATAGATGTGTGAGGGCACCAACCCTTCAATGAATTAGGCACCAACATTGACTTTTAGAGGCTCCAACCTGTAGGACACCAATCCTTTAGTCTTGATAAAATGAGTATTGTACTTACTTGGTTACTTGAATATCTTCACAAGATTTTGCACTGTTCAACGCTTCACATGTCCTATAGCTTCATAAAATTTACTACCCTGTTTCTCACTGATTGTTACTTCACTATTCAGAGTTATGCAATTGAGTTCATCACTGTCCCAACATTTAAATATTCTTATACATCACACAGGTTTGAGGCTGCAACAGGTAGAGTCCTAAAAGTGTAAACACTCCACGGATCAAAAGCTTCACCAAGACTGCTATACCAAGGTTGGTTGAACGAGTTTTAAGACTGTAATTTTGCACCAAAATTAACTCCGATCAAGCCACTGTGCAAGGTCCGAGGGCATATTAATAATATGCGGTTTTGTGATGCTTGTGGTGTTGACTGTAGCTTGAAATGAAGGTGTCTATAGAAGTAGCCGAAATCTTGAGCTATCTGTTGGTTTGAGGCACAGAGATACTGAACCTATCCATAGAGAATATACTGTAGATCTGTTGTAAGTGATTGAGCTCCTAAATGTGACACAATTATGAGGTGCTAAAGGTGTCTGAGTTCTGTGATTAAGTGTGGGATAGTCCGAGTTGTAGCTACCTGTCACAAAGATCTCTTTTGAATGTTGCAAGACCTTATATTATTGTGCTGGTCTGAATGTGTTGTGATAGAAGTCTGAACATCAAGATTATTCCCAAATCAAAGTTTCCAGAACCACCCATAACCCTTTTTCCTTGGATCCTTCTCTTCGGTTTCTTTAAGTTCACGAGTTGTGAACTATGATATTCTATGTTGTGGATTCTCACTGAATTTCCCTAAAAAGAAATGAGATATGAGGTCTTATTTATACGTATTATGATTAGGGGATGTGGCCCTTGGAGGGAGGTTGACATTAGGGATAGGGCATAGGTCGGCTATATGTCAAAAATAGGATATATAATATTCAAAAATTAATTTCTCCTAGAATACTTGGAGTTTCAGGCCAAGTAATAGCTCATTGGAAAGGGAAAATTATGCACTAGATGATGGTGAAGGTTTCATAGAGAAATTTTTCCTTTAAGGTAGTGAAAAATAATTTTCAATGTGATTGGTCATGTATTGGTGCAGAAATGGGGGTAGGGCAGAGTGTCTTGGGCTTCTTTGATTCTTCATCATAAGGTTATCATTCCATAGTGATATATGTCTTCATGTAATCTTTGATAATCATATAGCATCCTATTTCCATATTGACATCAATGAAAACCTTGATTAACAATCTCCCCCTTTGTCATTGATGGAAATATTCCACCTTTTTCTCCCCCTTTGACATCAATGGAAAATGGGGTTCCAATGTACTGCCCCTGTCATGTTTCTCCCCCCTATTATGCTGCTCCTTTTCTTGGTTTCTTTAATGTGAGGCAAGCGCAATGAACCCCATTTTTTGACGAAGATATTCAAATGCTTCTTGGGGAAGGGGTTTTGTAAATATATCTGCGATTTGTTCCTTTGTATTGACATAGTCCAACTTGATATTTTGTTCAACAACTTGTTCGCGGAGAAAATGATATTTGATTGGAATATGTTTGGTCTTTGAGTGCATTATCAGATTCTTTGAAAGACTAATGGCACTAGTGTTGTCACAAAAAATTGTGATTGGTTTCTTAGTTTCTATGTTGACATCCTTCAAGGCTTCCTTCATCCATAGAATTTTTGTACAACAATTAGTAACAACTATATATTCGGCTTCATTTGTGGAAAGAGATATAAATGGTTTCTTTTTGTTTAGCCAAGATACAAGACGATCTCCCATAAAGAATGCATTTCCACTGGTACTTTTTCGATCATCCACACTTCCGGCCCAATCAGTATCAGAGTAATATTTCACAATAAGAGTTGAACTCTTAGGATACCATAGACCCATATCAGCCATTCCTTTTAGATATCTGAGAATTCTCTTTACTGCTACTAGATGGGATTGTTTAGGATTTGACTGAAATATTGCTACCATTCCTAATTCTTGCATAATATCTGGTCTCATAGCAGTTAATTATAGGAGAGCTCCAATTATAGACCTGTCAAGAGTCGCATCTATAAGAGGGGTATCATCATCTTTACTTAATTTACAATCTGTGATCATTGGTGTGCTCATAGGTGCACAATCTTCCATCCCATATCTTTTGAGCATGTCTTTAAGATATTTTTATTGAGATATAAACATGTCTACAGAAGTTTGAGATATTTGTAGCCAAGGAAAATAAGATAGCTCACCAATCATTTACATTTTGAAACTTTTGGACATATTTAGAGAAAATTCATGGCTCATCTTATCATCATTGCTAGCAAAGATTAGATCATCAAAGTATACAAGAGTGATCAGAAGTTTTTCCTCGTCCATTTTCATGTAGAGATTGCTACTTGCTACTCCCTTTTTGAAACCTTCTTGTTGCATATAGTGATCCAACTTTGCATACCATGCTATAGGGGCTTGTTTTAATCCATACAAGGCCTTTTTGAGTTTGCATACAAAGTCTTTTCCTTCAGCAAGATCAAATCCTTCTGGTTGCTCCATATAAACTTCTTCCTTGAGATATCCATTTAGGAATGCTGATTTTACATCCATTTGATAAGCCTTGAATCCTTTTGAGCAATAAAATGCCAAAAACATTCTTATGGCTTCCAATCAGGCTACTGGTGCAAAGTTTTATTCAAAGTCAAATCCTTCAATTTCAGAGTATCCTTTGCAGACAAGTCTGGCTTTATTTATGATGATTTGGCCATCCTCATTCATCTTGTTTTTGAATACCCATTTTGTTCCAATTATATTTTTATTTTTTGGGCGAGGTACCAGTTCCCAAGTCTCATTCTTTTTTATTTGAGACATTTCTTCTTCCATGGCCTTTATCCAATAAGGATATTTACTTGCTTGAGAAAAATTTTCAGGTTCTATTAAAGATAATATAGCAAAATCATCTTTTCTTGGAGTGTTTATCACCCTTCTTCGAGTTTGAATTCCTTCATCTATATTCCCGAAAACCTGTTCTTCTGGATAATGTTTTTGAATAAATTTGATCTTAGAAGGAGCTTGTGAAGGTTCACTTTGAGGTTCTCCATTCTCCTCTTTTTTTCAGGTTCTTCTTCTTCACTTTCTTCAAGGAAAGGCTCATCTTCATGATCTTCAATTCTCTTTTCTGGAAGGCCTTCATCAATATTCACATCAATGATTTCCACTATTCTCTGTAGATGATTTTTGTAACATTTTTAAGCTTTTCTTCTTGTGGAGTATCCAAGAAATATTCCTTCGTCAACCTAGAATCAAATTTTCCTGGTGAGTCATCGTTTATTTTTATGAAGGATTTGCTTCCAAAAATCCTGAAACATTTTACTGAAGTAGGTCTTCCTTTCCATAATTCATAAGGAATTTTTTTCATTATTTGGTATTAGTTGAGTTCAATTTAAGGTATAAACTGTCATCCCAACTGCTTCTCTCCAAAATTTTGGTTGCAAATCAACTGCTAGTAGCATTGTCCTTGCCATTTCTTGAACAGTCTGGTTCCTTCTTTCAACTACTCCATTTTGCTTAGGTATCCTAGCAGTAGAGATTTCTCTTTAGATTCCATGCTCTTTATAGAATTCATCAAATTATTTTGAAGTGAATTCTCCTCCTCTATCTGTTCTAAGACATTTAATCTTAGAGTCTTTCTCATTTTCAATGAGAGCTTTAATATTCTTAAAACATTCAAATGCTTCAGATTTATATTTTATGAAATATACCTACATCACTCTAATATAGTCATCAAAAAATAGAGCAAAGTACCTTTCACCTTGAAGAGTTGGAGTTCTAGTTGTCCCACATAAATTTGCATGAATGATTTCCAGAGGTTTTGATGTTGAGAACTCCTCTTATTTTTGTGGCTAGTTCTGGTTTTCTTTCCATGTTGGCATGGGCCACATACAACTTGATTTGGCTTGCACATTTTTGGAATTTCCCTTACTGCATTAATTTTGTTGATGTTGACCAGGTTATGAAAACTTGTATGCTCCAATCACTTGTGCCATAACCAACTTTCATCTATTTGACGTATGTAACATTTATCTCCTTGGATTTTACTGAGAATGTAAACATTATCTGGTGTTCTTACTACTTTCACCACAAGTTATCCTGAGGATGAGTCTCTTATTTCACAATTTTTAGTACTGAAGACAACATTATGTCCTTGGTCACAAATTTGGCTAACACTTACAAGATTGTGTTTGAGCCCTTCTACCAACAAGGTATTTTGAGCCTCTCCTTGTCCATTGACAAGGGTTTTTCTAGTGATTTTAGCAGATCCACTTCCAAAGGATACATTTCCATTTTTCTTGTTCAATGATACAAACTTATTTTTCTCACCTGTCATATGTCTTGAGCATCCACTATCCACGAACCAATGATTTTCTTCACTGTGAGCACATAGAGCTAGGCCAGTTTTATCAGTTTTGATTTTTACGCTTTTAGCTTCCTCCCCTTTGAGAGGGAAATTTTGTTCATTATGATCATAATTATTACATAATGAGCAAGACAGATCAAACTTAGCCAAAGGATCAAAGGAATTGTAAGTTTTTATCTGTCCTTTCTCTTTAGGACCACATAGTTTGTTTGTTTGATATTTCAATCTTGGTGCTTCATTCTTATGAGCCTTGCAATGCTTAGTTTGATGCCCAAAGTTTTTACAATAGTAACAATACCCAAGAAAAATAGTTTGGTACCTGTTGTAATATCCATAGCTTGAACCAACATTCTTCCTTGGATTTTATCTTTCTTGAATTCTTGGTTTTGAGATGGGGCTTAGTTCTTGACAATATGACTTTTCCTCTTTTGGATGGCAAAAGAGTATGTCGGCATAACTCCTTGCATTATTCTTTGTGCTTGATGATTCTCCTTTGAAACCAATTCCAGATTTGTCATGTTGAGGTTTGTGTATTAAGAATGTTATCAAGTGCTAGAGAGCCTTGCTAACTCCTTTTTACTTGCTCCAATTCCTTTCTTAGAGATATTATTTCAGCTTCATGTTTTTCACAGATATCATCCTTCTCTTTTAGCTTATTGTTCAAGAAGTCTTCCCTTCTTTTTGCTTCCTCTTTTTCTATTTTGAGAGAAATTATTTTCTTTCGTAGATTCTCATTTTCTTCAATGGCACTCATTAGTAATCTATCCATGTTTCCTTCATCTTCCAGTTTTGAATCATCATCATTTGCAAATGCCATGAATAATGTTTCTTTGCTTCCAACATAGTTACTTCCTCAGTTGATTCATCATCACTTTCTTTGTGATGACGCATATTTCTAGTTGATTTCTTTTTGATGACTACAAATTCATCTTCATCAGACTCATCTTGTTTGGAGAAGAATTTCTTCTTATTAAACCCTTTCTTTTTGTACATCATCCTTTTAGAGTCGTCTTCATCATCACTATCATGTTTATGAGGACATTTTGGAGAGTAATGACCTATTCTTCCACATTTGAAACAAATAAGAGGGTACTTACCTTTTAGCTTAGATCCCTTCTTAAGTCTTCGTACAAATTGAGCTAATTCGGTTTCAACATCAGATTCATCGCTGCTGCAATTCCATCCATTTCCTTTTTTTGTTGATTTTGAGGCTTTGAATGCTGCTTCTTTGAAATTTGGACTTCCTTTCCACATCTAATAGGAAATGAGAATTCCATGAAGTTCATCCATATTGAGAGTATCTATGTCCTTCATTTCTTCTATGGCACTTACTTTGGAGTCAAATCTATCAGGAAGCGATCTTAGGATTTTTTGAACAATAGTGATTTCTTCAATATTTTCTCCTAGCCCTTTAAGAGAGTTAACCACTTCAACTACTTGGAGGAAGTATGATGCAATATATTCTTCATCATCCATTTTCAGACTCTTGAATTTTCTTCTATAGGTTTGAAGCTTTGCCTTCTTAAATTTGGAGTCCCTATTATACATGGAAACCAACTTATCCCATACTTCTTTGGCTGAGTCACAATTCATGACTTTTGTGAATTCGGAATCAGTAATTCCACTAGTGATGGAATTTAAATCTTTGGCATTAGAAATGTAGTATTTTCTTTCGTCTGGATCAGTTGGAAGACCAGAGGGAGCTTTATACCCATGCAAATAGAGTGCCATACTTTAGGACCAAGACATATTAGATAGTAGGACATCCTCTTTTTCCAAAAACTAAAATTTGTTCCGTCAAAGATAGGCAGCTTCCCTGTTGCTTCTATGTTCTTCATTTTTCCTAGAAATCCTTCTTCTCGCTGTTAGGCTGATAATGAAGAAGTTGGCTCTAATACCAATTGTTGGAAATACTGAGAGGGGGGTGAATCAATGTTTCTTTTCAATTGTTAATTTTTGACAGTTAGATTCTTCATAATTAAAGACAGATAGGTGTATAATACAAATATTATTAAGGATTACTAAGAACTTCAATCCTTTTTCAAATAATTGGGTACAATAGATGTGTGAGGACAAAATTGGACTTTGATGAGGCTCCGACCTCTAGGGATTCGACCCTATCTTCTCAAGACACCATCCTTGACTTTTAGAGGCTCCAACCTCTAGGACACCAATCCTTTAGTCTTGATAAAATGAGTAATGTACTTACTTGGTTACTTGAATATCTTCACAATATTCTGCACTGTTCAATGCTTCACATGTCTTATAGCTTCATATCAGTTAATACCTCATTGCTCATTGATTTTTACTTCACTGTTCAGAGTTATGGTATTGATTTCATCACTGTCCCAACATCCAAGTCTTCTTATACATCACAAAGGTATGAGGCTGCAATAAGTAGAGTCCTAAAAGTGTAAACACTTCACAGATCAAAAGCTTCACTGAGACTACTATATCGAGGTTGGTTGAATGAGTTTTAAGATTGTACTTTTGTACCAAACTTAAATCTAATCAAGCCAATGTACCAGGTCTGAGGATATATTAATAATCTATGGTTTTGTGATGCCTGTGGTGATGACTGTAGTTTGAACTGAAGGTGTCTACAGAAGTAGACGAAATCTTGAGCTATCTGTTGGTCTGAGGCATAGAGATACTGAACCTGTCCACAAAGAATATACCGCAGATTTGTTGTAAGTGACCGAGCTCCCAACTGTGACACAATTCTGAAGTGCTAAAGTTGTTTGAGTTCTGTGACTAAGTGTGGGATAGTCCGAGTTGTAGCTACCTGTCACAAAGATCTCTTTTGAAGGTTGAAATACCTTATATCCTTGTTCTGGTCTAAATTTTTTGTGGTACTGAATCAAGGTGTTGTGATAGAAGTACGAACATCAAGATTATTCCCAAATCAAAGTTTCCAGAACCACCCGTAACCCTTTTTCCTTGGGTCCTTCTCTTCGGTGTCTTTAAGTTCACGAGTTGTGAATTGTGATCTTCTATGCTATGGATTCTCACCGAATTTCCCTAGAAATAAATGAGATCTGAGGTCTTATTTATATGCATTATGATCAGGGGACGTGGCCCTTGGAGGGAGGCTGACATTGGGGATAGGGCATAGGTCGGCTATATGTCAAAAATAGGATATATAATATTAAAAAATTAATTTCTCCTAGAATACTTGGATTTTCGGGCCAAGTAATAGCTCATTGGAAAGGGAAAATTATGCTCTAGATGATGGTGAAGGTTTCATAGAGAAATTTTCACTTCAAGGTAGTGAAAAATAATTTTCAATGTGACTGGTCATGTATTGGTGCAGAAATGGGGGTAGGGCAGAGTGTCTTGGGCTTCTTTGATTCTTCATCATAACTTCCTTCATCATAAGGTTACCATGCCATGTGTCTTCATGTAGTCTTCGATCATCCTCTGGCATCCTATTTCCATATTTACATCAATGACAACCTAGATTAACATATATTGTAAATTTTCTAATCCATTTTGAGTGTCCTACTAAATTTTAAAAAAGCCAGTGCAAAACACTTAAATTGAAATATATCAAATAATGTATCATCGATGCCAACTTGTACTGGAAATATCCTCTTAACATTCTATTATTCTGCTTTATAGAATCAGAGACTGAAGGAATTATTGATTAGTTTCATGCATGAATATGTGGTGGGCATTATGCTTGGAGAGAAACAACATACAAAATACTAAGGGAAGGATTCTATTGGCCCATTATGTTATCACAAGTGGGAGCAAAGGTTAGATCCTGTGTTCCATGTCAAACGTTTGCTGGTAAGAAAAAACTAGCAGCCCTTCCACTAGTTCCATTGGTTGTCTCAGAACAATTTATTCAATGGGGACTAGATTTTATAGGAGAAATTCACCCATCTTCAAGTAATCAGTACAGATGAATTTTAACTGCCAAAGACTATTTCACCAAGTGGGTGGAGGCCATCCTAGTCAAAAATTCCATAGATTCAATATTAATTAAATTTATTGAAGAAAATTTTCTCTCTATAATTGGTTTCCCTCAAAAAATAGTGACTGACAATGCCACGACATTTATTAGTATAAATATGATTGAATTTGGCCAAAAGTATCAGATTTTACTGCATTGGTTAACCCCTTATTATCCTCAAGGGAATGGTCATGATGAATCATCTAACAAGATCCTAGTTAATATGATCAAGAAAACTTTAGAAGATCATAAGAAAATTTGGGACAGTCATATTATCTATGCAGTTTGGGCAAACAAGATTTCTCCCAAAAGATCAACAGTTAAATCTCCTTTTCAACTAGTTTATGGGAAAGATACCATTTTCCCCACAAATTTAGATTTTCCAGTGCTTAAATTTTTACAAGAATCTATTGATGAACCTGATGATTTCTCTAGAAGAATAAATCAGATCATTGAATTAAATGAAAACAGAGATGATATTCAATACAAATTGAGAAAGTATTAGAATAAGATGAAGAGTATTTATGATAGAAAAGCTAGGGAAATATATTTTAGGGAAGGAGATTTAGTTTTGAGATGGGATGCTAGGAGAGAAGACAAACACAAACATGGAAATTTTGACAATCTCTGGTTTGGACCACTCAACATTGTAGAGGTAAAGGGGAACAACACATTTGTTCTACAAACTTTGGAAGGACAATTCACAAAACTGCTTATCAATGGCAGATTTCTGAAACATTATATACAGTACTGAAGGAGATCCCAGATCATCATTGTACATTATCATTTTTCTTTATCATTTCAAGTCTAATTTGTTTTCTATAGAAAAGACTCCATAGCCCGAGGAGAAGGCACATGGAACTATTTTTTCTCTACATCCCATAGGGGGAAGCAGTCCCCAGTTGGAGCCGATGTTATAAAATTTTTGGGTTTTGATAAGTTAGCATGTTAGTTTAAAAAATAAAAAATAAAATGCTAAGTTAGGATATGGATCAAAAAGAAACTAAAAAATGTTAGGATAAACTATGTATTTTATACATCCATGTCAAAGAAAATGTTAGAGTTAGTTCCCCTAAAGAATGAAGGCAAAGAAAATAAAATGTTAGGGAAGCAAATAAAAAATATATATGATTTAGTCTTCAAAATGAAATTCATGGCCGCTTGTTTAAATGCGCCAATTACCAAAAATATTAAATGGTGATTAAATTCCTTTAAAAGAGTTTATATTTTCATTTAAATAACAAAATCATATAGCGCTTAAATTCTTTTTATCCTAAGTCATAAAATGACAAAATGTCAAATCGTGCTCATAACAAGTCCGCAAGTTTCTATGGTCAATATCTAAGTTGCTCGAGATCAACGGCGGAGGTTCACTTCTCGACCCCCCCCCGGCGACCATTTCTTGTTAACACGAGGGGGGGGTTCGAAAAGTGGTATTAATGGTTGCCTCTCATTGCAACGTGTCATCACCGTATTACTTCGCACCCCCTCCGCCCAAAACCATAAACCGGGAGGTACCCCCCCTCCGTCCAAAACCATAAACCGGTGGGTACCCCTCCCCCCCTCAATTCCACTAACGATTTATTCTTCCAATGGATCCTTTCCTCCCGTGCCTCAACCAAATGGATATTTTCTCCCGCGCCCTTACTTTTGTTCATACAGCCAATCACATTTCACCACGTCACTTAATCATTCTCCATCTAAGCCTCTACTCCCTAACTATTTTCCCTTGTCCACCTATATGTTCATTCCATAACCATTTGTATTCTTGTTGCTCATTGAAACCCCATTCCTAAACCGTTAAGCTGCTACAATCACTATCCAAGCCGTTAAACCCAATCACCACTTATAAAATACATTTTGACCTGCATGTTATCACTTTTACTTTCTTGTTAATCAATTACAGGTTTCCATCTATGCACTCTGTCCCTTGTCAGCAAAATTTGATTTCCACCATTTTTATGATTGTCTAACCTTCATACTCTCACCTTTCATTCCATTTACTTGCTTAAAAACGCCCCCTAAAGACAAATCTAAATAGCAGGTGACTCCAAAGGGAAAGGCTAAGAAACAGTTCGTCGAAGAGATGCAGACCACCCACCCAGTTGGAGAGGAAATCTCTGCCCCTACACCAAAACTCAACTTGGACCTGATCTTTCTCGTAGACTCCTTCTTTAGGGTCACAGATGCCCACTCTGAATTTCACTTTCATGAATTACACTTATGGCTCAGACATAAGTACATTGATAATAAGGACCTCATCAGGTTCTGGGAATCAGTGTTTCCCTCATTTATTTTCCACAAACCCATCCACTTCCTAACCTCATTTCCTGGTTTCAAGCTCAGTATGATCTTATAAAGAGAATAGTGGTGGCTCAGAATGGAAACATTATGATCACCATATCTCCAAAAACCATAAACCAGATGTTTCTTATCCCTCAATCTGATTCTTTCACCCCTTCTTCACCAGTTTCTCTTATGGACCTCTACCATAAGTTGACCTTCCCACAAAGAGCCCAAATTTTCAAAATATTCTTAGTTGAGGATGCATACATTCCTAAGAAAACCCCACCATACTCATCCTCCATTTTTCTTGAAGCATCTAAACACTGTATCTCACTTCTCTCATACCTTTTAGGGTACCCTAATGACTAGACAGTTGATGAACATATCATGGGTTTCATATCCATTTTCAGTAAATATCAAGCACCATTGTTCATGTATAATTACAGCCAATTCTTGGCTTAAAATATACATGAGAAACTCATGAATTTCACAACTCAAGGTGTGTTTAATTACACTTATGTAATTATACACAAGTTTCTTTTTCAACATGGAGAGATGTTTCCTATCAAGATCAACAAACAGATTGATCAAGGGGTGAATCAATCAGTGATTCACTGGACAAAACTAATCAGGGCTACATCAACAAGATCTACATTCTCAGAGTTCATAGATTCCTTCATACACCTAGTGAAGCAGTTGCTTACCAGTCAGAAAAAACCCAGAATTAGAGAAGAGATCAAAAGGATCTTGCATTTGAGTGAGTAAGCCAAGATAGGGATTGGTATTTATACCAAAATTACACAGAAATTAGAGTATATGGTTGTGAACTCTCATCATATAAGCTCCCTAGATATGTTCCCATGAGAGTCTTTTCCCTAGAGTATATTCAACAGATGATAAATATGGATGACCTCCATTTTGTTTCAGGGAAGAGGAAAGCTCGGTTCAAGCTCAAGGCAAGTATTGAATCTTTTATTTGCAGTACTAGATCAGTTGGTGCTGAAGCTGATGCTTTGATAAAGAAATGGGATTCCAACCAAGTTTCACCTGGTCTTCTGACCCACATGGCATTATTTCTGCTCTGAGAGTCGAACTTAAAACAACTTCAAATAATCATACCTCCAGAGCAGAAATAGAAAAATATATGAATCAAGATCAATGGGTTGAAGGCACTCTTCAAGAGGCATATGAGCAAGTTATTTCAAATTCTAATATGCAAACCCCAGTCCCTGAGAACAAGCAGCAGAAAAGAGTCATAGAAGAGCTTCCACCTACTAAAGAAATCATGAAGGAGTTCATATTGTAACAAAAGAAGCAAAAAAATTGGCTCAGCCTTACTTTCATAAGGAGGACAACCAGAGATAATTGATTTGGGAGAGACTGAATTTTCTACATCAACAAGTGTTCCTATGACTCCTCCATCGTCATCACCTGCTAGAGAACCTTTGGAGATCATCCAACACTTAGAAGCTATTTCTTCTGAAGAACATAATATTTTCTTTGGATTATTAGACATTAAGCATAAGAATGAAGCATTAAAATATTATGTACATAGTCAGCTGTCAAAACAAAAATCAACTTCTCAGCACAGGATTCTCACTAACTTTGACAATGAGAAAGGAAGGATCCAATGGAATTTTTGCAAGCAACAATTCATTTTCCTAAATCTCATTCAGGATATAAAAATATTGTGTTTTCTTTTTATGCAATTCAGATCCATCCTATTGATCAGATGGACATGCACAGGAAATCTAGAGAAATGCTCTTTTCAACAATGACAACTACAACCATGTCACTCTCCAAACTGAAAAATGCATATCAAATGTTCAATCTCAACTTAAGATTGAAAGTTTTTCTTCATTGGCCAAAGATAACAAACTGAAGTATTTGGAGGATCTTGTAGTGAATGTTGGATATGATCCAAAAGACTGTAAATCAGTTGAAGAAATTATTAAGAAAAAGAATGCAGACATCTTTGCTTTGTGCAAACAGTTCAAATTTCCTTCAATTGAAGATCCACAGACAAAATAAATTGCAGAAAATGAATACAACAAGGAGTAAATGCACAAATTTATCATTGAGAAAAACATTAAAATAAGAAAAATGGAGGAACAGATTGAAGAGTTGTTAAAGGAGAAACAAGCATCAAAAGTGATACAAATACAACAATTCAAACATCTTCTGCAAGTACAGAGCCTTCAGCCTCATTGACAACAACTGATAAAGAAAATTTAACGCAGGATTTGGCTTTTTAGAAGTAGGAACATGAGAATTTGCAGCAAAGGTTTTAGATTTTAGAATCACAGAAAATTATAATTGATACTTTATATATGGAGGAAATGCAAAAGTCACATAAGTTTGGACTCAAGGTTAAATAACTTGAAAGTGAATCTTTAATGGCAGAGACATTGGCTGAAGCCAAACAGAACATTTGGGAAGACATCAACAAAGCTATGACAGAGGTATGGCCATCCATACATATAATGTTTGAACAACGAGAGCTCATCACCAAGTGCAGAGCAGCCTTAGAAGAACAAAAGAGAATCTCAAGAAAAATCCAAGTGCAGCTACTGACATGATCAAAGTTTTAAAATTAAAAAAAAAAAAAAGTATTAGAGGAGATAAATATACTGGACAGAACTACAAAAATATTAGAAATCAAGAAAGTCTTACATAAGAGGAATTTAATAAACCAACTTCAAACAAAATGTGAAGCTTTGAATACTCTTGTCCAATGTTTTCATACAAAGTTTAATGTTTTGAATCATAAAGGACTACCAATATTGGTAGGTCTCGATGATAAGTTGATTAAATTAGAGGATTATTGTAAGAAGTTATATAATATTGCAATGGATAAGTCTAAATTTGTAGGTATGAAAAGACAGATTACAGGAAAATCATTTTTAGAGGCTTTGCAGTTTGATTTTACCATTCAATATCAAATCAAACATTTGTTCATTCAGAAGCCTACTCTTGAGAGATATACAGAGGTGGGTGAAATATTTAGAAAAATGATGAGTGTAGAAATCCCAAGTCAAGAAAAATGGGATAAATTTTGTGAGACCATTGAGTAAAATTATGATATTTACAGCATGCTAGCACATCAAATTTTCAAGGTCCTAGTCATCAACAGCTTCCATGAGAACAGAGATATATCATCTATATATGTCCTTATTCTATTCTACTATATTCTATTATTGTTGGTGCACTTGTTTTGAAAATGAAAATTTTTTTGAGTTGCGGAGAACAGGTGGTGGAGCGCAACCACAATAGACAGGGAGTTGTCATGGTTGCGGAGAGCTGAAGAACAGGTGGCGTGGAAGTTACAGAAAACCAGCACAGATTGTGGGAATGAGGGACAAGGAAAGGCAACAGAACTCCCAGTGATCGGGAAGATGCAACAAACAACAAAGTAGGAAAAGAGGAAAAACTGATAGTCACATTGGCAAAGGAAAAAATAGGAAATTATCCAACGTAGATAGGAGGTTAGTCCGGTAGAGGGCTGAGGAAAAGAGCCGCAGAAGAGATCTATTATGTTCTGTTATGTTCTGTAACTGTTGTAATATGTCCCTTTGTAATCAACTCTAAGGAGTAATGTATCTGTCTATTATTGATAATGAAATATACTTCTACCTGTGTTTGATGTTCTGAGTTCTGTGTTAAGCATTTTATTACGGTGAGTGAATGTATTGCCTACTTTTAAATTTTAATATTGCATTCTGAATATGTTTCATGAGTAGTATCTTGTGTAAATTAGTTAGATCTGTTTGCGGTCCCCAGTTCTTTTTGTTTTTCTCTATAGCTGTGATCATTCGATATCTGATATGTTCCTAACCTTACTAAGGTCACGACATGCCTCCGGTGAGACTCTCTGCTCTTCGGAGTAGTGTGAAAATGTCGGCGTTGTGCTAGACTACTGCAGAAAGCTTGTTAGCCTCTCTCTTGAACCTGGGTCTTGCTCAAAGACCTTTTTCTCACCAAAAAATGGTTCTGTTGCTGAGACCTGAAATTTCATTTAGGAGCTAGATCATGGTATCAAGGATCTTCAAGAGAGAACTATGAAGCTGGTGGGATAACCACTTAGATCAGTTCATATTGCAACAAGATTATTTGAGATAGCAAAGGGAGAAAACTGTTAAGGATCAAGTTCTATTCTATGAATCTGCGAGTGATCTCTATGAAATGTTTTGGGGAAAGTTTCCAGAGGAACACTATAATTGGTTGCAGAGACTACAAGTCAAGACATTCCAAGAAAGGTCACGTAAGGTCTGTCGCAAGTGGATCTGGTAGCACTCCATCGGTTAGATACTGATTTGACCCAAGCTGTATATTTCTGGGTACAATCTACCTTGGAAGGATATATAGTGGAATTTGCGGTTGAGTGTTACCAGTCCTTCTCAAAAGCAGAGGGCGTATTCAGATCCGGATTCTGGGGAGATTTGTTGAAGGAAATTCCCTTGTGGATCAAAGCTTTAATGGTAGACGAGGGATTGATGGAATTTCAAAAATATGAGATGGAGACTTAAACCTCCAGTACTGGGGGAAGAAGCTGAGGGAGAGATGCTACAAGTAAGTTGGAAGGGGGAATAGGGATATGGATGTCGAGACCTCCAGTAGGTTGAGGGAGCGACGATCACATCGGAGGGCGTAGATTGTTGAGAAGTGGCGGGAAAGGGTGATGAAGGAGTTAGAGAAGCAGGAAAGTAGTCGACAGGACAAGAAGAAGGCACCACAGATGGAAAAGGATATGGAAGGTCAGACGGGATCCCAAGGAATAGGAGGGACCATCAAGCAACTGAGGCAAGTGTATAGGATCCCATCCCAAAGAGAAAAGGGAGAAAATTCCAATGTGGAGGATGCACGCCGCGAGGAGATGTCCAATGTGGAGTTGTATGTTGCGATGGAGCAACTATTCCGAGAGGGGCCGACACCCGTAACTCAAGGTAACTCTATCCCCCAAAGTTCAAGTAGCTCTAGTCCCGACCTTCCCCTGGTACTCTATCAGCCACTAGGTGAAATTTTTGTTAAGTTATGAGAGTTTAGTAAGTTGAATAGTGTTCAGTATACAGCAACAATACATACTAGCAATAGTGCTAATAATACAATTTCACAACCAAGGAATAGAGGTTTTATTCTAGTACCATCCACACAAAGAAGTATGGCGGGATCATTTACCAGATACCCATATTTCTCTGGGAGGGGAAATGATGATGTGGAGCAGCATTGGTATCTCTGTGAATCGATATGGAGGGCTCGACAGACACCAGAGGCGGTTAAGTTGATCGAGTTCCAAACTACTCTAAGAGAGAGAGCTCTTCGCTGGTTCATTAAATGGTCTGAAGCTCATCCAAACCCAGTGATAGATGATGTAAAGAAGGAATTTGTCAAAGAATTTAAGTTACCTCAGACAAATCAGCAGGGTTTATCAGAGATGTGGGAGATTAGACAGTGAGAAGGTGAAACGACATGGGATCTGATGAGAAGGTTCAAGGATGCGATTGGAAAACCGAGTTACCCAATCGATATGAATCATTAGAGAGATTGGTTTATCAAGGCCCTTCTTCTGTTCATGAGAACTCCCCTAACACAACAGAAGATTGATACATTACAAGATGCATTGGAGCAGGCTATGAAGATAGAGGCTATGGCGGGGTATCTGCAGGAATTAAAAGGAGGAGCAGCGGCTCAAGACCCTTCCATATTGGGGTTACAACATCAAATATCTAGTCTAATGGAAAAGTTGAAGGACATTCAACCAATACAACCTACAAGACCCAATGTGTGGTGTACGCACTGTCTGATGGAGGGACATGTGGTCACCGAATGCCCAAGGTTGCAGGGAAAAAATACGGGGGCTTTAGCAGCAGGGACACAAGGGAATCCACCAGTAGGGGGAGTTGCACAAATAAACACTCAAGGGATATACCCGCTGCAACCCCACTTCCCAGGGTTCCCTACGCAACAGAATCAGGCCACAACTAAATACTGCAAAATATGCAATAGCATTAGTCATCCACCACACCTATGCCCAATTATGAAAAAATACTCCAACATTCCAAAAAACATATATTATGAGTTTTTTGCTTCCACAACACATAATACAGAGCAATCCAGAGCTCTGGATGCACTAGCGGAACGATTGGGCAGGCCATCGTATAGAGTGAATGAGGCTCCAAGGGTATGAGGAGGAGGAATGAGAGGAGGAAGAGGACCTGTAAGATGTTACAATTGTGACCAAGAAGGCCACGTATCTAGGGAACGCCCACTTCCTAGAAGACCCTGGTGCTCTCAATGCAAAGTCAATACACATGCAAATGAAGACTGCCCAGAGTTAATTAAGAGATGGGAAGAAAGAGCCAGACAGAGAGGAGAAAATCTGGTTAACGTAGAACCAAGAATAGTAGAGGCTCAGGATATGAAAAATGTATCTATAGTAACATGGGGAGGAAAGAGAACAGGGGAAGATGCACAAAATACAGACGCGATAAAGCTAATAAAGCCAACATCTCCAAAGCCAGTATTCAGGACAGATAGACAGAAGAAATATTTTAAAGAAGCAGTGGAAACATTTTCCCAACTTGGGGGAAGCAAAGGCATCGAGTTATAGCAACCGACTGTAGAAAAAGAGAAACATACCAATACAAATGCAATGATTGAAGAATGGTTCCAACTATTTTTGAAGATTGTAACCAATGCACCAATGCTGGAACAACTGAAATCAAATATGGAGATGATGGTGCAGGAAACCACAGAACCAGAGGATTCAAATGATTCATCACAGAAATACATACGGAGAATCAAAAGAAACAAGAGAAGAACAAGAAAGGAATTCCATGTAAATACTCAAGTCGTGGGATTCCAAATTAAAGACATCATGCTTGACATAGGGTCAGATGTCAACATTCTGCCAAGAAAGACATGGGAAACATTGGGGAGACCAAAGTTGACATACTCACCAATCCAGATCCGCATGGAAAATTAGTACTGCATTGTGCCCATAGGTAGGCTGGAAAAGATCGAAGTTGATGTTGTGTGGGTAAACACATACACAGACTTTGAGGTGATAGACATCATGGGGGATAAGGATCCCTATCCAGTATTATTGGGGATAGATTAGGCTTTTGAGAACTATGCGGTGATCAACTTGAAAAAGGAATTGATGATATTTGAAGACGGGGAAGTCAGTGTCACTCAGCAACTTGACCCATATCAAGGACCCCGATATACAGAAACTGTTGACAACAGAGAGGATGATCAACTTCTTGATCATCTTTATCAGATGACAGCAGGGAAAAGAGAAGACTACATCAACCCAATAGTAGGGGGGACTGTAAGCTGGAGAAGTGTTCAAAGCTCAGGCTTGGGCTTAGAAATAACCTGGGATGATTGGCAGTAGGGAGGATACGAAACTAATACAAGAAGATGTGCTAACATACGAAGAGTCAACTGGGTTGGAATTGAGGTAAGAGGATATCCAAATTTATCAAATATGAATGCTGTAAACACATTTATTGCAAGAATAGAGGTTAAAGAACCAGTGGATCATAGAGTCCCGCTCATGGATGTGGCTCTACAATCCACGTCAGCAAGGTGGTGGAGCAACCATCGCAACTCTCTGTTGTGATGGGATGATGTTACAGCAGCGTTAAGAGCCAGATTCAAAGAAGATGAAGGACCACAATTCAATGAAAATTACCAAGGGGATTGTGATCCCATTAAACATTTACAACATTGTGAGTGCCAATGGAAAAAATAGGGGTACCCAGAATATCTGTGGATGCACAATTTTATACATTCACTTCCACAAGCTTGGTACTTAACGGAAGAGAAGAAAAGAGGAACCGACACTTGGAAAGCAGTTGCGGATAAATTTACACAATGTTTTTCTTTTGAAGGAAAAACAAAACTAGTTACACAAGCACTACAAGCCATCAAAAGAGTGTTTCTTTTTTCGGAGATTCAGGAAGATGAAGAACAACCGCTCATGAAACAGAGTACCAAACAGTCAGTAGCATGCAAAAATATAGACAGTGAAATGGATGATGATAATCTATAAAATCTTAGACACTTGTATTTTGAACAAAAGGAAGGGGAGTGGGATATACAAGAAGAACCTACAACAGAGGGAATCCATCTGCTACCATTGAAGACCGAGAAGTTGAACATCATAACTCTGGAAAAACCCAAAATCGCATCAATTGGCGACTACTGGGATGCAGAAATGACTAAGGAGATATTTAATCTTCTACAAGAATATGAATACTTATTCCCCTCCTCAGTAGCGGATCTAAAAGGAATAAAAGGATACGTGGGGGAAATGCGTATAATTTTGAAGCCCGACGCAAGACCAGTAAAGCACAAATCATACTGTCTAATTCCAAGATTAAAAGAGAAAGTCAAGGAAGAGATTGATAAAATGCTGAAAGCAGGGTTGATTTTTCCGATGGAAGTAGCAGACTGGGTAAGTCCTATAGTCATACAAAGTAAAAAGGAAAATTCTGAAATTCGAGTATGTGTTCAGTGATGAGGTGCTCGACAACGTGGCAAGGAATAAAGCTTATTCATTTACAGATGGATTTTCAAGATACCATCAAGTGAGGATAGCTGAAGAAGATAAAAAGAAAACAACTTTCACAACTGAATGGGGCTCATTTGCATATCATGTAATGCCCTTTGGGTTGAAAAATGCACCGACAATATTTTCATGGATCATGATAGCGGAATTTCGGGAATATATCCATAAATTCCTTGAGGTTTATATGAATGACAGGACAATTTATAGCCTGTTGAAGAATCATGCAACTTTATTAACGATAATGTTTGACAAATGCAAACAACTCCAGATTTCACTCAATCTTAAGAAGTGCATCTTTGCAGTACCTTTTGGGACGATGTTCGGACATGTTGTTTGTAAACAAGGTGTTTGTGTGGATCCAGAAAAAGTGGCAGTTATAATCAACATAGAGGCACCAAAAACCATGAAACAATTGAGATCACTGCTAGGCCATACCGACCACTACAGAAGATTCATCCAAAACTATGCAAATATAATAGCCCCATTGGAAAAGATGTTGCAAAAATTGGAGCAATTCATTTGGACAACTGAGTGTACTACTACCCTTAATACACTGAAGGAAAAATTGGCAAGTGCACCCATATTATTTCATCCTAACTGAGACAAGCAATTCCACGTCCATATTGATGCCTCCAGCATTGCATTAGGAGTAGTTCTGGCTCAACCAGGAGAAACTTTAGTTGATCACCCAGTTTACTTTGCAAGAAAGAAGTTATCGATAGCTGAAAGGAACTACACAACAATAGAATGGGAAGCTTTAGCAATAGTTTATTCCCTTCATAAGTTTCGCCATTACCTATTAGGAGGTATGTTCAAATTCTTCACGGACCATTCAGCATTGAAGTATCGAGTTAATAAACTGGTACTTGAAGGAAGGATCTGTAGATGGCTCCTACTGTTCCAGGAGTTCACCTTTGAAGTGATAGTGAAACCAGGAAGACTAAATGTGGGTCCTGACCATTTATCAAGGCTAGAAAATGGAGAAAATGGAGGGTCCTTGGATGATCAACTGCCAGACGCTGATCTATTTAGAGTAGAAGCCATCCCAGACTATTTAAATTAGATAGTAATCTATTTGGCAACAGGACAGTGCCTGAATGAATATACAGCGACTCAGAGAAGACATCTTGTCATAAAGGCAGTCGAATATCAGTTAATAGCGGGACAGTTGTATAAGATGGGATTAGACCAAGTCTTGCGGAGATGCATCATGGACTATGAAAGGGAGGATATAATGTGGGAATGTCATTGCAGAGTTGCGGGAGGGCATGTTCGCTCAAAACCCACCACAAGAAAGATATTACAAGCAGGCTTATGGTGGCCCACAATACACAAGTACAATAAAACCTTTGTAAAGAAATGTGACGTCTACCAAAGAACAGGGCATCCATCACACAGAGATGAACTACCACTTCAACCTGTATGAGCAATGCAGCCATTTGATAAGTGAGTCGTTGATTTTATAGGGCCAATCGCACCTGTTGCAAGACATTCACAGGCAAGGTACATAATTACCACAACAAACTATATTACCAGATGGGCAGAAGCGGTACCAATGAGGGATTGCACGACAAACAACAGCTAGGTTAATTTTTGAAAATATCATTAACAGATTTGGTTGCCCTAGAATTCTAACCAGCAATCAAGGTACACACTTTATCAATGCAACAATCAAATCGTTGTCAGAAAATTTTATGGCACAACATCATAACAACAGTCCGTACCATCCTTAGGAAAATGGAACAGTTGAAGCATTTAATAATATTCTTGAAAAGGGAATAACAAAGATTTTCAATGCTAATTGAGATGACTGGGATGAGCGCATACCAGCAACACTATGGGCGTACAGGACAACTGTGAAAATACTGAACAACCAGACTCCTTTCCAGCTGGTGTACGGGAGGGAAGCAGTGGTACCTGCTGAATTTATCAAACCGATCCTGCTAATCGCTTCAACACTACATTTAACAGAGGAAGACTCACTGAAGGAGCACCTACATGAGCTATAAGAACTTGAAGAGGACATGTTTCTAGCGGAATTCCATCAGACAATCCAAAAAGACAGACAAAAAGCTTGGCATGAACATCATATCAAATATAAAACGTTTACGGTGGAAGGAAAAGTTTTACTGTATGACAGCAAGTTCCAAAAGTTCCCAGGTAAGCTCAAAATGCATTGGTTGGGACCGTACCATGTGATTGAGATCCGAGATTCAGGAGCAGTATGGTATGGCCAGGTGTTACCAGGATGGGTGAATGGCGCATGCCTGAAGCCTTATCATGAGTAGTTTCTATTATTTCATTTTCAAATAACTCCCGCAACCGACAAGATTCAATAGGGTAGACTATAGATATATTGAGTCAATAACTCTGTCGCACTTGAGAAGAGAATAGATAAGAATCCCAATAAAGCACAAACTGCAATAATAACAAAAGAAACTCATTATTGTGATGCAGAGACCGCAACGCAACCGATTATGGTTGGGGGCAGGGTAGTGTCTAGCATTTCATCCATGTTAGAAAGCCAAACGTGTCAAACATCATTCCATCATCATGACCCATCATACCTATGTCAGTCCATATGATTACCCGTATTTGAGAATTACCTGCCATAATTAGTAACATCCATACCGTAATAAATTTTCCATATTAAGCCATAATCATTACCCATCACGTCTACCCATATCCCGAAGTCACAGTTAGCCATATCAGAACACACCGCATCGCGGTAACTAATCACACGATTATAGCTATGGGGGAGGCAGAAAAATTAATTATTTATGGGGTCTTATCAACCTCATTCATGTCAGTTACATTACTTAACCCACATGAAAGAAGAAAGCACAAGAATGCCAGAGAATTTTGAGTTAGAACAAGAAACAACAGCAGCAGCAAGTGAAATCTCATTAGAAGAAGTCCAAAGAGAGAATCTAGTAGCAGGAATTTACAGAGCAGGGGTAGCACTGCAAGTGTACAAAAGAAGATCAAATATGACTGTTGTCGCACATAATGTCTAGGCACTGCAAAAACAATTCAGATCGGGGGTTGTCACCCTGATCCCCAATCTCTCTATCAAAGTTGTCTCCTTGCAGACTAAGGGAGGTAGACCCTAACGAAAATGAAGAAGGAGAACTGGTTGAAAACCAATCAATTCAGGAGACATAGTTAAAATACCAAGTACTTGTTAAGATTAACGATACTTTACGGATCCAATTAGATTTGAAGTTTAAATCCAGTGCCTTGTGGAGTCAAAATATCCCATTATGAAATTAAAATCAAGTAATTGATAGGTAAATGCTGCTATGAAAAAATCAATCCACCACGATAATATTTAATTCCTCAATTAAGTGCTCAATTGATCAAACTGGAAGATAATATTTTCAATAATACAATTCATCATTCTATAAAATACCTTCGTAATCATGCATCAACAATGTTAGATAAAGACATGCAATTTATCATTACTTGAAATATTCTCAAAGTTGACTAAAGCAATTAATCCCCAATTTCAAGCAATTTAAAACCGCACTTATAGATAGTTTAACAATCGTCAACCACAACTAAGCATGAAAATACTTCGAACGAGCCATTTAAATGTCGAAACAAAAAATATTATCATGAGAGAACCATCGAATTTAAATGCTATACATGATCAATAATTTCGAATTTAAATTGATACTCTAAATAATTCCAATTCAGAAATATATAATTTTCCTATAGTCAAACTTTGGATAAAATTTTAAAATCTCACCTTTGACTATGGAATAATTTTTCTTCATATGACACCCAAGACCACTATCATAGAAAATTTAAAACAAAATTTTCCTAAGTTAAAAAGTTAAAAGATTTTAAAAAAAAATTGATTTTTTTTTTCCTCAACAAATATAAATCTAAAATTAATCTAAAACTAAAGTTTAGAAATCTAAAAAATATAATCTAAAATCTAAAGTTAAAAAAAAAAATCATAAAATACAAAATGGAAAAGTTTTAAAAGTGTTAGTATTTTTTATTTTTTAAATTTTTCCCAAGTCTAAAGATTAAAAAAGGGAAAACTAAAAAAAATAAGTAAAAATTCAATTAAAGGCAACCTAACTAACCTCATAAAATAAATAAAATCAAAATATTAAGTCTAAAGTTAAAATTAAAATCAAAATGTGTTAGTGCTAAATCCTATGTCTAAACCTTATAAAATTTAAAACAAAAGGAAATAATAATAAAAAAAGTCATGAATGTGTATGTTTTGGTTTGTGCAGGTAGAAGGGAGAAATGAGAATGCAAGAAGGTTGCGGCAGCATTGGGGAAGCCTGTTGGTCGAGCAGAAAGGAGGATGAAGTGGACAGGAGCGTAAGGGCAGAAGGCACACGCAGGAAACAAGGTAGTCGCGTGCAGGAATATGAAGGCAAGGATCGAAATAAGATGGAGGAAACATAGAGAAACCGGTAGAGGATGTGTAAGTGATGAGGAATAAGGACAACATATTGAAGCTAAGCAATAATGCAGAGGTCGTGAAAGGGATAACACGGGGATTAGGGCAGCGTGAGTGATAACAGCTGATGCGGATGGAGAAATATGGTTAATGCAGGCTATACGGACAGAGGCACCGGAGGGAGCAGGATGGATGCCGGTAGAAGAAATACGCACAGCAGGAATGATGGCAGTGAAACTCAGACAAATGGTGCATAAAATTTAAATTTTTTTCCTTTCCCAAAATTAGCAAACTCAGATTTTAAATTCGAAATTTAAATAAATAAATACACCTGCAGTTTGTATTTTGAAGCAAGATCCCTCCTGAATCTGCAAACGAAACTGATCCTGAGGCTAGATCTTACCCTCCAGGGCCTAAATCTGGCTCATATCTAACAATTTTCTGAAACTCTCCCTGTAAAACTTGCACAAAACTAGAAACAAGAAACCCAAAAACCCAGAAATATGCACAGAAAACCCTTAAACCCCGATGAGTTAAAAAATAATGATATTTAAAAATCTACAATGTTATTTTGCAAATCAAAACCCTGATGGCCAGATTTAAAATCGTTCAACACAATTTAGAAAATAAATAATTAAGAGAGAGGCACAAGCCCAATAAAGAACCTTGCAAAAAATGGAATTTAAGATAAGCTTGGGGAATTAGATTTGGAAGGCTTTTTAGATCTTATTTCCTTGGGAGTCAGCTGGTCCAGCTGAGGACTTCCCTAAACGCCCAATTCTAAATCTATAAAATTTCTGCACACTTAAAGTTAAACTGTTAAATTAACAGAGAAATAAGATAAAACATAAAATTTTCAAGAGCTAGAGATAATTGTTAACTCAATCCAATTAATATTTTTACCCTAGATCCAATAACCTAAGAAAGATACCTGTGAAATATATTACTCTACAAGAGTCATTAATCAAAAATCCATTAAATTAATCACCAGCAGAATGTTAAGAACAAGTTTACCATAAAATGCTAAAGAATAACACCACCATCAAAATAAAACCCCAAAGTCTTCGTTTGTATTATTCTAGAAAATATTACAGGAGAGCTTCAAGAGTGAGCGCACGATCCAGAGATCAGATGACCGAAAGACTGACAAAGACCTCTAATTTATAAGATAAAATCTCCAACGGCTAGTTTGGTTAATCCATGTCAAATTAATCTCGACCGTCGAAATTAAAATTTTTTGAGGAAATTAGAATTTATCATTTAATTCCATTTTAATTAACTCAAAAATAATATTTTTGAGTTAATTACCTCAAAAATTTAATTTTGAATTAATCACCAAGGCCAAAGGGTCCAAAATTTCTCGAAATTCTCAATATTCCTTTGGCCTGGGACCTTTAAAAATCAATTTTTTAAGGACTTACGAATTTTGCCTTTGAAGATTTTAAAACACCTAGAACTTAAAATTAATTAAATTTCTGGCTTAGGATTTTTAATTTAATTTGGCCAGAAAATTTAATTAATTGATTGAGAGGGGATTTAATTATTTTTCCAACCCTTTTTACATAAGATAAAACATTTAGACACATAAAGGGGGAATACCCATTCGTATAGACCCTCAAGTAGCAACTCAATTCAGCGACTCAAAACATGATCTAGTAGACCAAGCAACTTGTAATAAAATAGTCTAGCCCATTAGCTAGAATTATTTCCAAACTACTTTTATAAAGACTCGATAGAAAACACTAGGACTCACTTAGCATCTTGATGACAAAATCCACCCTAGCTTTGGGGTGAGGCTAGAGGGGAAAACTCTGTCGATCATTTGTGTCGAGAAACACAAATGAATCAGTGAGACAAAAAACCTCCTAGGATAGAAATCGTCACCAAAATACTAGGCTTACCTAGGTTTTTACATACATGGTGGTCTTAGATCATTTACATCAAAAACATGCAGAATGGGTTTACATCATTTACAAAATTGTCGACCGATGATGAAATATAAACGACGTGAACACATCGAACATGATGAATCCCATTTGAAAAAATGAGGGTGTACTACTATGGGTTCATTGACAAAGTGTGGTCAACAATGACCAAGGTAGCACCAGCATTCGTCGAGCCTGAGCTCGACGAGAGAATTCAGAGAATGGAATCGCTAGTGGGAAAGTATGAAAATGCATCATTGATCAACACAGATTTCACAGATTCATACCAGTTTCGGGCGATGAAGAGGCAGGTTTACATAGAAAATTACGCTATGGAAGGAGGAAAGGAAGTAGCAAGATTGAATCCAGAGTTCAGAGGTATCCAGCAGTCAACAATACTAAACCTCAGGAACCTCCCAGTGTTCGGAACCAAAGGAGTAGCAATGCAGTGTATGAAATTCCTACTGAGTAGACTCCAGAATGGGTCACTGTGGCTAGGGAGGGAGATACTGATACATGTAGAATATATTCACAGGCTGACGGGATTATCAGCAGAAGGAAGGAATGTCTCCACAACGTTCCAGACTGTCTCCAAGAGAGCAAAGAAGGCAGGAGATTGCGACTACTATAAGAAATACGACACTAAAAGAGGAGGGAAGGGGACGAAGATAGATCTCATAAACATCCCACCAATTAAATTTTCCTATTTCTTAATTGCAAGCAAGACCATGAGGCACTATACGAAGGGAAAATGTACCCTGACACCATTTCAGTTGTGGAACACTGCCTCCAGGGAACCCAGTTGAATTGATGTACATTTCTGCTGAACGAATTGTTCTAAGCCTATGAAGATAACTACAAAAGAGCCACTGGGTTCATCTATGGCTACCTCATCATGACGTTTGTAATGTGGAAATGGACTCACCAAGGGGTGAGAAAGCTCACGGAAATCACAAGTGGTCAGCTGATGGCGATGAAGTTTACACCCTGGAAGATATAGTGGCGAGGCAGCATTCTAGTACAGGCAGATGGTGGATATATTGGCGAGGCAGCAAAGGGTTTCAAGGAGTCTGTTGGACAGATATTCCTCTCAGATATGGTTCAGGGTCACTCACAAGCAGACATACATCAGGCCCACATGTGTGGATGAAACAATGTTTAAAATGAGACCGTTAAAGTTTCAGGTTGACGAGAAGGCATTCCACACTGAAGTATGCTCCTGGCCGGGGGTGGGAATGGAGATCAGAAGTGGAATCCATCACTACTCATTCGAGGGCATGCTACCAAAAGAACTACCATGGGAGACACCAGATGAGACACTGAGTAGAGTGTCTCGATTGTAGCTAACACCCATACTAGAGGAGCTGGACACGAGAGTAAAGGGCTTCAATCGGGTAATGCAAACTCTCACAAGTTCTTCTCTTGTGTTTCCCACTTTTTCAGAGTTTCAGGCCTCAAATTTTACATCACCTTCCATAGTTTCACCCATAATCACTGCCCAACCATCCACCATTTTTAATTCACCCCTTGCAACCATAGTAGTTCCAATCCAAAAAATTAAGGCACCTAAACCACCCGTAGCCACTCCTAAGGCCAAGAAAGCAAGGGTCATGGTTCCTAGGAAAATAGTTGATCTCACTGAGGAAGGTCACATATAACCTATGGATACGTTAGCACCAATTCAAGAGGAGCTAGAGGTGGCCCCCCAAGTAACCTTCGAGCTACCTATTTTCAATCCATTTTCAGTTTTGAATGTTCAAACTTCGTCTCCACCCCACACTCATACCTCCTCACCTTGCACTCACCATTCCTTGCCTCACACATCATTCACTTCCAAAGATCGTTCCACCCACACTCCATCCACATCAGCAACAATTTGAGACCCAATCAAAACAAGAAGCAAGAAAAATGGAGACACCGAGGCATAAGTTAACTCGAGTATGGCAATGGTACCCAAGGTTAACCAACCTTCTGTGGGACAGGGCACTTTCTTGGACCTATTAGTTTGTGGGGGATCTTTTACCTCAGACACAACGCCCTTGCCCAAGGAGCTAAACCCTTTTCAGCAAGAAAATTTGATACTGCAATAGGTTCAGCCAACCACAAGCATGAACAACCCGGGGAGTTAGCTGCGCAACAGAACCAAACCACATCACCACATGAGCACTCAGCTAGATCTATAGCCAATAGCCAACCCCTCAGTGAAAGGCTGCCAAACAACAATATGTCTAGAGCTGAGAGTATGCAGACCTGGGGCATAGAACAACTGTACAAATTCATCCAGCGTGCGACATAATAGGCAGAAGGACTACACAACGACCTCCAACAGAGGTTCGAACAAGAAAAACTGAAAATCAATGCGCTTACTGAAGAGCGCAACCAATTAAAAGGAGAGAAGGACAGTCTGCAGGAACAACTAGAGAAGGTGACGAATATTTTCAAGGATATATGCCCAACAATAATGGCTCCGGATGGCAAGACACTGGGAGACATATCATCTTGCACCATAGTTGAATGGTCTATCTGCGTGAAGATAGATTTTGTGAATCTCAGCAAGGAAAATCAAGAGCTAAAGGAAGCGCTCGCGACCAAATCGGCGCTACCAGATCTTGCTATCATATATGCCGAGAAGGTCACAGAGAAGCAGAAACAAGCAACTGGAATGCAAGAAACCCTGGGGACCACGGTGAAAGAGGCTTACCACCTTCTGAAACATTTGCACGAGTGTTCAACCTCGTTAACTATGAAGGCCCAACCAATCTCGGCACAACTATAGTAGGTTTCACGAGAAATAAAGGAGGCCACAGATCCCATCGGCATAACCCAATTATATAATCAAGCGGAGGCCCTGGAGACCACAATACAGAAGATCGAAGAGCATTCTGCTACCATAAAGCAAGTCCTTAGGGAACTGAGGCAACCTATCAAGCATACTGCAGAAGCAATGCAGCAAATGGCCATTGAGGCCAAAATTAAAATTAAAGAAGTATTCAGCAAATTGCCGATTGTTGCAGGAGAAACTGAAGCTGAGCGAGTTGCCATAGAAACTGACCAGCTGATTAAGGAATGGCAATAGGCCATTAACGACTTTTCCAAACTCAAATCTTCATCGTTGGAAGAGGTTCCAGAGTTGGGGCCTTTTTTTGGACAGAGATAGGAAACAAAGAAGACAGGGCCGACCCGAAGGAAGGAAAACCAATGGAGAGTGAGGCAGTAAAAAAATATTGACTCGGGATGAGTCAATAGCATGTGGTCGGGGCCCGTTGGGGCCCTTGTTTTTAGAATGAAACAGTTTTTGAGTTGCAGAAAACAGGTGGCGGAGCGCAACCACGGTAGAAAGGGAGTTGTCACGGTTGCGGAGAACTGGAGAAAAGGTGGCGCGACAGTTGCTAAAAAACCAACACAGATGGCAGGAATGAACGACAAGGACAGGCAGCAAAAATCCTAGTGATCAGGAAGATGCGGCAAACAACAAAGCAGGAAAAGAGGGGAAAATGACAGTCACATTATCAAATGAACAAATAGGCAATTAGCCAGTGTAGAAAGGAGGTTAGTCCAGTATAGGGTTGAGGAAGAGAGCCACGGGAGAGATATGTTATGTTATGTTCTATTCTGTAACTATTGCAATATGTCCCTCTATAATCAACTCTAAGGAGTAATGTAACTGTCTGTTATTGATAATGAAATATACTTCTACCTGTATTTGATGTTCTGAGTTCCGTGTTAAGAATTTTATTACGGTGCATGTATTGCCCGCTTTTAAATTTTAATTTTGTATTCTGAATATGCTTCATGAATAGTATCTTGTGTAAAGTATTTAGATCTATTTGCAGTACCCAGTTCTTTCTATTTTGCTCTATAGCTATGATCAGTCGATCTCTGATATGTTCCTAACCTTAGACTCTCTGCTCTTCGGAGTAGGTTGAAAATGCCAGCGTTGTGCTAGACTACTGTGGAAACCTTGTTGGCCTCTCTCCTGAACCTGGGTCTTGCTCAGAGACCTTCTTTCTCGCCAACAATTATTGTAATGAGTTTAAGATATTTCCGACTTTTAGAAATTAGTATAAATAACTCTCCTTACGAGTTATTAAGGGTTGCACCCTTGGATAAGAAATTTTTTGTAAGAAGAATTGTACAAGTTTTACGATCATCAATAATAGAAGAATGATTTTGAATTTGTCTCATACATCTTTGTTCCTTCTGTGAGTTTTTCCTGTTTTCATTACATTTTGTCTCTACATATGTTTAATTGTTATTAAGATAATCAGGTGAGATTAACTATGTTTCAGTTATCTTACAATTTCTCATGAAGCTATTATTAATATAAATAATGATTTACTAAACATTTTTTTGATGTAAGTGTAAAAGTTTCTGTTCGCAACCCCAGTTTTCAGTTTCTTGTTATTTCTCCCATTAAGTTAAATGCCCATTCCCATAGACATACATTCAACAAGCTGGAAAAATAAATATTTTCTGAAAACACAAATTCTAGAAATTTCACAGTACTTAAATGCAGAAATAAAAACTCAGAAAAATAAATCAGCCACACACAGAATTTTGACACGCTGATTTTTGGTCAACTTGACCCTGGAAAAACACCCTACAAATCTTGGGGAAAACCAGTTCGAAAGCTCTCTTTATCTTTGAATATGCTTTTATAGTGAACAGAAAAACACAGTAAAAAATTACAACAAATAGTAAACCCACTTATCTTGATTTCCGTGTCAACCTCCAACCCTGAAAATCGTGCCAACAGCAAACATAAAATTACAGGAAAAAATACAGCAATAAATACTGTACTTGATGCCTAGAAAAACGTGCCCAGATTCTGCCTATATGGAATTGTACTCACAGTATAGCAACCCCTTTCTCAATTTCCATGCCCAGAAAAGCTGCCTCGAAAACCTTGCCCTTTACTGCTAAATCTGCTCCTCAAAGACAACACTGTACTTTCCTTGAAAAGCGTGCTAAATTGTGATGTATGGATTTTTTGTCTTGGTAAACATGCCAATAAATGCTGCTGTACGAAAATGCTGCCTTGGGAAATGTGCCCTCTTGCTATACAGATTTTCTGTGTAGCTATTGCCGCTCTCCTTCCGCTCAGAAATTTCTCTTCTGCTTTCTCTCCCCCTCTCTCAATCCGCTCATGAAAGAATGAATGAACTTTTCCCTCCTTTTCGTCCTTTAACCTAACGGTAAGTGACTTTTGGGGAATCCCTAAATCTAATGGCTGAGATAGCTTTAGAACTAGGGCTAAGATTAAATGCTCATTTTAATCTCACTTTCTATTTTGTAATTCACCCCACTTTAATAAAGACCCACTTAGTCATTCATTTCCAAAGTCACTTTTCACTTTCTAATTTCACATTGACTTTATTAAAGTCACTTTAAATTTAGACTAAGTAACTTTATCACTTAAATTCACTTTTAAATTATATTTGACTTTATAACTTTATAAAGTCACTTTAGGAGAAAAATTAAATTCTTTTGGACACTTTTCCCTAGGCCAAAAATCAAAGCCTTAGGGAACCACCTGTCCTCTGATAGCCAAATTTCAACACTCCCTCTTACCAAGGAAGGTGTTCCTCACCACACCCATCTTGTCTCTGAAGAACACATGCTTGCCCCATGGTAAGGCTTTGGTAAGAATATCTACAACTTGCTCATTAGTGGGAATATACTCAAGCTTCATAGCTCCCTTCTAAACATGGTCTTTGTTGAAATGATATTTGATCATGATATGCTTTGACCTGTCATGAAATATTGGATTCTTCGTGAGTTTAATGCAACTCTAATTATCACAGTATATCACTGAAGGTCTCAACGGCTGACCAAATAAGCCAAACAAAATATTGCAAAGCCATATGGCCTCACAACTAGCTAGACTAGCTGCCATGTACTCTGCTTCCGCTGAACTCAATGTTACTGACTTATGCTTATGGCTGAACCATGACACCACTACCGAACCCAACCCAAAATAGCACCCTGAAGTGCTCTTCCTATCAGAAGCACAACCTCCCTAATGAGAATCAGTGTAACCTTCTAATCTCACTACATCCCCCTACCTATAATCCAGACCATACTCCACTGTCGCCTGCAAGTACCGCAATATGTGTTTTGAAACAACCCAGTGCACCCTCCTGGGCTCACACATGAACTAGCTCATAATGTTGATTGCAAAACATATATCTGGTCTGGTGTTGACCAAATACATCAACGAATCAATCAGCTATCTATACAACATGGGATCCACTAACTCAGAATCTGAAGCGTGAAGATTCTTCTAGTTGGTGATCATCGGTGTCGCCATGGGTCTACAATCCTCCATGTGGAACCTGCTAAGGATGTCCAAAATATACTTCCCCTGCCCTAGGAAGAAATTCCCCTCCTCCTACCACACCTCCAAACCCAAAAAGTAATGCATCAAGCCAATGTCCTTCATCTCAAACTCTGACACAAGATCTCTCTTGCAGCTTTCTATGAGTCTCTCTACACCCGTAATGACCAATTCGTCCACATACAACACCAGAATGAGAGGCTCCTCACCTATCACAATAAAGTAAAGGTTTGGATCTGCATCACTCTTTTTGAAACCCATCTCCTACAAGTATGTATCTATCCTGGAGTACCAAGCTCTGGGAGCTTGCTTCAGGCCATAAAGGGCCTTCTTCAGTTTGCACACATGGGACTCCTTCCCATGCACCTCAAAGCCTTGTGGCTGCTCAATATACACCTCCTCCTGTATGAAGCCATTGAGAAATGCGGTCTTCACATCCATCTGGTGTATCTTCCAACCCATCTTTTTTGTTATCGATATGATGGAGCGAATCGAAGTATATCGAGCCACGAGAGCGAAGGTCTCCTCATAATCAACTCCCTCTACCTGGGAGAACCCTCTAGCCACAAACCTTGCCTTGAATTTCTCAATGTTGCCATCTGCAACATGATTTACCTTGTAAAGCCATCTGGAAGTAACCACGGATTTTCCCTCAGGCCTTGGCACCACCTCCCAAACATCATTCTTCATGATAGAAGAATACTCTGTTGGAAATACTGAGAGGGGGGGGGGGGTGAATCAGTGTTCCTTTCAATTAGATCATTAGTTAATCTTCAATTATTATCAGTGTTTGTACAATGATAGCAGCAAACAAGAGGAACACAAATGCACACAGTTTTTAAGGTGGAAACCCAGTCCGGAACAAAAACCACCTAATGCTTTTTCTAATAATTCTTTAATATTCAACTCCAATTAAAAATAAAGCTCCAACTTACTAGAATCTAGAAAAAAATTCTTCTCCAGCTCCCACTGGATGGATGCTCCAATGCCCGAGATTCTTCAGTAGTCAACTGAACGGATGCCCCAACACCCAATGAGCTACAATTCACCCTAGCACCACCCTACCACCCTATAGAAGAATAAAAGAAGAATGGACTCCCATACCAGGGAAAATAGTCCACTTTACAATGATATGAAATGATGTAGAAGAAGAAGATATACTAGACCATAACCAAAATTTTGACACAACCACCTAATGATGATCCTAGACCTCCCAACACTACCTCTTCAACCCTTGGTAGATAGACACTAGTACAATTTTTACAATAATGTATTTACAATGACTTAGTACAAAGATAAATTTACAATGATTGTTTGCAGTGCCGCCCACTTGAAGACTTCATATGATGAACTTCTTGCTGCTGTTATGCACCTTGGTTTCTGCTCTTGTCATGCTACCCTCTGCTGCATGTTGCTTTGCTTTTCTGCCATAGAAATTTTGGCCCTTTGCAACCCTTGACAACACATGATCTAGCTTTTTCTTGCCTTCTAGGAGCTCTATATTGAATCTGGTGTATCGCTGTTGTTTCAGATCCTCAATATCTTATTTTTAGTCTTGTATTATTCCTCTGAGTTGTCTTTCCAATGCCATAGGTCTGACCCAATTTGGATTCCTCAAGAGAGAGTTATACCCAATCTCTCACAATGCCCTCATTATGGACTGTTTCAGCAGAGTGCACTTGTACGACATGCCATGTGTCACTGTTTCTTCATTTGGATCTGAAATTGATAGAAAAAAAACTACAGACTATGCACTATCTATCAATTTTTACATAATTCCAATCCGATACTCAGAGAGAGAGTTATGACGATTTTACCAAAGTCACTTCTTTGAGATGAATTTCAGGAGCTTGTAAAAACCTTGACTTCCACAGATCATATCTCCAAAAATATTGTGCACCTTGATCTGAAATTTTTACAGTACCTTCCTCAGGATTTCTACTTTGCCTCATAAAAATTTCAGCTTCTGAACCTTCATAGAAACAAAGTTAGAGCAAAAATACCACGATGACCTGTTTCAGATGGCAAAATCCCTTGCATAAGGAGGAAATGAAGATCACAATTTATATAAATGCTTAAGTTGAGAGGGGCTTCAACAAGTGAACGTGGGAGGGATTTTAGGAGCTTAAAAAATATTAATTATGACTTTTCAATGACCCATGCCCTAACCCCATGGGGTTTTAGCCCACTAACTGGGGGTACAAACTTCAAACATGAATATCTCTCAAACCGTGAAGAATTACATGGCGTGCCATATATCAACGGAAACATCTCGACAAGTAGAAACCATCAAAAGAATTATTGACCAAGAATATATTAATTTGGTAGGTCAAAATTCCCATGCAATATTGGGTTATCCCCTGGTGCTGCTTGGGTTGACATCAATGACAACCGTTGATCAACAATCTCCCCCTTTGGCATTGATGGCAACACAAGTACTCCCCCTGCAATCATGACACTTCTTCCTACAACATTCTCTCCCCCTTTGAAATCAATGGCAAAGGGTAACTCCCCCTGAAACACAACCATCTTGTGGACCTGTACACACTTCCACTCGCACTGACACACAACCGTCCTGCAGACCTGTACACACTTCCACTCCCCCTTTATATTCAGACAAAGGAAAATCTAATGAGAACTTGGGAGAATCCCAAGCTTCTGGCGAAGATATTCCAATGCTGGTGAATATTTAATATGTGATTCTTTTGGTGCTTCTTGGAATCTTGCTACTTGTCCAACTGCTTGCATAACATCTGGTCGGGAGGCTATTACATATAGAAGACTACTAATCATAGATCTGTACAACCTTTGATCCACATCCTTAGATGAGTTGTCTATGCTCAATTTGCAACCTGTTACCATTGGAGTAAGGATGGGTTTGCAATCTTCCATTTTAAATTTCTTGATCATTTCCTTGATGTACTTGGCTTGACATATAAATATTCCTTTCTCTTGCTAAGATATTTAAAGCCCTAAGAAGTATGTCAGCTCACCAAGTAAAGACATCTCGAAATAACTTTGCACCTTTGTAGCAAACTTCTTACTTAGTCAATCATCATTGCTACCAATTATTGTATCATCCTCTTTAGCTATTAGACATGCTTTAGTTGCTTCATCCAGAACATATATGTTGTTTTGAGCTTGAATTGCTGTAGCCACAATTTCACCATACATGCCTTTCCTGATTTCACATTTCGTGGAGTTGAATAGTATTGTGTGTCCTTGATCACACATTTTTCCAACACTAAGAAGATTGTGATTCATGTTTTCAACCAATAGAACATTCTTGGCTAGAGCATCTTTGCTTCCGAGAGTGATAGTACCTAATCCTATAACATTTGAAGATCCATCATTTCTAAAGGACACGGTTCCATCCTTCTTCTCTTTCAAAGATACAAATTTATTTCTATCTCCAGTCATATGCGTCGAGCAACCGCTATCAACATACCAAACATATTTGTTCTTTTGAGCCTTGAAAGTGAGAGCACAATTATCATTCTTATTCTTCTTCCATGTTTGTTCATTCTGTGGTTTCGAAGATTCTTCTGGAGGATTTTCAAGTCTGTAGTCTTTGGCTATGTGTCCAAAGTTTTGACATTTGTAACATTCAATATTATTTCTTAAATGTTCAAATCTATTGATGTTTCACTGAGCCCTGGGAGGTTCATATTTGACAGATCTTCTGGAATTGTATTCGTTCCTAGGGTACGTGCGACATTATACAGCTTTATGACCAAATTTTCCACATGAATAATAGTAGCCATAAAAATGATATTGGTACCTGGATGGAAATTTTCGTCGAGGAATTGTCTTCCAACACTGTTCTTGCGAATCTTGTCCAATGAAGCCTACATGCATGTCAGATCTCATAGGTTCATTGTATTTTGTTGTAGAAGGTCCTACTTCTTCTTCTTTGTAACCTATGCCAGTTTTGTCATTGTAAGATCGTTGATTGTTGACGAGTTCTTCTATTGCCCTTGAGCTATTGGCATAGTTTTGGATAATTTTTCCTTTCTTCACTTCCTCATGCAGTGAGACTACTTCGGCTTCTAATTCTTCCCTTTCTTGGTTGCTTTCTTCCAACTTCTTTTGAAGTGACTCTTCAATGCATTTGTGTTCTTCAACTTCCAATTTGAGACCTTGAACTTGTTCTTCAAGAGTATTGGAACGGATCTTCTCCGCCTTGAGATCTTTTATAAGCTTGATTGCTTCCTCATAAAATTCTTCTATGGTCCATCCTTCTTCTTCTTTGTTTGATACCTCTTGTTTATTGTGCTTGGGTTTGTTGTGCTTGGCCACAAACAATACTCTCTCATTGGCTTCTTCTTCACTGTCATTGTCTTCATTGGATGATGAGCTATCTTCTTTAGAGAGAAAGTTCCTTTTGGATCCTTTCTTGTTGAATTTCTTAAAGCCCTTCTTTCCTTTTGACTTGCCATTACTTTTGTTTGGACATTTTGCTACAAAATGCCCAACCTCATTAAATTTGAAACATATCAATGGAAGTTTACCTTTGAATTGTCCCTTACCAATTTTTAGTTTTCTCGTGAAGTAAGCATATTCTTCATCTGAAAGACCTTCTTCATCATCTCCCTTTTCTTCACACTTGCAGGTGCATGTCTTTTCAATTGAAGGTTGTTTATCCTTATTGGTTTTCTTAGATGCAATGAACATAGTTTCTAAATGCGAAGTACCCTCTTCTTCATCAAGTCTCATTTCATATGCTATGAGAACTCCATGTAATTCATCTTTGCTGAGTTTGTCTAGATTTGCACTGTATTCTAAGACTGATACCTTTGGGTTGAATCTCCTTGGTAACATTCTAAGAATCTTCCGTATAATAGTCTTCTCGTCAACTAGCTCTCCCAATCCTTCCAGAGTATTGGTTATTTCATCAACGTATTGGAAGTATGTAGCAATGTTGCAATCTTCTTTCATTCTGAGTTGCTAAAATTTTTCTCTATAGATTTGAAGCTTTTCTTATTTGACATTTGAGTCACCTGCATATATATTCTCAAGCTTGTCCCATAGATTTTTGGCAGTTTTACAACCCAACACCTTATGATAAGTAGATTCAATAAGTCCACTAATAATAACATTCTTTGCTTTTGCATCATTTACCAAATTATTCTTACCTTGTTCATCCGTAGTTGATGTAAATCCATTTTGAATAGTGTCCCATACTTCGTAACCTTGCGCTAAGAGATAGACCTCCATTCTTCCTTTCCAAAGTGCATAATTATTTTCATTGAATAGAGGTAAACCATTATTGGTATGTTCCATGACCTCCTTCCAGCTGTTAAATTTCTATTGAAGGAACCAAGCTTTGATACCAATTGTTGGAAATACTGAGAGGGGGGGTGAATCAGTATTCCAACAATTAGAGCATTAGTTAATCTTCAATTATTATCAGTGTTTGTACAATGATAGCAGCAAACAAGAGGAACAAAAATGCACATAGTTTTTAAGGTGGAAACCCACTCCGGGAGGTTTGGGTTCCCTATCAAATGTCAATGTCCCCACACCAACTGCTCTAACAACACTATCATCTCCGAGTACTACCTCTATATCAGTGTCACTCTCTGAAAGCTCTGAGAAGTACTCGCAGACTCCTGCCATATGACGTGAAGCCCCACTGTCAACATACCAAATACCTGAAGATGCTCCACTAGTTGAGGGAAATTTTCACTCCCTCTCAACCTCCATGGCAGGTGATCCTGCACTAGTGGACTCACAAGCAATGAACCCAAACTCCCGATAAAAGCTATCCGTAAAGTCCTCTATCTCTACTGATGTTGACATGGTCTTGTTCTTCCCCTTCTTCTTATTCTCTGGAAACACCACTGCATAGTGTCCCATCCTCTGAAAATTCCAACACTTCACCTTGGAATAGTCCTTCTGCGTGTTCTCCTGATTACCTTTACCTTTGGCTTTGCCCCCACCACTACTTGTGGAAACTTGCTTCTTTCCCTTGCCTTTCTTGCCTCCAGCTAACAGTGCTACAACCTCATCCTGCTCAACAGGTTTGGCTGCCCCAAGATGGATCTTTCTGATTTCTGTCTGTATGCAATCATCCCAAAACCTCTCCCAAGTAGGAAGGGTCTCATGTGCACAAACCCCATCAGTAAAGTTCAACCATGAACTGGGAAGGCCAGTCACTGCAATTCGCACCAACTCAGTGGGTGGAATGACCTCTCCAACTACTATCAACGCATCTCTCACATTAGTGATATTTGTGAGATATCTAGTAGCATTATCAGTCTTACCCATATTAATGGTCTTCAGCTTCTCCCTTAGGACCATTTTTCTGCTCTCATTGGTACTCTGGTAGAGATTGGTCAAGGCTGTCCACATCTCATGAGAAAATCTCTTTCCTCTCACATGAGGAATGACATGGTCTTTAATACCATCCAAAATCAATCTCTTACCCTTGTTATTCTTCTTATTAAAGTCTGCCAAATGAACAGCATCAGTGGGCATATTAACAGGGTGTTGTTGGGTATGCACCATTATACCCCAGACTTCTGCCTCCTCAAAGATGATCTTCATTCTTTCCTTCCATACATTGTATTTACTATGCCCATCCAACCTATCATCCACCCTCAAGCCCAAATACATGCTTGCTGTCCTAATAAACTAAAAAAGACACTGTTGTAGTAAAGGTACTGTTTTTTGTGTGAAAAATCAGCTTTCTGTAATTTTTCTTGTTGTTGTCCCCAACTACACTTTTCAGCAAACAGGCTCTAATACCATGTAAAAATTTCTATTCCCAACCTCGGTTTTTAGTTTCTCCTTATTTCTCCCATTAAGTTAAATGCCCATTCCCATAACCATACATTTAACAAGATGGAAAAATAAACATTTTCTGAAAACAAAAATTCTGGAAATTTCAGAGTGCTGAAATGAAAAAAAAAAAAAATCAGAAAAATAAATTAGCCACACACAGAATTTTGACACACTAATTTTTGGTCAACTTGACCCTGGAAAAAACCCATACAACTCTTGGGGAAAACCAGTTCGAAAGCTCTCTTTATTTTTGAATATGCTTTTACAATGAACAAAAAAACACAGTAAAAAATTATAGCAAATACAAAACCCAATTATCTTTATTTCTGTGTCAACCTCCAACCTTGAAAATCGTGCCAACAGAAAATTACAGCAAAAAATACAGCAATAAATACTGTACTTGCCGCCTAGAAAAATGTGCCCAAGTTTTTCTTGTACAGTACTGTATGAAACTGTACGGACAGTACAACAACCCCTTCCTCGATTTTTGTGCCCATAAAAGTTGCCTCTAAAATCGTGCCCTTTGTTGTTGAATCTACTCCTCGAAAACATCATTGTACTTGCCTTGAAAAGCATGCTAAATAGTGTTGTATGGATTTTTTGCCTTGGGAAACATGCCAATAAATGTTGTTGTACGGAAATGCTGCCTTGGGAAATGTGCCTTCTTGTTGTATGGATTTTATGTTTAGCTATTGCTGCTCTCCCTCCGCTCAGAAATTTCTCTTCCGCTTTCTCTCCTCCTCTCTCAATCTGCTCATGAAAAAATGAATGACCTTTTCCCTCTTTTTCCTTCTTTAACCTAACCCTACGTGACTTTTGGGAATCCCTAAATCTAATGGCTGAGATAACTTTAGATCTAGGGCTAAGATAAAATGTTCATTTAAATCTCAGTTTCTATTTTTTAATTCACCCCACTTTAATAAAGACCCACTTATTCATTTATTTCCAAAGTCACTTTTCACTTTCTAATTTCACATTGACTTTATTAAAGTCACTTTAAAATTAGACTTAGTAACTTTATGACTTAAAGTCACTTTTAAATTAGATTTGACTTTATAACTTTATAAAGTCACTTTAGGAGGAAAATTAAATTCTTTTGGACACTTTTCCCTAGGCCAAAGATCAAAGCCTTAGGGAACCACTTGTCCTCTAGTAACCAAATTTCAACTGTAAGTCCCTTTCATTTATAAATTGTCGGCATCTTGGTAATGTTAAATGTATTTTTTTGAAATTTTAGACATTGTTTAAAGGTTTTGAAACTTATGATTAATTAAATCATTCAATCTGAATATTTAGTTATCATATCTTCTTACAACCTTAACCATTTACAAAATCTTAAATCACGGTATGAGATAAACAAACAACCTTTAGTCTTATTTTCTGATATTATCTAAAATATTTAAGTAAAATTGTTTGCTAAAGTTATTTTATACATTGGTCATCCAAAATTTCAAAACAAAACAAAACATTATAGATGCTTTGGCATAATTATTGACCCAAATTATCTCAAAGGACAACATCAATTTGGCATTGTTGTTGGGGACTTGAATTTGATTTTTTTTCCCTAGGAAAATGATAAAACCCTATTCCTTTCAAGGTGATTAAAGGTCTAGTTAGGTAAAAAAATTTCACTTGGTGACTTCACTGAACCCAAGTTGGTTCCTTCAAAGCATACCAGGTCTCATTCTGACTTTGAAATTGTCTTACCTTTATCAGATCCAGAGATACTGGAAAGAGAGTCTTCTTCCAGAATAAGACATCAAACCCCTTTTTCTACCCCTCAACAGGAGACCACAACAGTTCTTGATCCTTTCAGATATGTACCTATTCCTCTAGAATCAGAAGATATAGCTCTTATATTGCATGAGTTAGTATCCAAAGGAGTGGATTTTCAATCAACCTTGCTAGTTCATTCTTTGGAATCCTATAAATTACCTAAGGCACATTCTGAATCTCCTATATCAGAACAAGATTTGGATCTAAATTTACCTGGATTCAAACCTACTAATTTCATTTACCCTGTCACATACTCTGCACCATCTACTTCAGACCAACCAAAAGATCTATTTTCTCTTTATTCCAATCCTTTATTTGAACACAAGCAAGGCCAATAAGAGGTTCAAAATTTGGTCATTCGAACTCCTTTAAGATCCTGAAGAAGGTCTTCCATCCCATTTCATTCTCCTCGTCGTTCTCCACCTCATTCATCACCTCCTTCTTCCCCATCTTTACCTTCAAACTCTACTTCTTCTTCTACAACCACCAATATTCATTATTCTACATATACATCTTCAAGTATGGTTGGTTTTAGACCAAATATACAAGCAAGATATGCTACCCTATTACTCCCTAATTTACTTAATGATTTTCATGTTGGGTATTTAAAACATCTCCCTAGATTTAATGGAGAAATTGGTTTGTCAGCGAAAGATCATCTAGCATCATTTCTAGATTTTGTTGATAACATGAAAATGTTTATATGAGATTGTTTGTGCAATCTCTAGAAGGAAATGTTATGATTTGGTTTAGACAACTACCAGCTTATTCTATTTGATCCTGGGAGGAATTGATCAATATCTTTAAAAATCAATGGGGAGTGAAAAAGGACCATGTTTATTTGTTAAAGAATTTGAGGAACTTAAAAGAAATTATGGTGAACCGATAGTTGATTTCATCAAAAGATTTAGTAAACTTTATCAAAAGATGCCTCCTGATTGTAAACCTCTTGTAGCAACAGCAAAGGTTAGATTTTCAAAAGATTTTGAAGATGACTTTCTTGTCATATTAAGAGAGAGAACAGCCCGAACCTTAGAGGATATGCAAACAAATGCTATATAGGTTGAAGAAAATAGGTCTGCCTTAGCTAAGCTAAAAGCCAAAGTTGAAAAATCCAAAAGATAGTTAAAATCAAATCAGGATGCTTCTTCCTCCTCTAAATCTAAAAATGAAGATGCAAAAATAGATGAAATCAAATCACTCCTTAGAAACCTTTAAAATAGGATTTATAAGATTGAAACAAAACCTAGAACATTCCAACAAAATGTTTCTAGACCCCAAACACAGATTCAAGGTCAGTACAAAAAGGCTCCTCCATTACAAATTATTCAGAGACCAAACAATGATCAACAAGTACCTACACCGTTGTTGATTTATGACCAAAAACCCGATGATAATACTTTATCAATCACTAAAGATACTAATAGCATAGAACATACATCTCTTCAAACTTCCATTGTCCATGTTCCTCAAAATCAAATCCCTCAAGAATACTAAGAGACTTCTCAAGTCTCTAAATATCAAGTCTTTTCTGAGTTTTTTATTGCAAAACTTAATAGAAGGTATGACTTAAGACCTAGAGTTGGTCTTGGTAGACCTCCTAAAAACTCGGTCATAATTGAACCTCAAGTAAAAACTATTGAAACTCAGACTACTTCTATTCAACCTTTGAATGAGTCAAGTGATTCTACTCAAAATTGTAAAACTATATTGATTGATTTTAATGTTGAAAAAGAGCTAGAAAGAGTTAAATTCCTATTCCACTTTCATAACTTTATAAAAACCATGGATATAAGAGTCAAGTTGCAAAATGGATCCAAAACTCCAGTATGGATGTTGAAGGGGATATTATTAGTCTACAAAATGAAAGACCCACCATAGCTTTTGGTCCTAGTTCTGACATGATTGATGAATCTATACGACCTTTCTTTATGACTTTTAAATTGCATGACTCCTTGCTATACAATTTTCTATTGGATTTTGGAGCTTCACATAATCTAATGCCAAGGGTTATTATGGAACAACTTAATTTGGAAGTCACTCGAACTTATCATGACCTATACACCTTTAACTCTAAAATAGAGTAATGTTTAGGACTTAAAAAGACCTAGTGGTAACCTTACACCAAATACCAGTCAAAAGTCTTGTATTAGACATAGTAGTCACTGATATTCCTCACAAGTTTGGAATTCTTTTATCAACATCATGTTGTGCCAAACTAGGAGGGATTATTCAAATGGATATGTCTTTTGCCACTATTCCTATATATGGGGGAGAAAACCTTAGGTTATGCAGTAAAGTCAGATTCTTAAACATTGTTTGCATAGAAGATCAAGATAGAAACCATCCCATTTATGCAGTTGACACAGACTTTAGTTTCTTTCAACTATCTTCAAATACTTCACAGAATTCTCAAGTCAAGATTGAGGATGTAATTGAAACTCCTAAATCTTTTGAAACTGACATTTGAAAACTTTTATTTGATGCATCTTATACCAAACATGGAGTTGGAGTAGGATTTTTTTTAATTTCACCTGACAAAGAAAATATCACTCAATCATGCAAGTTATATTTTGAGCTCACAAATAACGTTTTTGAATATGCAGCTTTTATTCTAGGATTACACTTTGGTAAAAGATTAAAGGTGAAAAATTTAAGTGTCTTCACTTACTCAGAACTTATAGTAAGACATGTTAGAAATATTTGTCAAACAAATCATCCTAGGCGCAGGTCTTATGGAAATGAAGTTTGGGATACAATTGAAAACTCCTTTAATGCATTTAATATAACTTTCATTCCTATAAATGAAAACATTCATGGAGATTCCTTAGCTGTTTCTGCCATCTCTTTTAAGGTACCAGACCAAATTTAGATATAATACCAAATTCAAGTCAAATATAGGCCATCCATTCCAGATAATCTAAAGTATTGGAAAATATTTGAAGATGATGAACAACTGAAATATTTTCTTCAAGTTATTGATGAATTTTATGTCCTAAAAATTGAAGAAGATAATTCAGACATAAATGAAGCTACTAAAGAAAAAGAAAACTCAAATCTAACTAAAAAAGTACTGATCATTGTATTATACAACTGTCAAATCATTTTATTCCCAAAGGACTTGCTCCCTTATAAAAACTATTTGATCAAAATGATGTTCCTGGAAATCCACTCTCTATTTCTCCAGAAGATGATATTGAAGAAACTAACATTGGGATTGATGAAGAGATTAAAAATATTAGACTTTGTGCATCTTTAACACCTAAAATTAAAAGTGAATACATTAAACTTATTAAAAATTACAAAGAATTTTTTTCTTGGTCTTATGCTAATTTGAAAACCTATGACACATCTCTGATAGAGCATAAAATCCCCTTAAAACCTAAATCAAAACCCTATCAACAAAAACTAAGAAGAGTGAATCCAATTCTCCTACCATAGAAAAATAACTTAAGAAGCTTTTAGATGCTCAAATAATTGTCCCTTTAAGATACTCTAATTGGGTAGCCAATTTAGTTCCTGTCAGAAGAAAGAATGGTGAAATTAGACTCGTGTGGACTTCAGAAACCTTAACAGATCATCTCTAAAGGAAAATTATCCACTCCCAAATATGGATCAATTACTCCGAAGGGTTTCAAGTGCTAATATACTTTCAATGCTTGATGGATTCTCTGGTTATAGTCAGATATTCATAAATCCAGAAGTCAGAGAGAAGATGAACTTTACTACACCCTGGGGTACATTTATGTATGCCAGGATGCCTTTTGGCCTATCAAATGCAGGAGCAATGTTCCAAAGGTCTATGGAATTAGCCTTTGTAGGGAAGGTAAACAATTTTTTTTGTTATTTATCTTGATGATTTAACTATTTTTTTTTGAATCAGATCAGAAAAATTAAAACACTTGATGAAGGTTTTTGACAGGTGCAGGAAGTTCGGAATATCTCTCAATCCTAATAAGTCTTTATTTGCCATCAAAGAAGGAAATTTACTAGGCCATATCATTTCAAATGATGGATTAGTAATTGATCCCATAAGGGTCTCTGTTATTCAATCATTATCATTACCTAGAAATAAGAAATAAATTCAAGTCTTTTTAGGAACGATTAACTTCTTGAGAATATTCATCCCTAACTATGTTGAAATAGTTAGAGACATTACATATATGCTCAAAAAGAATCATGAAGTTAAATGGACTATTCATGCTAGATATGTCTTTGATAAAATCAAGAAAGTCATCTCTGAAGCTCCTACCTAGGCCAGTCCAAACTACTCTGAGCCTTTCAATATATTATCCTTTGCTTCTGAAACCACCCTTGCTGTTGTCCCTTTGCAGAAAAATGAATATTATCATGATAAACCCATAGAATTTTTTAGCAAGGTCATGTAAGATGTTGAACTAAAGTATGATATTATAGAAAAACAATCCTATGCCTTAGTTCAAGCCCTGAAATCTTTCAGAATGTATGTCCTCCATTTTACCATTATTGCTTATGCACCTAAAAATGTTGTAAAAACTATTCTTACACAACCAGACATTGATCAAAGAAGAGGAATATGGATTACTCAAATCCTTGAGTTTGACCTCACCATTAAAACCATTAAGTTAGTAAAAGGACAAGGTTTAGCTAACCAGTTAGTCGAATCCAATTGCAAAGTGTTAGGCATAAAATATAATTTTGAAGTATCTGAGAAGAATCCACAAGAACCTTCTTCAAATTTAGAAAGGGAGAATCCACAAGAACCTTCCTTAAATGTTGAAGAGGAAAATCCACAGGAACCTTCCCAAGATTCTCAAGGAAAGAACCAGCAAGAACCTTCTCCCTCAATTCAAACAATTTATGTTCACATTGATGAAAATTTTGTACTATCAAATTGGTTTGTAGATATTATACATTTTCTAATCCAATTTGAGTGTCCTACTGAGTTTTCAAAAATCCAGTGAAAAAACACTTAAATTGAAAATCTATCAAATATTGTATCATCAATGTCAAATTGTACGGGAAAGATCCTCTTAACATTCTATTACTCTTTTTGACAGAATCAGAAACTGAAGGAATCATTGATTAGTTTCATGCAGGAATATGTGGGGGGAATTATGCTTGGAGAGCAACAACATACAAAATACTAAGGGAAGGATTCTATTGGCCCACTCTATTTTCACAAGTGGGAGAAAAGGTTAGAGCCTATGTTCCATGTCGGATGTTTACTGGTAAGAAAAAATTAGCAGCCCTTCCACTAGTTCCAATTGTTGTGTCAACACCATTTCTTAAATGGGGACTAGATTTTATAGGATAAATTCACCCAACTTCAAGCAATCAACAAAAATGGATTTTAACTGCCACAGACTATTTCACAAAGTGGGTGGAGGCAATCCCAGTCAGAAATGCGACAGATTCAGTAATAATCAAATTTATTGAAGAAAAAATTCTCTCTAGATTTGGTTGCCCTCAACATATAGTTACTGACAATGCCACATCATTTAGTAGGATAAAGATGATTGAATTTTCCAAAAGTATCAGATTTTACTGCATCATTCAACCCCTTATTATCCTCAAGGGAATGGTCATGATGAATCATCTAACAAGATCCTAGTTAAGATGATCAAGAAAAAAATAGAAGATCGTAAGTAAGATTAGGACAGTCATATTATCTATGCAGTTTGGGCAAACAAGATTTCTCCCAAAAGATCAATAGTTAAATCTCGTTTTCAATTGGTTTATGGCAAAGATGCCTTTTTTCCCACAAAATTTAGTTTTTCCTATGCTTAAGTTTTTACAAGAATTTACTGATGAACCTAATGATTTATCTAGAATAATAAATCAGATCATTGAATTAAATGAAAACAGAGATGAGATTCAATACAAATTGAGAAATTATTAGAATAAGATGAAGAGTCTTTTTGACAGAAAATCTAGGGAAAGAGATTTTAAGGAAGGAGATTTAGTTTTGAGATGGGATGCTAGGAGAGAAGACAAAGGTGAACATGGCAATTTTGACAATCTCTGGTTTGGACCACTCATCATTGCAGAGGTAAAGGGGAACAACACATTTATTATAAAAAATTTGGAGTGACAGTTCACAACACTACCTGTCAATGGCAGATTTCTGAAACATTATATACAGTACTGAAGGATATCCCAGATCATCATTGTACATTATCATTTTTCTTTGTCATTTCAAGTATGTTCTTTTTTCCATAGCAAAGACTCGATAGCCTGAGGAGAGGATACATGGAACTACTTGTTATTTGCATCACACAGGGGGAAGAAATCCCCAATTGGAGCCGTTGTTGTAACATTTTTGAGTTTTGATAAGTTAGCATGTTAGTTTAAAAAATAAAAAATAAAATGCTAAGTTAGGATATGAAGGAAAAAGAAAATAAAAAATGTTAGGTTAAATTATGTATTTTATACATCCATGTCAAAGAAAATGTTAGAGTTAGTTTCCCTAAAGAATGAAGGCAAAGAAAATAAAAATTATATATGCTTTAGGCTTCAAAATAAAATTCATAGTCATCTGTTTAAATGTGCCAATTACCAAAAAGATTAAATGTTGATTAAATGGTGATTAAATTCCTTTAAAAGTGTTTATATTTTCATTTAAATAACAAAATCATATAGCGCTTAAATTATTTTTATCCCAAGTAATAAAATTACAAAATGTCAAATCGCGCTCATAACAAGTTTGTAAGTTTCAACATTCAATATCTAAGCCGCTCGAGATCAACAGCGGAGGTTCACTTTGTGACCACCCCCCCCGACCAATTCTCACTAACGCGGGGGGGGGGGGTCTAAAAAGCAGCATTATTGAACACCTCTCATTGCAATGTGTCATCACCATATTACTTCGCACCCCCTCTGCCCAAAACCATAAACCGGAAGGTACACCCCCCCACCGAAATCCACTAGCGGTTTATTCTTCCAACAGATCCTTTCCTAACACGCCTTAACCAAACGGATCTTTTCTCCTATGCCTTACCATTGTTCATACAACCAAGCACATTTTTCCACGTCACTTTACAGTTCTCCATCTAAGCCTCCTCTCCCTAACCATTTTCCCTTCTTCACTTGTACGTTCATTCCATAACTATTTTTATTCTCGTTGCTCATTAAAACCTCACTCTTGAACCGTTAAGCCGCTACGGTCACTATCCAAGTCGTTAAACCCAATCACCACTTATAAAATACTTTGCGACCTTCCTGTTATCACTTTTACTTTCTTGTTGATGGATTACAGGTTTCCATCTCTGCACTCTGCCCCCCGTCAAAAAAATTTGACTGCCACCATTTATGAGATTTCCTAACCTTCATACTCTCACCTCTCATTCCATTTCCTTGCTTAAAAATGGCCTTGAAATCCAAATCTAAAAATCAGGTGACCCCGAAGGAAAAGGCTAAGAAACAGGTTGTCGAAGAGCTGCAGACCACCAACCCAGTTGCAGAGGAAATATCTGCCCCTACACCATAGCTCAACTTGGACCTGATCCCTCTCGCAGATGCCTTCTTTAAGGTCACAGATGCCTACTTTGAATTTGAATTTCATGAATTACACTTATGGCTCATACAGAAGCACAGTAATAATCAGGACCTCATCAAGTTCTAGGAATCAGTGTTTCCCCTCTTTTCTTTTCCATGGACCCATCCATTTCCTGACATCATTTCCTGGTGTCAAGCTCAGTATGATCCTATAAAGAGAGCAATTGTGGCTCAGAATGGAAAAATTCTGATCACCATCTCTCCAGAAGCCATAAACCAGATGATGCTTGTCCCTCAATCTAATTCTCTCACCCATTTTTGACCAGCTGCTCTTATGGACCTCTACCATAAGTTGACCTTCCCACAGAGAGCCCAAATTTTCGAAATATTCTTACCCAAGGATGCGGAAATTTCTAAGAAAAACCCACAATACTCATCTTCCATTTTTCCTGAAGCATTTAAACACTGTATCTCACTTCTCTCATACCTATTAGGATACCCTGATGACCAAACAGTTGATGAACCTATCATGGGTTTCCTATCCATTTTCAGTAAATATCAAGAACCATTGTTCATGTATAATTACAACCAATTCTTGGCTTAAAATATACATGAGAAAATCATGAATTTCACAAATAAAGGTGTGTTTAATTACATTTCTATAATTATACACATGTTTCTTTTTCAACAGGGAGAGATGCTACCTATCAAGCTCAACAAACAGGATAGTCAAGGGGTAAACCAATCAGTGATTCATTGGAAAGAACTAATCAAGGCTACATCAACAAAAACCACATTCTCAGAGCTCATATATTCCTTCATACACCGAGTGAAGCAGTTGTTTACCAGTCAGAGAGAACGTGGAATTGGAGAAGAAATCAAAAGGATCTTGCATTTTTGTGAGCAAGCCAAAACAAGGGATTGGTATTTATACCAAAATTAAACAGAAATTAGAGTATATGGTTGTGAACTCCCACCATATAAGCTCCCTAGATATGTTCCCATGAGAGTATTTTTCCTAGAATATATTCGACAGGTGATAAATATGGATGACCCCCATTTTGTTTCAGGGAAAAGGAAAGCTCAGTTCAAGCTCAAGTCAAGCATTGGATCTTTTATTTGTAATACCAGATCAGCTAGTGTTGAAGCTGATGCATTGTTAAAGAAAATGGGTTTCCAACCAAGTTTCACCTGGTCTTATGACCCACATGGCATTATTTCTTCTTTGAGAGTCGAACTTAAAACAACTTCATATAATCATACCTCTAGAACAAAAATAGAAAATATATGAATCAAGATCAATGGGTTGAAGGCACCCTTCAAGAGGCAGATGAGCAAGTTCTTTCAACTTCTAATGTGCAGACCCTAGTCCCTGAGAGAAAGTAGCAAAAAATATTCAGAGAATAGCTTCCATCTTCTAAAGAAATAATGAAGGAGTTCATCCTGCAACAAAAGAAGAGAAAATTTGGCTCAGCCTTACTCTCAGAAGGAGGAAAACCAGAGATAATTGATTTGGGAGAAACTGATGTTTCTACATCAATAAGTGTTCCTATGACTCCTCCATCATCATCACCTGCTAGTGAACCTCTGGAGATAATCTAGCACTCATAAGCCAGTTCTTCTAAAGAGCATAATATTTTCTCTAGATTCTTAGACATTAAGCATAAGAATGAAGCATTAAAGTCTAATGTATATAGTCAATTCTAGAAACAAACACCAACTTCTCATCGCAGGCTTCTCATTGCCTTTGACAGTGAGAAAGGAAGGATGAAAATGGCATTTTTGTAGGCAATAGTTCATTTTCCTAAATCTCATTCAGAATATAAAAAGACTATGTTTTCTTTTGATGCAAGTCAGATCCATCCTATTGATTAGATTGACATGCATAGGAAATCTGGAGAAATGCTCTTTTCAACAATGAAAACTACAACCATGCCACTCTCCAAACTAAAAATTGCATTGTCAATTTTTCAATCTCAGCTTAAGATTGAAAATTTGTCTTCATTGGCCAAAGATAACAAACTGAAGTCTTTGGAAGATCTTGTAGTGAAGGTTGGATATGATCCAAAATACTGTAAATAAGTTGAAGAAATTATTAAGAATAAGTATGGAGACATCTTTGCTCTGCGCAAACAGCTCAAATTGCCTTCAACTGAAGATCCACAGACAATAGAAAATGTAGAAAATGAATACAACAAGGAAGAAATGCTCATATTAATCATTGAGAAAAACATTCAAATAAGAAAAATGGAGGAACAAAATGAAGATTTGTTAAAGGAGAAAAAAGCAGCATAGGTGGATATTAATCCAAATTCAATAGTTCAAACATCTTCTGCAGGTTTAGAGCCTTCAGCCTCATTGACAACAACTGATACAACAAAGTTAACACAAGATTTTTCTTTTTAGAAGAAACAACATGAGAATTTGCAACAAAGGTTTCATATTTTAGAATCACAGAAAATGAGAAATGATACTTTATATATGGAGGAAATACAAAAGTCACATAAGTTGGGACTCAAGGTTAAAGACTGGAAAGTGAATCTTTAATGGCAGGGACATAGGCTGAAGCCAAACAAAACATTTGGGAAGCAATCAACAAATCTATGATTGAGGTATGGCCATCCATACATATAATTTTTGAACAGTAAGAGCTCATAACCAAGTCAAAGCAGCCATAGAAGAAAAAAGAGAGAATATCAAGAAAAAGCCAAGTGAAGCTACTGACATGATCAAAGTTTTAAACTCAAGAAACAAAGAAGAATTAGAGTAGATAAATATACTGGAAATAACTACAACAATCTTAGAAATCAAGAAAGTCTTATAGAAGAGGAATTTAATCAACCAACTTCAAACAAAATGTGAAGCTTTGAATACTCTTGTTCAACGTTTTCATACAAAGTTTAATGTTTTGAATCATAACGGACTACCAAGATTGGTAGGTCTCGATGATAAGTTGATTAAATTAGAGTATTATTGTAAGAAGTTATATAATATTGCAGTGGAAAAGTCTAAATTTGCAGGTATTAAAGGAAATATTACAGGAAAAACATTTTTAGAGGCTTTGCAGTTTGATTTGACCATTCAATATCAAATCAAACATTCGTTCATTTAGAAGCCTACTTTCGAGAGATATACAGAGGTGGATGAAATTTTCATAAAAATGATGAGTGTAGAAATCTCAAGTCAAGAAAAATAGGATAAATTTTGTGAGACCATTGAGTAAAATTATGATATTTACAACATGTCAGCACAGCAGATTTTCAGGGGCCCAGTCATTAACAACTTCCATGAGAACAGAGACGCATCATCTATATGTTTCCTTCTTCTATTATACTCTATTCTATTATTGTAATCAGTTTAAGATATTTCTAGGTTTTAGAAATTAGTATAAATAACTCTCATTATGAGTTATTAAGGGTTGCACCCTTGGATAAGAAAAATTTTGTAAGAAGAATTGTACAAATTTTTCGATCATCAACAATTGAAGAAGGATTCTGAATTTGTCTCATACAATGTTGTTCCTTCTGTGATTTTTTCCTATTTTCATTAAATTTTGTCTCTACATATGTTTAATTTTTATCAAGATAATCAGGTGAGATTAACTGTGTTTCAGTTATCTTACAATTCCTCCTAAGTTATTATTAATATAAAGAATGATTTACTAAACAGTTTGTTGATGTAAGTCCCTTTCATTTATAAATTTTCATCTTCTTTGTAATGTTAAATGTATTCTGTTGAAATTTTAAAAATCATTTAAAGTTTTTCAAACTTATGATTAATTAAAGCATTCAATCTGAATGTTTGGTTATTATATCTTCTTACATAAGTTAACTTAACCATTGACAAAACCTTGAATCACTGTATGAGATAAACAAGCAACCCTTAGACTTATTTTCTGATATTATCTGAAATATTAAGTAAAATTGTTTGCAAAAGCAATTTTATACATTGCTCATCCAAAATTTCAAAACAAAACAAAACATTATAGATGCTTTGGCATAATTATTGACCCCAATTATCTCAAAGGAAAACGTGAGGAACTTCACTGATGTAGCAAGGTGATCGACTGGAGGAAATCAGTGGAGGCCCGGTAGATGATGGTTCAATCCCACAAGGATTGGATTGCATCTTAAGGAATTTATTGTTGTAGTGCATGAGATGGACTACTCAATAGGGAAATTTCATGGGGAGTTGGATAAATCCCTACATTATCATGATGCTCTACTTATTGCTAGCATGCAGAGGAATTTTGGTACCTGTATTTGGTTGGATATAAAGTGGATCAAGGTGTGTTTCACATTGATTAGGATGGCTTGGGATGCTAATATCAAGGGATTCTATCATGTCATGACAATGTTGAGATTGGGGATGACCCAATGGTACATTTTGGACCCTGGTATTATTGGTGGTTACAATGGCGATCAACAATCAGAGAGGGCACTCCCCCGATCGGGGTGCGAAGAGGATACTAATCCCCATCCAAGATTATGATTACGGTAGTTAATACAAGACATAACGGTAGGCAGGTTAGCCTAGCCGAAGGTAAGTGGCAAACTAAGGATGGCAGTAATGGTCGTGTGCAAAGGTATGGGTGCTCCTCTCGAGGGAGGCACCACACGGTTAATCTTAGTAAAATCGGCAAGAAGCACTGTAGGGATTTCATTCTGTGGTCTTGGCTCCTCGAATGCACAGTTCTAAGGGTGGTGGAGAAGAGGAAATGTGAAGCCGGGAGCATCAGTCCAAACCTCTGAAACTAGTAGCAACGTCTTGCGGTCCAAGGGTATGTTGTATCTCTCTATAATCCTCCAAGGCTCCTGTACATGGACCATGTTAATGTCTACCTGTTTAATGCTGTTTATTGGGTGATTGTGATGAGGAGCATGATTTCCCTGCATGGATGGGTGTCTGGGGAAGTCCATGGGGTTTATGTGGGTCGAAGACAGTCAATTTCAATTATGTTTGGGATTATGCTTTGCAAAATGGGGGATAGGTAGATGGGTAGAGGAATAATATGTTGGGCTAACCAGGGCAAGCCTAGGTTAGCAACCCGAAAGACGGGATGGTGACATGAAACCATGAAATTGAATGACCAGACAACCACCATTCATTGTGAGCACTTAGGCGGAGTGTAAATACCTCCGCGGGAGGATACATTGAGAGACATTTGCATGTAGATTGGGGTAAGGGGGCTAAGTCGCAGTTGGGTGGTAACAGGAAGGATCAGTTTTGTTATTTTCTTATGCACTACACTAATATGTTGATGGCGTGATCTATGATAACCTCCTTTATCTCAATGACAACTTCCAGAAGGGGAAACATGATTACTTTAGGAGGAGCTCGGGTTCTCATTGCAGTTGCGACCCCTATGCTTGCAGAGAAGAGTCCAATGGCCCGGGAAAATTCAATTAAAGAGGAGGTGGGGTGACAAATAGAAGAAAAAATTGGAAACGAGGGGTGAAAATGGAAAGAGGGGAATCATCCGCTCAGGGACCAAAAAATTTTGGCCGGAAACCGCAGGCTGATCATATCATGGATGCAACACTCACTTATATTCAAGAAATTCTGATCCAGTTAAGAAAGGTTATCATGAAATGGGAGGAAGCCCTCACGCGCCAAGCTGCAAAGGAAGAGGTAATTCTGGAAGGTGAAATGATTATGCTTGACCCGCGCAACACCAGAGGAAGGGTATCTCAGTATCAAGAAAATTTGCAACTGTACTATAGAATGAAGCACCTGGTGGCAAAAGCCATCATGCACACCAAATATTTTATGCAAGTTGATCCGGAAATGTAGGAGATCCAAAAAGATTTCTATTTACTGCAGTTCCAAGTTCAGCAACAGAACGCTCATTTGGGAAGAATTAAAACTCTCCTAAAGCGTCCTCAGCAAACAAAGATTCTTGGGTCTAGTGCTAAAGACCCGGCACCCATCGAGTTCTCAGAGGGCTTAGATGTTTATAGTCCTTCTAGTTTTTTGTCATGTCTTTGTTTATATATGTTTATGTCAAGTGTGTTGAAGTATGTAGAAGGTAGTATGTTTATGTCCAGTTTGTTGAGATATGTCAAAGTTATAAACAATTTGGCATTAAAAGCTTAGTATGATAGACTGGAGGTATTCCGGTTTTGGATGGCTTACAATGCCTTCTGATGGCCAACATACCTAGTTTCCTGCTAGGGCATGTGAGGCCTCATAAGTGATTATATTATGTAATCTGCCCTTTTCGAAATTGAATGAAAAAGACAAGACCTACTTAGCTTACAAAAAAAATAGTCAGAGAGGGCACTTGTTCAGGCATTGCTTGAGGACATGCAATTTTTGGCGGGGAGGACTATAATGTCCCTTCCTAAATTATTTTGGAACAAGATTTATTTCTATAATTTGGGGGCCAATTTTGGTGAAGATAGAGCCCATTTGATTTTTTCTAGAAGACTTGGGAGTTAGAGAAAAGTTAATTTTATTTTATTTTGTTTTGTTAATGATATGTGGGGACCACCCACATAATAAACACACACCCCCTAAACCAATAATTTTAAATGCATGAGAGGGAAAGTGAAGGCTTGGTGAGGGACCCACGAAGGAAAAAAAATGTGGGTAGAAATACTCCATGAAATTTATAAAAGGAAGGCAACACACTTCATTTGGCATGATTGGATTATCGATTTTTATCTCAGTTGCTCGAGCTGCTTAGCTAGGTCACTTGTTGTTTAGCACAAGTTTTCCAAGCAGAGAACTCACCCATTTTTTGGGGGACATCGAGTGCCACCATAGATTTGTTTTCCATCATCATCCTAGGGAGCTTCATTGAGTTATCTTCATCATTCATATTCAGTTGCCAATAGTAAGTATTTCTAAGAACATAGTTGTGTTGCTAGAGGACGCAGTTGTATTCTTAGAGGGCCTTTGTTGATTGATTCCATAATGTTGGTTTTCAGGAGATTATTTGGAGGAGAAGGCTCATTATTTTGTTGAGCTATTGGGTAAGTTTTTGAGGCTGATATTGAAAGAGTACTTCAGGAGAAGCGTGTCAGTCACTGGGTTAGTGCAGAGGAGGAATGTTGGGCATAGTTGTGGCAGATTTCCTCAGCCATTTGAGCCATTTTTTGTTGAGAGAGATAGGGGAAGTGTCGAAGGAGTTATTTGTTACGTTCTTGGAGGGTTGTTGAGTATTTCCCTGATGGTGTTATAGAAAATTTATTCAGCAACTACTAGGGGAGCGTAGGGCCTGTTGGAGGTCATTTTTCAATGGTCATGATCAGGCCAAACCGTTTCTAGATTTTGGTCGAAATGGCTTGAGGAGTCACGAATAATTTTGGAGAATTTTTTGAGCACCAAAGGAGGGGTTTCCAGTTATTCCATTGCATCATCTAGTGCATATTCACTTTGACTTCACTCTAACAGTGAAGAGCATCACTGGGAAGGGTTTTTGGTTTTTATTGTTTCATTTGTGCTTTGCTCAACTTGCCAAAAAGGCAAGCCCTGGTGCATTTATCTATATATTTGCACTCTTTCCCATTTCATAATAAAATGGATCAGTTGTTTCCATATTTCATATTGTTCTAGGTATTTACTGCGATGTTTTCAATTTCCATGGTGTAAATTTTATGATTTTCTGTATTAGAATTTATTTTCATATTTTGGAACAATACATCATTAATCTTGACTCCAAAATCTCCCCAAATGACTATGACTTTGTCCACCAAAAAGGTGATCACTCAAAATTATTCTTTTCTCACACCTTCCATTTCTAGGTCTAGCCCCATAGGTCACCTAGGGCATCCATTATCTCATAATGTAGCCATCCAAATACTTTTCTTTTTGGTCCACAACTACGTTGGTGAGTTCTCAAGAAGCCCTCCAAATTTCATGAGATTATGATGGTGGGATCTTGAGATATTGCAAGCCCTAGCTCGAAGATTTATTCTTGCCCTTTGTTTCCTTAGGATAGAAACCTCACTGGGATCATTTCATTACCTTTCATTGAAAATTCCTTCCTTGAACCCCTTACTCTCCTTGATTAGGTCAAGAAAATAATTGGTTTCTCAACCCATTCCCTTGACCTAACCTCGAGTCCACTTGGTCCCGTGTGGTCCCACAACTAATTGAAGTCAATTTTACAAAGACCACTTGGAAGCCAAGTTTCCACAAGGATTTTAGGAGCTAAGAACCTTCTTGACAAGTCATATACTCAAACCCTAGCTCTTATCATTCCCCTAAGCCCTTCTTAGAAATCCTTTCATCTTGCTTTCAAAGCAAGCAAGCCATATATCTGAGCCTCTCTTGTGAATAGGATTTTAGGATCACCTCTCATCCTATCATTAATCCACTCAACTTCGTGATTCGTGTTATAATGGGTCTCCTCCATCGGTGAAAGTTTGTAAAGAGTAGGGAGCCTTAGAGGTGACAGTGGGTTATTCCTCCATTGTTTCCCTCGACCTGGTGGTTTCCCTTTAAGGATCCTCTTTTAGGACCCCTGCTAGTTTGAGTGGTAACATTTATGGCATCGTTTCCAGGGAACGAGACATGTGTCTTGCTCCTCATACGACATTATTAACATATCTATTGAGAATTCAGTAGGGCAATAATTAATTCAATTCTCTTACTTGATAATTTCTTGTGTTATTCTTTAGATTATTATATTTTTTCCTTATTATTATAGTGTGGAATAAATCAAACATCTACAAAAAACAATAATAATAGTGACACAGTATATACGTTGCAAGCTAGGATCAAAACCCCTCCTTTTGAGGGGAAAGCCCGTAAATCTCTTCTCTTCTTATATATTTTTCAATTGATGAATACCATGACCTATTGACCTAGACAAATACCCTCCAAGATCAAGATCTGCACAACCTCCAACTGCAACTTCTTTGACCTCTCCCAGAAAATCTGAAATTTCTGCACTGCGGAAACTGCTGCAACTCCACAAGGAGACTTTGATCTCCTTGTCTAGCTTCTTCCTTCCCTTCGCTTTCCTTTTCTGGATATGTAGGACCATAGAAAAACCTTAGAAACCCTTCACTTTCCTTCTTCTCTTCTTCTCCACCAATATTGATCTCAATGTAGCCCTAGCGCAGAAACCCTAGCTTCTGCTAGTGTGTAGGAGAGAGAGAACCAAAACAAATGCTTCGGCTTCATTCTCTTCCTTATTCATCCTCTTCTTCAACCTTCTTCATGTCCTCTTATTCACATATAGAGTGAGTGACATAGCTCTTCATTTAGGCCTTCTTTAAGGGTGACACAACTCTTCATTTAGGCTAACTTGTTAGTTCTCTAGGTCGACTTGATCTTGGAGGTATTTTGACACTTTAGAGACAAAATAAATTTCTCTTTACATATTACAATGTACCCATAGGGTCTTTAACATATGAAAATGGCTCTTCAAACCTAGAAGCACCTTAAATAGTTCTTGACCTATAAAATAAACAACTTGAGAATGAAAACCACGCTTCAATAATAATTTTCTTTCCATTTTATAATTTACAATATACAAGAATACATTTCATACTTATGAAGACCTATCCTAGTTACACATTTTCAACAATATCATTATTGGCGACTCCATTGGAAGAATGAAGCCCTAGTTCTTCATTGAACCCCAAATTCAATGCTTGTAGGGTGAAGCAAGCATTTGTTAAGTCAATTTTAGTTCACCCTCGTGACTCCCAAGATATCAATATATAATATCAACGGCTTCTAAAATGCTTCATGAGTGGTTTCCTGCTTCGAATATCACATGGATTCCAGGATACCCAAATGTCCAGGATTGGAATTTTATGAAAAATATGCCACAATTCAAGGGTGATCCATCCACAGCAATGGACCACATAGCAAAACTTATTAAGCAAGTTTCCTAGGTTAATGTGGTTCATATAGATAGCCTCATGGATTTATTTATTGTTTATATTAAATAAAAGCACTGAGTTTGGCTTGACTTGTGTGAGCCTGAAAGCATTTCATCCTTTATCAAGTTGCTCAAAAAATTCATATAGTATAAGGGATTGAAATTCCAATCTAATGAAGCTGCGTATGAGAGTCTAGAGGAATCCATCTGAAGGGAAGGTCTCATTAATCAAGATGAAGAGGTTGGGGATAACCTTGAGGACTTCAATGATGAGCAGGAAAATGAGTCCTCATTAGGTCCACGTGATGAACACGATGACTTTGAAAATACATGTTTTGGGAAGGATGAGTCTATGGAAAGTGAAATTGAGACTAACCTTGCCTTTCTCAAGGATACTACTCATGATGACTCTCCTTTTGAGAACCTTGAGAAAGGTGATCCCATTAGCCCTTTGGAAGATGACATTGGAGATTACTTCCACATTGAAAAGGAGAAGTGGGAAATATTTGGTCCTCAATTTGATTGTGCTCCCATTTATGATACCAAGGAAGATGAGGTTGAGATTGGTTTTCCCTCTCTCTTAGGCATTATTTATGATGAAACATCCGTCAATACCCTTGGGAAGGGGAATTATTATTTTCCCTTGTAGCTAGAAGTATTCGATTCTCCTTTTAGGGAAAACCACATCTCTAATACTAATAATGAGGAAATAAATAAGGCTCTGAACTATGATTCTATATTCAAATCACTTGAGCCTTTAAAATATGATTTTGGGGAAAATAAACTTATTAGATATAACACTCTGCCCTTCCCTTTGCCTTCTCCTCTTGTTAATCATGTTGAGAATGATTCCCACACCTGTTCTCATATGATTTCGAGTGACCTTGATCCCTTTCCCCTTTCTGAGTATAGTGTCGAGGAAGAACCCCTCATTGAATATTCTTTATCTCGTTGGGCACCCCATCAGGATCATGATCAATCTATAATCTCCCATTTTCAGTGTAATCATCATGGGAAACCTACTTGTGTTTCTCCATTTCATAAATCTCCTTTTCCTACTAATCAAAACCCTGTAGAGGCCATAAAATATGATATAAATGATGAGGACCATAATCGAAATAATTTTCCTGAGTTTGGGCCATCGATTGAAATTTTATGAGCGTAATCATTGACATCTTTATATTTTGGTTAGAAGAGAGGATATCATGGATTAGATTTGCACCATGTGCTTACCTCTTTTAATGTGATCATCCATGTGTGGGCATTTTATTTTCATACCTCCCACCGACCTTATCATCCACGTGATTTTTTCCACATTTGCTTTGACACTTACTACATGAGTAATCATATGGGCCAACATATTTATATTGATTTGATGATATGTTGTTTGCATTGGCTTTATGATTACACTTAGTGTTATTTTTGTACTATATGCATGTTACAGTAGAATGCATTGCATGTTGTTTTTTTGCATTAGAACTAAATTCATACGATATTTCGCATGGTAGATTAGTTGCACTTAGATTTAAACTTGCAAATTTTATTTTCTGTTGATTTTACGGCCTAACATTTAGCATGGGTGATCATGAGACACTGTACAAACATGTTTTCTGTGCATTTAGTCTTTGACATGTGTAGGTAACAGGTCTATGGTGACCAAGATATTGTCGGAGTTTTTGTGACCTCTCGTTCGAGTAGCTTCGCACACTTTTTGAGAGATCACGTCCCAGTTGGAGTCAAATGTTACCCACCATTTTGTGGGTGATAACCTTAGGAGAAAATTCTCTCTGAGATGGTCCTTAGCCAGAAACCAGTAGCCCCTTGCAACCACCAACTAGCTCGTTGTTCCATTTCTCATTCACCTGAGCCAGTCATGTGGTCCCTCACCCATCTACTATGATCGTATGTTTAAAGGTGGGCCTCTCGAACCTAAAGGTATGCATTGTCATTTGGTAATTGAGTATTGTAGTTTGCTTATAATGGAAACTTTTGGGCATGGATTAATTGGGGGATTCGGAGGAAAGAGTGGGCTTAATTTTTTCTTTTTTCCCCTTGACCTCTTTTGGATGTTGCATTTAGACCTTAGTCCTATGGGATCTCCATTACTGACCATTGGATTTTACGGTGGCACTACATGGGAAACCTTGATTTTGGTTATGTGGTCCCACTCCCTCATCCACATATATCACTCCCCTTTTGTTTATTATAACCCCTTCATCATATTTCCCATCTGGGCCCACATAGGATTAACCTCCCCTTCCCCTTTCTCATACCTTGGGTCGGGCTTGGAACAATGCCCCGGAGGTTGATGCAACTGAAAAGAAAGTTAAAAGCATAACTATCCACATTCAATAGGAATATGTACCACAATATGCAAAATATGGTCGGGGCAAACATATTTAGCACGTGCGAAAAAGGTAATGCATGAACTCTACCCCATACCCATGGCGATCACCTTGGTTCCATAGGCCCTAGATGATCCTCCTTTATCATTCTGGAACCCATGATTGTCCCAACCCCTGTTGGGAAATGAACCGCCCTACCTTACAAGGGATATCCACTACCATACCTTACACATCATGCTCTTATCCTTGAGCCCCGAGAAGTTAATCAAAGAAAAATCATATAAGGCAAAATGCATATAAAGAAGGGTGGAAAATCAAGGTTGGGGCACCTCATGCACCATGATTTCTCCCTCCTATACATTATATACCTAATTATTGGCTTCCCTTTTACTAGCTACCTTTGTACCCCAACATGTGGCCTAGGGCTATCCCTTTTCATTCCATATTCCATTCATCTCTTTATCACATGCCACCACCATTTGAAGGATGTACCTTAGACATAATATTCCCTCTAAAGGTTGAAAACACCTAATAGGGTACTTGGCTAACCCACTTTGGAGCTTGGAGACATTAACACATGCCAAAGCCCACTATAGAAGGGCATGCCATTATGAAGTACCCACTCGTTTTCCATGGTTTGTAAGCTCTTTAAATCAATTACTTAAATGACTTGTTGTGCTAGAAAGATAGGGGATGTGTTGGATCTTATGAAGGATTGCATATGGTCTTTATTTTGGGTTTGTTCTACCCTATACGAGGTCCTAACCATCCAGAGGGATACATTGGCACATGTAGGGTATGTGTAGAGAGCCATGGGCTTCCAAAACAGTAGCCAACACTCCATGGATCCCCCAATATGTTCAGATATTGCTTGAGATCCACCTATTGGACGAGGAAGATGTTCCTGGTTCACCATGCCCATCCGACCCCACAGTTGGTGCATGGAAGATGGCCCAGGATTTGTATGATGATGTAGCATCACTTACATCATCATCTGAGCACTTCCAGATGGTCTACATGCATCTTCAACCTACTTGGAGACCCATGAGGTTACTTGTGTGCCCCCCACACCCATTAGGAGCACCACAAGTTTATTATTTGGAGAACAAGGGGAAAACCCCTTAACCACTACATTTGGGAGTCCTACCCATCATTGTGGCACTTATAGAATTCATCAAGTTTCTTAGAAGGCCCAACGATATGCATTATTCATCATTCGACCTCTTGAGAGGCTTATTATTTTGTTTATGAGCTAGTTTAGTGGGTTTGTCCCCAAAAGTTAGTCATTTTGCACATTATTTTATTTTAGGGGCTAATGTAGGCTCAATTAGCTAAATCAAACTCATTATAAGTGTATAAATACAAGTGATGGGGATTAATTTTATCATCATCACTTGGTTGGATTTGTATCTCTTTAGAGAACTTCGCTATCCTTCTTGGAGGACGAATTTTTGGAGCATAGAATGAATTTTGATGTTTGGAATATTTTCATTTTTCTTGGAGCTTCTTGATTGGAAAATTTTCAATGGTTGGACATACTCTTAATGCATGTAAGTACATTTAATGCTATTTTTCTTCTTTATTTTGTCACATACATTGTTGCTATATTTTCACTATACTAGGGATCATTTTTTTCATCCATTTATGTGAGTTGTAGAAATTGGGTCTCTAAATAGTGATGCATCATGTATGGGCCATGTATTAATGTATTGATATTCCTAGAGATGCTTCTTTACTAAATTCCATCTTGATAAGCCATCAATCTTGCAAAACGAAGTATAAAGTTCTTGAAGTTTATTTCTGCTACTACCCTAGTGCCATACGAAGTTGTCTTTGAGGCCTCCTTATAGAAAATTGAATTTCCATATTCATTATTATTCTTGACTTCAAAATCTTCCCAAAGGACTAGGCGCTAGTCCACAAAACAAGTGATCACTCCAAATTATTCTCTTCTCTCACCTTCCATTTTCTAGGTCTATCCCCATAGGTCACCTAGGGCACCAATTATCTCGAAATATAGTCATCCAAACACTTCGATTTTTGGTCCACAACTGCTTTGGTGATTCCCCAAGAAGCCCTCCAAATTTCATGAGATTCCAACAGTGGGATCTTGAGATATTGCAAGCCTTAGCTAGAAGAATTATTCTTGCCCTTGGTTTCCTTAGGCTAGAAACCTCACTGGGATCATCACATTACCTTTCATTAAAAATTCCTTCCTTTACCCCCTTCTCCTCCTTTATTAGGTCAAGCACATCATTGGTTGCTCAACCCATTCCCTTGACCTAACCTCGAGTCCACTTGATCTTGTGTGGTCCCACAACTTATTAAATTCAATTTTACACAGACCACTTAAGCAAAGTTTCCACAAGGATTTTAGGAGCTAAGAACCTTCTTGACAAGTTATGCACTCAAACCCTAGATCTTATTTTTTCCCTAAGTCCTTCCTAGAGAGCCTTTCATTTGGCTTTCAAATCAATCAAGTCATATATCTGAGCCTCTCTTGTGAATAGGCTTTTAGGATCACCTCTCACCCTATCATTGATCCATTCAATTTCGTGATCCTTGTTATAATGGGTCTCTTCCCATTGGTGAAAGTCTATAAAGCGTAGGGAGCCTTAGCCAAGGTGATAGTGGGCTATTGCTCCATTGTTGCCCTTGACCTGGTGGCTTCCCTTCAAGGATCCCCTTTTAGGACCCCTGCTAGTTTGAGCGGTAACAAAGCCATCATAAAATGTTAAGGGAAGCATTCGTTGTGGCATAAGGGACCGAAACCCTAAAATCATAGGAACAATCAGATAGGCTAATCATCTTGCAATTGGAACCTCAAGAGGGAAAGCTTTTGATTCAGAGAGGTCAAATTTTCCTCTTATACGATTGGTCAGACGTGGACTATCTGCGAGGTCTACACAGCTAGGAATAAATCCTAGAGGTTAGAGGTCAGAACCAAAGCTTTGGTGGTAACATAAGTAAAGCGATGTCAACGCCGACTTGGTTAAAGATCGAGAGGTTGTTATGTGTGTTGATGGACGGATTCACGTTTGATATGCCAACTTGACTAGGTCGAAGTTCAGGGGTTAGGCAGTTGGGAAGAAGGAAAGTCACGAGCTCTAGGATGGGCCGACCCTGACTAGCTTGGAGGTTAGGAGGTTGGGATGTGATTCAGCACTATGAAGTAGGGAGATGCGTATGTCCTGACCACCCGCTCACCTGTTGGTTGGATGATTCGTGGTGAACCGTCGTGCGGAAACATGGAATTGGTGACTGCCATTCCCTGTGGATAAGAAATGGAAATAAGGAAATATAGAAGCGAATGAAGGGGAAAAAAGAAAAGAAACAGAGGGTGTGACCCTCCTAATCCTGTTCAATGAGGACCGGGCAATGGGGACTAGATTCGTCGATAAATACTCTCTTACCTCGGTAAAGTAAGGGGGTATTTTACAGAGTGGTATCAAAGCCCAAGTTCAAAGTTGTACTAGATGGGATTCGTCATGTGGAAGTGACAAAAAAAATGGAGGAATGGATTTGACTAACTGTCTAATGTTAAAACTCGGATTAACTAACTAATCCCTACTTTGTTGGTAATACGACATTAATGAAAGTTATCTGAGAATAAGATTATGGTCATATTTCTTATTTTGGTGGTCATAGGTCATAGATATGTTGTTTGTTTTATTATCATGATGAAGAGAATGAAATATTGATGCATATGTCTTATAAGTGTGTTGACATGCTAACATGATTGGTTTTTCGCAGCAGAAGACTCCATGGTAAATCGTGACCTTGAATTTGAGTTATCTATTTTTTGAAATGTCTAACAATTTGTTTGATTGACAGCACATCACAAGCAGCATTAAACAAAATAAGTCACGGTGATGAGGACCAGAATGGTTGAATACAGTTTTGATCAATAACAACATGGAAGTGATGGGGTCAGAACTAATGAAGGAGAGAGATCATTCGGCCAAGGGGGAGGCAGTCATTCCCCAGACTAGATGAACACCTTGAGAAGCCTAAGAGATGAGATGAGAATATTTAAGGCTAATAATGAGAGGTTGGTAAGAACCCAAGAAAGGCAAGCAGAGATCAACGCAGTCATCTTGCAAAGTCTCTCGGATTGGCAGAGGAAAATGCAATCTAAGAGGAGGGTGAGTCATAGAGATAGAAAAAGCCTTCAAGAAACAGAATAAAACACCAACAGAGAAGACCACGGCAGGTCCATGAAAATACATAAGCAAGGAAGTGAAGAAACTGTGTCAAGAGGTGAATGTTTGAGCACTCCAAGAGAAGGGACCAGCACGCAGGTGTAGTACTCCAGCAGACCATCTAAACTGGTTGCCCGAAAGAATCACCATCACTCAGTAAGCAAGGAAAATAAAAATATGCATGTTGTTTGCAATACAAGTTTTCCAGAGTGAGGAAGTTGGTAGAGTGAGGAAGTTGGTAGAAGGTCAAATGACGAGTTTGAATTACTTCGAAAGTACCATGTTTTGAAACAATATGTAGATGTTTTTCCAGTGGAGGTTCCTGGATTACCTCCTCACAGGGAGATAGAATTCTCTATTGAACTGGTGCCAGGAGCAACACCAGCATCCAAGACTCCATATAAAATTAGCACGCCAGAATTGGTTGAGCTCAAATTACAGTTGAAGGAGATGCTCGACAAGGGTTACATAAGGTCAAGTTTGTCTCCTTGGGGAACACAATATTATTTGTAAAGAATAAAGACAAAACCATTTTATTGTGCGTTGATTACAGATAGTTGAATGAAGCAACCATTAAGAATAGGTACCCATTACCAAGGATTGATGATTTATTTGACCAGTTAAGAGGAGTAGCAATTTTCTCCAAAATTGACTTAAGGTCAGGCTACCATCAAGTTAGAATTAAGGAGGAATATATCCATAAAACCGACTTCGGAACAAGACATGGGAACTATGAATTCATAGGGGTACCCTTTGGAATCACTAACGCCCCGACCACGTTCATGTTCCTGATGAACGAAGTATTATGTCCATACTTGGATAATTTTTTCATAGTATTTGTTAACGACATTTTAATCTATTCAAAAACGAAAGAATAACATGAAAATCATTTGGTTGCGATGTTACAACTGTTGAGAAAACATAACCTCTATGCAAATCTCAACAAGTATGACTTCTTCCAATCACAGATAAATTATTTAGGAATATCAAAGCCATTAGGGAGCTGCCAACTCCAAAGAACATGGATGATATTTGATCATTCATGGGATTGGCAGGATACTACAAGAGTTATATTTAGTATTTCTCCAAAATCGGTCATCCCATTACAACTTTCCAAAAGAAAGGGAAAATATTTGAATGGACTACACAACGTGTGGAAAGCTTTGAGCATTTGAAAAAATTGCTGAAAAGTGCGCCAGTACTGAGAATCGTAGATCCGGATAAATATTTCATGGTGTGTATAGATGAATGAAGAGAGGGACTCGATAGAGTCTTAATGTAGGAAGGGTAAGTATTGTGCTATGAATAAACTACAGGGGCTTCACTAGGGGAGCAATACCATACCACATCAGTTCATATTGGGGGATATATATTGAGGAAAAAATGGCATAATATATTAAGCATATAATGGACGGTAAAGGGTTTTTATATTGACAAATATAAAAAAAATGGAGCTCAAAGTTAATAAAAAAATATAAAGGGGTATAAAAAATGTTGATGAAAAAATGGATACCTACAATATCTAGTGAAAGTAGGGATTTTTTAAATTAGGAAGGTGTATTTGGTTTGTAATGGTAGGGCTTAAATAATGTGATTTTTTCAGGTATTTTCCAATATGTAGTCAAATTATGGGTATTTTTTAGTATGCCACAAATGTATGTGATATGTTAGGCGTTCATTAAGTGAATCCCCCATGGAATAAACATGAGGAAAATTATGTGACACATGAGGAAGTTCACGCTCATGTCATACCATAGTGGACTCAAGTATTTGTTTGGACAGTCGAAGTTGAATGCTAGGCAAGCAATATGATTGGCCATGCTAAGTTTGACTTTGAGATTAAACACATTAAGGGAAAGGAAAATAAAGTTGTTGATTCCTTGAACACGAAATTCCATGTAAATTACTTGGCAACGTTAAGTTGGTATGCAACAGATCTGGAAGAAAGAATCAAAATCGTTGGACAGTTGGACGAAAAGTACCAGCAACTGAAAGAAAAGTTACAACAAAGAGGTTAGCATGAAGGATCTCATCTCACTGAGGATGGATGGCCTAGTCAGGTTTAAAGGCAGAATTTATGTGCCTCACAAGGATAAAATAAAAAGGCTAATAATGAAATAATTCCATGTCAAGCCTTACCTAGGCCACCCAGGGTATCAAAAGACCCTCAGAGTCATCAAAAGGTATTATTATAGGTCGAATATGAAGAAATAAGTGGTGAATTTCGTAGCAAGATGCATGGGATTCCAGTAGGTAAAGGTTGAATGCAAACACTCAGCAAGATTGTAGCAGCCTATCCCTATTCCAAAATGGAAGTGGGAGATAGTCTCTATGAATTTCATCACAGGATTGCCAAAAACAACTAAGCAGCATGATGCAATCATGGTGGTAGTAGACAAACTTAGCAAGGTAGCTCATTTTGTGGTAGTCAAATCCACCAATTCTATTAGTAATATAGCACAAATATTCATAAAGGAGATTTTGAGACTACATGGCATTCCCAAGAATATTGTGTCAGATAGAGATGCTAAGTTTACTTCCAGATTTTGGTAGGAACTATTTACAGAATTGGGAACAGAATTAGCATTTAGTAGAACCTCTCATCCACAAACATATGGGAAAACAAAAGGGATCAATAAAATCCTTGAGGACGCATTAGGATGTATGTGATGCATCATCCCAAAAAATGGGAAGGATATCATCCACTTGTGGAATTTGCATACAATAATAGACACCAAGTGTCCATAATGATGAGCCCCTTTGAGGAATTATATGGAAAGAAATGTGACACTCCTATTAGCTTGAGTAACCCAGTTAAGAGAGTGCATGTAGGACCTAATATGATTAAGGATACGAAACAGCGAGTTCAAATCATAAAGCAAAATCTGAAAGTGGCACGGGACAGACAGAAAAGCTATGAAAATAATCATAGGGTGCACAAAGGGTTCCAAATGGGGGAACATGTCTACCTGATAATTAAACACAAGAAAAGTTCCCTAAAAATGGGGACATGTGCCAAGCTAGCACCATGGTATTGTGGAACATTTGAAATTCTTAAGAGGATTGAACTAGTAGTATATAGAATGGCTTTACCTCCATCAGTTAGAGCTTATGATGTTTTCCATGTTTCTTTACTTAAAATATATGTACAAGATTCTAATCATGTGATTGATTGGTTTGTGCTATAGGTGGAACCAGAGGGAGAGTTCCAACCAGAACCAATGTGCATTCTAGATTGGAGGAGTCTTATGCTCTGGAATCGAATCACAGAGCAAGTCAAGGCGCAACGGAAACACTTTGGGCCAGAGGAGGACACGTGGGAAATGTTCGATGCCATGAAATCTAATTATACTTTCTTGTTTGATGATTAAAAAAAAGTGTGTATAATTGTAAATACTGTATAGAGCTATGTGTATAAAGCTCCATGGAACAGTATGTGTACCACTATAATTTTGCCATTGTATAGGTGTAAATGAACACCGAGGGTGGCATTCCCTCAAGGGGGAGGGGACTGTGACAGCCCCACCAAAGGTTCTCATATGAGACGCATTGAAAAAATGATGTAAATATTTGCAATGTTTGAAATAAAAGAAAAAAGGGGACTAAGTCATGGGACACAGATTGGGACACCGATTCCAGAGTTGGGGATGGAGAATTGTTGCTTGGGATGTTATGGTTTATTGTCCAAAGAAGAAACCTAAACTTCAGGACAGTGATTAAAGGTTGGTTAGTACATGTAGGGATTTTCTCTTGAATTAAATGGGTTGAGAAAAAGTACTCATGCCCATGCTTGCTTGAGAAAATAAAAGCAGTAAAGGAGGACATAATTTATGAAGGGTTGCAACACCAAAGACATGGTAGTAAAAGAAGAGACTCGAACTCCTAAGGCGAGAGCATGGGTAGAAGGAGAGAACGGACGGGAGTTCCGAGAGGAGGCATTCAAATAGACAAGAAGAAGAGACTCAAACTTCAGAGAGGGAGAGGATTCGGAGGGGAAATAACATTCAGAGAGAACAGAAAAAAAGAGAGAGACTCGAACTCCTCGAAGGAGAAGCATTTGAATACCAGGAAGTGAACGAGTCGACCAGGAGACAGGTGGGGAAATCATAGAAAGGGGAAAGAAAAGGCTTTACTTCCATTCGGGAAGAAGGCCAATGAGGGGATGAAAAGCGAACCTGCAATAGAAGCTTTCATCAAGCAACGATGAAGAGAAGAGAAGGGGATCAATTCTTTGTGCCTAGGGGTTGTGGGTTGAGTGCTAGTATCTGGAGCCCTCTAATAGCTTGGGTTCCCTGGAGATTGTGGGTTGAGATAGGATTTCTGGAACCCTGTAACGGCTTGGGTCCCTAAAGGTTGTGGGTTGAGACAAGAGGTCTTTGGAGCCCTGTAATAGCTTGGGTCCCTAGAGGCTGTGGGTGGAATGAAATATCTCGAGCGCTATAATAGCTTGGTATTTCCTAGAGGTTGTGGGTTGAGCTAGCTACTTTGGAGCCCTGTAACAGCTTTGGAGGAGACCATCATGAAGCCAAGACAGAGACAAGCTTGATCACGGTTCTTGGTTACTGCCCTGACCAATACAGTGTTTTTTGGACTTTCTAGGAGGGGGTGAAACATTGTAAGTGCACAAGGGGGTGAGGTTGGGCACCTCTGGACTCCTCATCTAGGAAAGAAGGAGGTAAATAAGTTATAGGGATTAAGGTAGGAGGTCGTCTGGAGTCCCTGGATTATCAGACATCTTGAGTGTGGTCCATGTTACCACTTAAACTAGCAGAGGGGGCAAAAGGAACTCCTAAAGGGACAACTGCTAGATCAAAGGCAATGATGGAGACTTAGCCCATTGTCACCTCAGTTATGACTCCCTACTCTTTACGGATTTTCACTGATGGGAGGTGACCCGGTATATAGGAAGTAATTTATGAAAGATGGATCAAAAAATGGATGTGAAGTGACCTCAATGATCCTTTCCCTAGAAGAATATTAGGAATGGAGCTTGCTTGCTCTTTAAGAAAGGTACAATATTTTCTAGGAGAAGGAGGTGAGGATTTAAGGCGTAGCTTAAGGGGATATGACTTGTAAAGGAGTTTCCCAATCCCTAAAATCCTTGTAAAATTTTGATTCTCGAGTTGTCCTTGATGAATTGCCTTTGATAAGAAATGGGACCACAAAGGGCCAAGTGGACCCAGCGTAGGTTAAGGGGGACAAGTTTAGAAATCGATGATGCTTTTAACCGAAACAAGGAAAGGGAAAGAATCAAACCAATATTTTTCACTTAAATGTGTCCAATTGATCCTATAAGGTGCTAGCCTAGGGAACAGCAGGGAAAAGTTTGATCTCAAAGCTAAGGCTTGGGATATCTTGCAATCCCACCATCGGAATTTCTTAAAATTTGGAAGAGACCTTGAGGAAACACCAGCGTGGTAGGGGCTAGGAGATTGAACTTTTTCTGTGGCTACTTTTTCGGGAAAATGATGCCCTAGGTGGCCCAGTGTGGCTAGACCTGGAAAGAGGGGGAAAAGGTGAAGAAAAAGGATTCAAGGTGACCACCTTTTGATGAATCAGTATCTAATTCCTTTTGGGGATATGGAGTGAAGGATAATAATGAAGAAGGACTTCGTTTCTAGCTCAAGGAGGTTCTAAGGGCAAATTTGTCCAACATTAGGGCAAGAAGAGTAAGTGACCTTAAAGTGTTTATACTTTGTTTGCAAATGAAGATGGCTTGTCAAGATAACTTCGATCTCTAGGACATTTCATTCAACAAACATGGCCCATACATAGAGATATGGTATATAGAAACATAATTCCACAATGAAGCAGTAAATTCATGCAGCGATTAGCTCTAAAATAGCGAAAATCTCATGATCAATGTATGCAGCAACATAAAAGAAAATAGCATCAATTTCGTACTCACATGTAAGAGAATATATCCAACCATCAATACACTTGCCAATAAAGAAGCTCCAAGATAATAAAATCCAAGCCAAACATCAAAATGCTCCAATTCGTCCTCCAAGTAGAAATGTGAAATTCTCAAGAGAGAATGATCCAAATCAAGTGATGATCCAAAATGAATTCAAGTCACTCATATTTATACACTAATTAGGAGTTTGAATTACCTTCCTAGGTCTACATTAGCCCCTAAAATAAAATAATGTGCAAATTAACTAAATTTTGGTAACAAGCCCACCAAACCAGTGTTGAAAATATCGGTATCGGTAAAATATCGGCGAGGGTCCAAAAAACATCTTATCGGCAATATCAGCGAAAATATCAGCAAACATAAAAATGCATAATATATTCATTTTTTTCAGATTTTTAAACATATAAAGCAATAACAACATGAAATAAACACATTGGCACATAAACATGAAGAAAGCAATGATATATATGATTTAGTGGATGTAAAATAAAATTGATACATCAAAGGCGATACCAAATCATGTTGATCCCTGATAATTGTCCAGTCTAGGACTCAAATGTGGAGAAACAATACAAAATAATCTCATCATCATGAGTTATATATGTAGCAAAACAAGTAAAACTAGCAGCTATATATCTGAAATCAAAGCCCTCTCCCACTTTTATGGAAAAACAAGATGGGTTGTTTTCCAGGCCTGCCCCTAGCAGTAGAAGGCCTTGCCCCTTATATTAAATAATGCATCTGGGTATGGATTTGTGCTCTCTTATATCTATATAAAATGGTGCTGACACTGATCCTCCCACAATCTCCTCCTCCTCCTCCTCCTCGTGATGCTCCTCCCCCAAGTCATCCTCCTCTTGCTGACCCTGTTCTAATGGTTCATTTAGCTTTAACCATGCAGGTGACTCCTCCAAGACGGGTGCCTCAGATTCCACCCTCCACTGAGACAATACATCAATATTGTCTAAGAAAATGGCATCTCGATCCATTCGTGTTTCTATTTGTTTCACTTGGAGTCGGATATCATAATGCACATACACTAAATCATTGAGGCGTGAGAACTCCAGCCTGCAAGAGTGTCAAAAAAAATAATGAGTCTTGACTCTTGACACTTGAGGGTCATAAATTAAAATCAAAATAAATTTAATTTCTCAACTGAAGCTTGAAGCTCAAAGTTATACCTTTTGCGGTTTTTTTAGTGTATTTTATGAAATACACTCCAATTGCACTCACACCCTGAAGAACTACATCTTTGACTCAGGATTATTATGGCCAATTTCTGTAAATTTGGTGCCCTTGAACCATAGCTTCATCATCAAATATCTATAACAAAATAAAGAAATAAAAAAGTCAATAACTTAAAACAAAATTAAACTTTAAAATAGAAGTTACATAATTGAATTTTAAAAATCTAGAATTATAAATACGTAAATTCTAAATTGAAAATTCTAATGAGTGATGACTCGTCACTTACATGGCATGAAGAGGTTCATTTCCCTAATATCATCATCAAAGCCAAATAGACTAACACAATCCCGATAAAACTGTATCTCGCTATTGATTTTGCTACAAAGCTCGGGATCAAGTACCATCCTTTGAATATAGGAATGTGTTGGAAATAATGAGAGGGGGGTGAATCTGTATTTATTTTAGATCACTTATATTTAGAACAAAAAATAAACAATGATGGAATAGATACTAATTTCTTCTTTACAATAAGTAAAGTAAAATAATGATATAGGGCTCCAACCCTAGATGAAGACTCCAATCTTCCAGACTCTAACATGTATTGTGCCAAGCACCAACTTGGTATTTCCAAGGCTCCAACCTTTTAATTTGAGGTACCAACCTCTAGAGCTCTAACCCTATCTCTGGTATAGGCTCCGACCTGGTTTCTTGAGGACTCCAATATTATAGGGCTCCAACTCGAACTTCCAAGGCACCGACCTTGTCTCTATGAGGCTCCAACCCTCAACTTCACTTCGTTAAAATATGTTTGGTTATTCTTCATAGCTCCCAAAGTCTTGTTCAACGAGCCATGTCACACCTAGTCTTCACGTCACATCATCAATGACAACCTTGTTCTTCACATGAAGGTGTCACCACTGCTCTTCATCATACCCAAACAATTTCTCCAAGTCACCTGATGATGACATCATGATATCCAATAATATCTCCAAGTTTAGTTTCAAAGTGTCTTCACAAGATTCTCCAAGATGTCGTCAATCTGCTCCAAACAGATCTTCAAAGTCTTCTCCAATATTCTTACACACCTCTCTTAAGAGTGTTCTTCAACCAGCTATCAAAACTTGAAGTGCCCTTCAATTATGCTTCAATATAGGACAACTTTCAATCAAGGTATTAGTTTCAAACACAGGGAGTCTGTAGCACCACAGATCCACAGATTTTGGAAGAGGTGTCTCCCACAGGTAGCAACACCGTTCCGACCCTTCCATGAGTGGCTATCTTCTCACCACAAGTCCAACCTTCAAAAATCCGAGCCTCCCCAAGTAGACACTTCAGATCTAAGGCACTGAGGCTATAGCACTGATTTTAGCTGACTGTCCACTATTCCTCCATAGGTAGACTACCGAGCCTCAAAAAATGTGACTATGTAAAGTTCTGAGGTTACTACAACATAGATGCTAACCAATTCTGATTTTCCAGGCTATGTAACCCAAGCTCCACAGTAATTGGAAGTCTCCACTATTACTGTTCTTAAGTTATACCACTGTTCCGAGCTTCAATGAGCCTTTAACAAGTTTGTTTGAGCCTGAAACTAGGCTCTCAAGCCTCCAATAGGTCTGTCCCCCAAGTGTTGAACCTTTCTTTTCAAAAGATCCGAGTCTGTAGAAAAATATTTATAGGTCTGAGTTCTGTACTAACTGCAGGTCTGAGTTCTATTCCACACTACAGGATTAGAATTATAGAAGCCTATTCCATAGTTCGAGCATTACATGACCAGTGGTGTATTTTGCAAGTGAAGCAGCAATGAAACAAGTTAGCACAAGTCTGCTATAGGTCTGAGTTTGTCCATTGTCCTGGCTTTCTGAAGGTGTTAATTTTGTTTTACAAACCCAGAACAATTCAACTGTTTTATTATTCTCTTTAAGATTTATGCTCCCTCTCTTTAAGTTCACGAGTTGTGAACTATTATATCCTTCTCTATAATAGATGATCGAAAGGATGATGAGAAATGAGGTTCTGTGATTTTATATTTATAGTAGTTTATCAAATTTGAAAGGTCACGTCTGTTTGGAGGGAGGCCGACATGTGTGACTGAGTGGAGGTCGGCTCAAGGAAAGATTTATTTTCTTTAACTGAAAATTTTGTATCTCCCAAACCACTTGGATTTTAGGGCCAAGTAATAGCTCACTGGAAAGCTAAAATTATGCTCTAACAGATGGTGAAGGTCTCACAAAAAAAATGTTGCCTCTAAGATGGTGAAAAATATTTTTCTTTGTGATTGTCCTTAAATTTTATGCATAAAAAAGTTCGGGACAACATGAGGAATGTTTAGGTCAATGTGGCTTCTTCATTATTTGGCTTCTTCAATGTTATCATAGGATCATAGAGTCAATATGTAGGAGTGAAACATTTATGTAGAATCATATATCATGGAGTATAAAAAATCAATTTAACTGGAAATGTATATATTATTATTGATAAAAGATGAGATGATTACAATGGGGAAGCACCAAGGCTTTAAATACAACCTCACGGTGTCCCTTGATGAAGAGGCGTGATCTTTGATCATGCCCTTTCACTTAATAAACCTAAGAAAACTATATTTAAATAATAATTAATAAATTATACATGACATTTCCCCTCTCTTAAAGATGCTTTGTTCTCAAAGCATACGTAATGATGATGTTGAGAATGCAGCAAGATGATGGAGCTTAGTGAAATGAAGTCGCCTTCACTAAGTGGGCCCGCAGGCAAATTCTGGCGCAAAGTCTATTTTTAGACTATGTCTATTTTTAGACATACGGAGCATAATTTGGGAATTCTACTTGGAGATTCTTGATGGATGCGACATGTGGGTAAAAATAGATGAGACCCTAATTTTTAGGACCCAGGCTATTTTTAGACTGATCTCCTAAAAATATGGAAGTCAAATATTATTTACCCTTAATAATATTTTGACTATAAACAGCAGTTTACTCTCTTGGCGCACTTCGGTTTGAGTCATGGAGGTGGCTCATGCAACTGACACAAGGAATCACGTGGTTCCTAGGGTTTGATGGCATCTTGCATGGTTGGCTTCAGTTAGACTTCAGTGGCAGAAGTTTTGGAGGAGTTAACGGGACAAATAGTGGAGTTGTGTTCTATTTATTTCGGTTGAACTAGTTGAGATTAGTTAACTAGCTAATCAATTAGATATGAGTGGAGTAAATTAAATAATATTTAATTTACTAAATATTAACTCATTAGTCAACTCAAGAACACTTCAGTTCACTACAGTGCATGATCAGTTCAGTGAAGACCAGTGAAAGAGATAGATGAAAGGGTAGAGTTAGCTATCGGTTGTAACTATACTGTTGCTATTTGCAACACATAGATAGGTGGAGTAAGCTATGAGTATTGCAAAGTTTAGGCTGGTGGTTTATCTATATAAAGAGGCCATCCCATAGCTTTGAAATACGCAATCAAGGTTATTATCAAGTGGCTAAGGATTGGAGCAAGTGATTTGCTGTTTCGGAAGCAGTAATTGTAGCATGAGTGATCACTTTAAAGAGCTGACGAAGAGTTTTTGTACTATGATTGTTATATGATTTCTCCATTATAATATACACAATAGCTGCGGGGTTTTCAGCTATAGGCTTTCCCCATACATACTGAGTTAATGTGTGATTGATTGATGTGCGATTGCTTCTATATTTTCCGCATGTGACAATTAATTGTAGATGAGATTATGTGTTATGCATGCAATTCGAAATTGATGTGTAATCGGGTTAATCTCCATTGAATAAGTGATTTATTCAGCTAATTTCTACATGGTATCGGAGCGAGATTAATTGTCGAAGTCTATTACGGTGATTGCAAACTTATTTCCTCGGGCAGAGTCTGCATGCGGGCCAGGTAGCCTCCGGAATATTCATCCTTCTTTGTAAGGTGAAAGATCTGGTGAATGCCCTTTGCAGTCAATCTCTGATTTGGAAATAGTTTGTTTTCAAGTATAGATCGGAAGCGATAGAGCTTGGAGTTTGGAATTCGAATTTTGCAGAAGGTTGATTTTCTTGGTGCCGGTGTTGAAAGATGTCTTCTTTCAATGGATTGCGACTCGAATATGCTCTTGAAGGTAGTTCGAACTATGTTGCATGGAAGGATCGAATGGAAGAAGTGTTAGAAGATAATGGTCTGAAGGAGTTCGTGGATGCGGATGTCCCAAAGCCCACTGATGCAGCTTTGGTCGATGCATGGCAAAAGAAGATCGCGAAATGTCGAGGGATCCTGTTGGAGGGCGTCAAGGATCATATTGTATCCAGCCTTCATGGAAAGGCTACTCCATATTTAATGTGGAAAGCTTTGACGGATCTATTCCAGAGTAAGAGCGACCAAAGGAAGCTGGCGCTCAAAGATAAGCTCGGGAACATCAAGATGGAGAAGGGCGACAGTATCGCTAAATACCTCACGAAGTTCACTCAATGCAGAGATGAGCTGGGAAGTGTGGGGGTGGTTGTCAAAGTTTCACTGATTGCATGCTTAGTTTCAAGTATGCTGGGATCGGTGTGGTTCTTGGACAGCGGTGCGTCATTTCATATGACGGGAGATCGGGAGTTGTTCTCAGATCTGGAGGACAAGGATTTGGGTATGCACATCGAGATGGGCGATGACGGTAGATACAGTGCGACTGGTATCGGTACCGTATCATTTCAGAGGGAGTCTGGTAAACCCTTTGTCTTAAAGGATGTCATGCATGTACCTGGATTGAAGAAGAACCTGATTTCAGTAGCGATGTTGGAGGATAAGGGTTATGATGTTGTCTTCAGCGAAGGAAAAGCCTTCCTGCGCAGTAAGACTACTGGAGAGACCCGGAAGATAGGGGTTCGAACTCAGAACCTTTATCAGTTGCAGGTAGATGACTGCGCAGCTATGGCATGCAAGGCTGGAGATGTGGTGAGCCGGGATGATGAGGGCGAACTATGGCACGGGAGATTGGGCCATCTTCACCATGGAGCTTTGAAGATTCTGCAGCAGATTTCTACTGGACTTCCTAAGGGCACCCTTGCGCAGTCAGATCAGTGCAAGGGGTGTACTTTAGGGAAGTATGTGAAAGCCACCTTTCACGAGAAGGATAGTCGTGCCACGACGATCCTTGAGAGAGTTCACACAGACGTGTGTGGTCCTTTCTCTGTTGCTTCGACAGCAAAGCACAAGTATTATGTGATCTTTGTTGATGATTTCTCTCGAAAGTGCTGGATCTTCTTCATGCAGAAGAAGAGCGATACATTCGCGAAGTTCTGTGAGTTTAAAGCACTGGTCGAGAAGGAGTCGGGGAAGAAGGTGATTGCTCTAAGGAGTGATAACGGTGGTGAATTCATCTCGGCTGAATTCGAGGAGTTCTGCAGCGCAGAAGGGATTCGGAGAGAGCTCATCGCACCCCATAACCCACAGCAGAACGGGGTGGCTGAGCGGAAGAACAGAACGATCGTGGGTGCTGCACGGGCGATGTTGCATGATCAGGGCCTACCCCTTCACTTGTGGGCTGAGGCATGCAATACAGCAGTGTATGTGCAGAACCGTTGTCCTCACGAGGTTCTTGGCATGAGTACACCAGAGGAGGCTTATTCTGGCAAGAGGCCTGATATTTCCCATTTGCGGATTTTCGGATCTCCTGTCTACATGCATGTGACGAAGGATGCAAGAAGGAAGCTGGATCCAACTGCTGAAGTTGGAATATTTGTGGGGTACACTGATACACCTCACAACTAACGGGTGTATGTGCCAGACAGTCGCAAGACTGTTGTGCGACGGGATATAAAATTTCAGGAGGAGAAAGCCATGCAGTGTTCGCTTGAGAGGGAGCTACACTTGCATGCAGATGAGGAGCTGTTAGTTTCTAAGGAGGAGCTTCCGGATGTGGATCAGCCACAAGAGGAGGTTCAGGAGGTGGAAGAAACCACCCAGGCAGCGCCAACCATCAGAGGGCGCATGCGCACTACAGAAGCTGAGCGACTGGCTCGGGATGCAGAGAAGGTTGTGGGACCACCTACAGCACAGCGCAGACAGAGACAGTCACCGGATCGGTACACTGGATACATGGCTCTTATGAGTCAATGTGTTGTGACAGAGCCATCCTCTTTTGAGAAAGCTGTGGAGGAACCCGCATGGGTTGATGCCATGATCGAAGAATATGATTCGATCATCAGGAACAGTGCATGGGAGATTGTCCCAAGACCGGTTGGGAAATCAGTTGTAGGTTCGCGATGGATCTACAAGGTGGAGCAGGCGGCTGACGGGAGTGTGGAGAAGTACAAGGCGAGATTTGTCGCCCGTGGCTTCTCACAGATCGAGGGGATTGACTATGAGGAGACTTTTGCACCTGTCGCAAGGTACTCTTCCATACGGACGATCCTTGCTCTCTCAGCGCAGATGGGGTGGCACATTCATCGGATGGATGTGAAGACTGCGTTCCTCAATGGAGTTATTGAGGAAGAAGTGTACATAGAGCAGCCTGAAGGTTTTGAGATCTTCAGCAGTGAGTCGCATGTGTGCCGACTCAAGAGAGCACTGTATGGGCTGAAGCAAGCACCTCGTGCTTGGTACACTCGGATAGACAGCTACTTCACCGGGCTTGGATTCTCCAGGAGTGAGGCGGATCCAAACCTGTACCAGATTGTGGTGGAGGGGAAGCTGTTGATCATCGTACTGTATGTAGATGATCTGATTTTGACTGGCGACGAGCAGTTGATACTTTCATGCAAGGAGGATCTTGCACGAGAGTTTGAGATGAAGGACCTGGGCATCCTTCATTATTTCATGGGATTGGAGATTTGGCAGCGCAGTGGAGGACTGTTTGTTTCTCAGGGCAAGTATGCCCGGGAGATTCTGGAGAGGTTCAACATGCAAGGCTGCAAGCCTGTTGATACCCCTCTTCCTGGTGGATGGAGGAAGGGAGATGCTACTTCGGAGGAGGTAGTGGATGCCACTGTCTATCGACCGTTGGTGGGGTCGTTGATGTATCTGGTCAATACTCGACCCGATATATGCTATGCAGTTAACCAGCTTTCGCAAGCTATGGTTAAGCCTACCAAGCTCTTTTGGAAGGCGGGCAAGCATGTATTGCGCTATATCAGAGGCACATCGGGATATGGTTCATGGTACAGACAGGAGGATGAGTTGAGGTGGCAGTGCTTCAGGCATCGGTACCATCACATCAGAGATTGTGTTCAGCGGAGGATCATGATGCTTTCATATGTTCCCACGGAGGATCAGGATGCCGACATTCTGACGAAGGCGCTCACCAGGAGCAAGTTCGAATTCCACAGAGGCAGGATAGGGATTGCAGATAATCCATATCTTGCTGAGAGGGAGTGTTGAGAATGCAGCAAGATGATGGAGCTTAGTGAAGTGAAGTCGCCTTCACTAAGTGGGCCCGCAGGCAAATTCTGGCGCAAAGTCTATTTTTAGACTATGTCTATTTTTAGACATACGGAGCATAATTTGGGAATTCTACTTGGAGATTCTTGATGGATGCGACATGTCGGAAAAAATAGATGAGACCCTATTTTTTAGGACCCAGACTATTTTTAGACTGATCTCCTAAAAATATGGAAGTCAAATATTATTTACCCTTAATAATATTTTGACTATAAACAGCAGTTTACTCTCTTGGCGCACTTCAGTTTGAGTCATGGAGGTAGCTCATGCAACTGACACAAGGAATCACGTGGTTCCTAGGGTTTGATGGCATCTTGCATGGTTTACTTCAGTTAGACTTCAGTGGCAGAAGTTTTGGAGGAGTTAACGGGACAAATAGTGGAGTTGTGTTCTATTTAATTCAGTTGAACTAGTTGAGATTAGTTAACTAGCTAATCAATTAGATATGAGTGGAGTAAATTAAATAATATTTAATTTACTAAATATTAACTCATTAGTCAACTCAAGAACACTTCAGTTCACTACAGTGCATGATCAGTTCAGTGAAGAACAGTGAAAGAGATAGATGAAAGGGTAGAGTTAGCTATCAGTTGTGACTATACTGTTGCTATTTGCAACACATAGATAGGTGGAGTAAGCTATGAGTATTACAAAGACAAGGCTGGAGGTTTATCTATATAAAGAGGCCATCCCATAGCTTTGAAATATGCAATCAAGGTTGGCTATCAAGTGGCTAAGGATTGGAGCAAGTGATTTGCTAGATCTAGCTTGATAGTGTGTAGCATGGGAGGTAGTGCATGAGAGCTTGTAAAGAGTTTTTGTACTATGATTGTTACATGATTTCTCAATTATAATATACACAATAGCTGGGGGGTTTTCAGCTATAGGCTTTCCCCATACATACTGAGTTAATGTGTGATTGATTTGATGTGCGATTGCTTCTATATTATTTCCGCATGTGACAATTAATTGTAGAAGAAGGTTATGTGTTATGCATGCAATTCGAAATTGATGTATGATCGGGTTAATCTTCAGTGAATAAGTGATTTATTCAGCTAATTTCTACAGATGAGTGTTGTTGAAGAAACACTTAAGTTTCCCAAGGGGCTTCTTCTTCAGGAAAATCCTTCCATTTGATTAAATATTCTGTAATAAAACGAGAGCGTAGCTTCTTTTCTCGGGTAGATAGGATACTTTCGGGTTCCAAAATGATCCTTCCTTCATCATCCAAAAATGGAAGTGTCATTTGGGACGACTGATGGTCACCAAGTGCCTTTTTTTAAGCATGACACATGGAAGATGTTGTGAACACGACTTGTATCGGGAAGGCTCAAACCATAAGCAATTGGACTGATCTTTTTGATGATTTGATACGGACCATAGAACTTCGGAGCTAATTTATGTTTCCCTTTTTGTTTCAGGGACAACTGCTTGTACTGTTGGATCTTGACAAACACCCAATCTCCAACTTTAAATGATCTCTCAGTTTGATTACAGTCAGACCGTTGCTTCATACGATTCTGTGTAATATTCAGTTTTTCTTTTAGAACTTGGATGAACTTTTGGTGTTCTTCTAGCTGGTTTTTAACTGCTGGTAGGTTTGACTGGACTGAAGTGAAATATTTCCACTTCGGGGGCTTGAATCCATATAAAGCTTGGAATGGAGTCATTTTTGCCTATGTATGGTAAGTAGAATTATACCACCATCCAGTGAGATGCAACCATTGAACCCACTTATTTTGTTTTTCTGTAGCATAAAAACGTAGGTAAGCTTCCAAACATTTATTGACAACCTCTGTTTGTCCATCCGTTTGGGGGTGGTAAAATGAGCTCATGTTTAGGTAGGTTCCTATATGGTTGAACAATTCCTTCCAAAAATTTCCTTTAAATTTGGCATCTTTGTCACTGACAATCACTTTCGGGAAGCCGTGTAGTTTATAAATATGTTTGTAGAATATCTCGGCAATTTGCTTTGCAGAGTTTGTTTTCTTCATAGCAATAAAGTGAGCATATTTAGTGAATCTATATACTACTACGAAGATCTTATCCTTTCCATCAAATACAGGTAACCCTTCAATAAAATCCATCGATATTTCTTCCCACTTCTGATTCGAAATATTTAAGGGATGAAGTAACCCAGGTGTCATAATATTTTCACTTTTATTTATTTGACACTTGTCACATTCTGCTACATATTTTTGAATATCGTGACTCATACCCTTCCAAAAAAATGACTGACATGTATTGTAGTATGTTTTAAAATATTCTATATGCCTGGATGACATGGAATCATGTGATTCCTTGAGTATTTTTTATATAAACTTGGATTTGGAGTTTAGATAAATTCTTCCTTTGTACCATAAGATATCGTTCTTCCACTCAAATTTTGAATTTCCTGGGAGATTATTAATTATAGCCGAAATTTCTAGATCTTTGGCATACTCACTTCGAATCTCATTAAGCCATTTAGGAACAACAATCGAGACTGCAAGTAGTGTTGGTTCTTCATCTTTCCTGGACAAGGCATCTGCTACTAGATTATATTTTCCTTTCTTATGTAATATTTCCATGTCGAAAGCGACAATTTTCTCGATCCATTTTTTTTGTTATTCAGAGAGTGTTTTTTGTTGAAGGAGATACTAAAGACTATTATGATCCATTTGGATGGAAAATTTACTCCCTAACAAATATTGTCTCCATTTGGCCAATGCGTGCATTATTGTGAGCATTTCTTTGTTGTATGTGGACTTGAGACACTCTCGCTTATTGATCTTCCTGCTTTCAAAAGCGATAGGGTGCCCTTATTGCATTAATACTACACCTATACCGAATCCAGAAGCATCACATTCGATGATAAATGGTTTAGAGAAATTGGGAGTTGCCAATACTGGTGCATTACACATTACTTCCTTCAATTCTTCAAAACACTTTCCTGCTTCTTCATTCCATTGAAACGAATTTTTCTTTAAACGATTTGTAAGAAGTGCAGTTATGTGTGCATAGTCTTTAATAAATCTTCTATAATATCCCATTAATCCTAAGAATCCTCTTAGGTTGGATATATTCACTGGTTTATTCCATTCCCTTATAGCCTTGATTTTAGAAGGATCCACTTTTACCCCTTCATGGGATATTATGTGTCCCAGATATTCGACTTCTTCTTTTCCAAAGTTGCCTTTGGATTTCTTAGCATAAAAATGATTATCTTCTAATAATGTAAGAACTTTATCCAAGTGTTGCAAGTGCTCTTTCCAAGTTTTAGTATAAATCAAAATATCATCAAAAAATACTAGTACAAATTTCCTAACATATGGACGAAATAATTCATTCATAGTAGCTTGGAATGTAGCTGGTGCATTTGTCAACCCAAAGGGCATTACTTTAAAATCGTAATGACCTTCATGTGTTTGAAACACAGTTTTTGGTATATCTTCCAATCTGACTTTGATCTGGTAATAGCCTAACCTTAAGTCTGACATAGAGAAGTATTTTGCACCATGTCGCTCATCTAGCATTTCATCGATAAAGGGAATTGGAAACCTATTTTTAATTGTTATATTATTTAATCCTCTCTAGTCAATGCATAGCTGAAACGATCCATATTTTTTTCTTACCAATATAACTGGGGCGGCATACGAACTCTTGATTTTTGAGATGACCCCACATTTTAAAAGGTCTTGGATTATCTTCACAGTTTCAGTATTTTGGTGATGCAGGTAGCGATAAGGTTTGATGTTGACAGGATTTGATCCTGCCTTGACTTCTACTGTATGTTGGATTTCCCTATTAGGAGGCATTTTCATTGGCAGGTCTTGGAATACTTTTTCGTGTTTATGAACTAGTCCTTTTACTTCTGGTGACCCTTCACTGATTCTTTTTATAGATAGCATTTCTAACTGATGACATTGTACTATATAGGTTGTCACTCCTTTTCGAATTATTTTCATCATCTGGGATGACGATACGATTTGATTTTCTGGTGCTTGGAATCCATATAACTTGTGCTTATGTCCTTCCCATTTAAAGCTTATAAACTACTTCTGATGGTTGGCAGAATAAGTACCTAAAGTTTGTAGCCATTGAATTCCTAAGACCACATCTACTCCTCCTAGTGGTACAATATAGAATGGAGATTCTAAATTAAATTCTTTAATCTGTAATTTGACTTGATGGCATTTCCCTACTTGCTCAATTTTCTTACCATCGGCCACCATTACCTTCATATTAGGCATGGTAAAAGTAAAGATGTTGAGTCTTTTGGCCATGGTTGAATCTAGAAAATTGTGGGTGCTGCCAGTGTTGATGAGAACCATTACATTGTTTTTCTTAATAATTTTAGTGTTTGAGGTTGTGATATACCTGTCATAGCTGATAATGACACTTGCGGAATGCTTTCGTCATCTCCTTCTGGAGAGAACTCTGGGGTGTCTTAAATTCCTTCTACATATGAATCATCATTGTTAGAGTCATTAGTTGCTTCACAATTATACATATTTTTTTCTTTTCCATTAGCACACTTGTGCTTAGGGTCCCACTTTTCGCCACAACGTTTGCACTTGCCTTCTCTCATCCTTTGTATTTCCATGTTAAATTTGTCTACTTCACGAAGGTGTGGTGGAACAAATTTTATGTTATCTACATTTGTAGATTGAGGAAACCTTTGTCTAGAATATAGTCTTTCTGGTTTTGACCAAGATAACCTTTCAAATTTCTTTTCAGCAGCTTTTGCTTTTTGCCTTGCTAGTTCTACTGATGCAATGTCATGAAGTTCGAGCTCTTCTTGTATATGGGTTTTAAGTCCTGAGGTGAAAGACTGGATTAAACGAGATTTTGACAATCCAGGTACTCGTGTCGCTAAGGTCTCCCATTCTCGTGTGTACTCAATCCACATCTCCTTTTTGGTGTAATTTGATGAATGTTGAGAAAAAATTTTCTTCCTTTATACCTTGAAATATTTTAAAGAACACATCCTTAAATTTCGTCCAACTAATAGAAAGTGTCGTATTTTTCCACCACATATACCAATTATATGCTTCTCCTTCCATTTTCATGGAAGCGTGCTTAATTTTTTCGTCATCACTATTAATGTCGTAAATCTCAAAATATTCTTCGGCTTTATTAAGCCATGCAACGCTATTTTTTTCATTATTGCCAAACCTGGGTAGCTCGATTTTTTCTCTTCGTTGGTATGCTAACGGTGGAATGAGAAGGGGGTATTGATTAGCAAATGCATTCTAAAGCTGCTTATTTTGAAAATTTGCAGTACTGTCTTCTTGATGGTGTGGGGATGATGTTTTGTGAGGTTTCTTCATGATGATCTTCTGAATTCCCTGAATCTGCTGAATTGTTCTGTTGATTATGTTCCATATTGGGGAATATTGGTCGTTGTGTCTGATTTATCTTGTCGTGGAGTTCTGTTAGATTTTGCATTGCTTGGCTATGATTTTCTGTGGCCTCGCTATGATTTAGCCAAATTTGTCTTTCTATCTATTTTTTCACATCTTGAAGCTTTTTGATGTCGTTGGAATGTCCTGCAACTGTACCCTCGAGATTGACTAATCTTTTGTTGAAGTCATCGAAATTATTATTGATCTTGTTCTCAAGATCCAGCAAATTTTTTTGGAATTTGGCCATCGACATTGACGAAGATATTGAGCATGTATGAGGTGGTGAATAGTTATCAGATAGATGGTTTTTTTTTTCTTTTTTTTTTTAAATAATAATAATAATTATTATTATATAAATTATATAAATTATATATGTAATATAATATATACCTTATATAATTAATTAACCTATTAATAATATAACTGATCAACTATACAACTTAATTAACTTATATATATATCCCTTATACGATTATTACTAATCGAAAAGTCACGAATGGAATAGTGTGAGAGGGAGCATGTGACGGTTATGATCAATAATTATTGGCGGAACTAATTCAAAAGGGAATCACGTGATGCAACACGGGGCACGTTGGTTTGATGAAATTGTGCGGAACAGTTCTAGATGCAGAGAAGTGGGGAAGATGGCCCATGCGGAAAGAAGAAGGGGGCAGCGACAATCAGATGGTAACAGGGACGACGGCGAGGGGGCAGGGAAGAGGGCCCGAGAAGACGGCGGGAAGGGAGCAGGAGTGACAGTGGCTGGTGGCGGCGGCAGATGGGGCAGGTTTGTAGTCAACGCAGTGAGGGTGGATGGAGGGAAGGACGGGAGAGGGAAGGACGACAGCGGAAGACTGCAGGGAGAAGTAGCAGAGGACGGACAGGAAGGGAAGCAGCAGCGGGGGAGCGGGGGGTTAGCGGGGAAAAAAAAACAGCAGGGAGAGGGGAAAGAGATGGTGAGGAGATGGCGAGGGAGAAAACACAGCAAGGGAACACTGGAGTGGGATTTGTTAATGTGGAGGGAGCTGGAGTGAATTGATCACACACAGATCCTAAAGAGGGACTGCTACAATACCAATGGAGTATAAAAACTCAGTTTAACTGGAAATGTATATATTATTATTGATAAAAGATTAGATGATTAAAATGGGGAATCACCAAGGCTTTAAATACAGCCTCACAGTGTCCCTTGGTGAAGAGGCATGATCTTTGATCATGCCCTTTCACTTAATAAACCTAAGACAACTATATTTAAATAATAATTAATAAATTATACATAACATATCAACAATGTCATCATATATTAGTGCAAAGATATGTCATAGTGAGACCTTTATTAATTTGTCAACATGTGTGCCATCAATGTCACCATGTCATCAAGATAATGCAGTGATATGTCATTAACCATATGCAGCATGCATCAATTTGTTAGAGTACGGGCTAGGTCATCACAAGGAGAGCTTCTTCATCAAGAGTCACTATGAGCATCATTAATATCTTGACATCTTCATAAGGTTAGAGCAACCTTAGCATCTTCATTAATGGCATCATTAGCACCTAGGGATTGCATGAGGTTCATTGACATCACAAGAATATTTTCCATCTCAGCTAATGCCATATTGACATCAATGACAACCCTGAGTAAAAATCTCCCCCTTTTTCATTGATGGCAATATTCTTGCCCTTTAACTTTCTCTCCCCCTTTGACATCAATGGAAAAAGGGGTGCTCAATTACTCCCCCTATCAAGTTACTTCTATTTATCATATTTTCTCCGTCAATAATAGTTCTTCATAGGTACGATGCTCCCCCTGTCATGGTGCTCTTCTAGCTACTTTAGAGAAGAAAGATTGCTGCCTTGTGATCAAGTGGAAGAAATCTTCACAATTTCATTATTTTCTTCAATGGAGTTGTTAATCCAAGTTGTCATTGATGGCAATAGGTTGATGAAGATTGAAAGAATTAATGATAACATGGAAGATATCATTTGAAGTTCTCCTAATGATGTTGCACTACTATTGAATACATGATGCTATACCTTCATGACCTTGCTGGGTACTATCATGATGACATAGATGTCCTACATGATGATGCTAGGACACTATGATTGATAAGCCAAACAATGGAGAAGAAAAATGAAGGAGAAGCAAGCAATGGAGAAGGAATTCTATCCTATGCACTTTCTGCACACAAAAATTAAGGACAATTACAAAGAAAAAATGAATTTTGGCATCTTGGAGGTAGCCAATCACAATGATCCCTTGACCATCTTAAAGAGGATTTTTTCCTCTTTCTAACAAGCCCTCACTTGCCCTAAAGCTCCCAGTAGTTGATGAGATACTAAATTTTTAAGTAAAAATATATTAATTAATTGTGAGTCGACCTACACTCACACTCTCATGTTGGCCCTTTTCCCCAACAGTCACATCCTTTCAAAGATGACAAACCACTATAAATATAAAGTTAAAATCATTTGTTTCTGTCAAGAATTTCGGTGATTATCTCAGCAAATATAAGGACTGCGGCTTGGTAAAGTGTGAAGCACAGAGAAAGGGAATAGTTTCACATCTCGTGAACCCTTAAGGGAAGAAAAACCCAACTTGCAAGCACAACAAATGCTACAGGACTGCGGATCAATATAAAGGCTCAGTATTGTGAAACTTCAGAACATACACATGTACCAAAGTCAATTCATTGAAGAATATAATTGGCTACAGGACTTTGGATCAGTGATACAGAGCTTCGGACCTATTCTCTTTGGACTGTCACAGACCTGTGTTAAGGCTCACATAACCCAAAACTTCAGACCTGTGGAAATAAGTCAACAAACAGTTCAGACTTATTGTGTGATATCTGTAACACCCTTGGAGGCTCAGACAAGGCTTGTAGCTTGGTACTTGGACCAGAACTTGTTGTTGGGAAGAACTCAGACTTGTTTTGTGGAAGATCATCTCTTGTGGCTCGGATTTATGAACAAACCTACAGTTAACACCTTCCTCGGATCTGTGTTATCCTATTGGAGCTCAGACTTTTGGTGTCTAGTCAAGAACATTTCATACCTCTTTCTAATGGGTACATCTGTAATCATATAAACAATGAGCTCGGTGTTGGACAATGAAGATATTATGAAGAATTGAAGATTAAACAGTGAAGAATTGTGTCAAGGATGTTCAAGTAAACACTATTCACATTCTCTGTTAAAAGAAAACAAAAGGATTGGTGTCCTTGGAGTTGGTGCTCCTAAACACAAGGTTGGTGCCTTGAGAATATAGGGTCGAAGCCTTAGAGGTCGGAGCCTCATCTAAGTCCAAGCTGGTGCTTGGCAACAGGTTGGTGCCTGATTCATTGAAGGGTTGGTGCCCTCACACATCTATTGTACTCAATTATTTGAAAAAGGACTGAAGTTATTATTAATCCTTAATAATATTATTATTATACACCTCTTAGTTTTTAATTGTGAAGAATCTAACTGGCAAAAATTAATAATGGAAAAGAAATACTGATTAAACCCTCTCTCAGTATTTCCAACAATTGGTATCAGAGCCAGCTTCTTAATTATCAGCCTAACATCTGAAAGAAGGATTCTTAGGCACAATGAATAACATGGAAGCAATAGGGAAACTACCTATCTTTGATGGAACAAATTTTAGTTTTTGGAAAAAGAGGATGTCCTACTATCTAATGTCTCTTGGTCCTAAAGTATGGCACTCTATTTTGGATGGGTACAAAGCTCCCTCCAATCTTCCAACTGATCAAGATGAAAGAAGAGCCTACATTGCTAATGCCAAAGCTTTAAATTCCATCACTAGTGGAATTACCGATTCTGAATTTACGAAAGTCATGAATTGTGACTCAGCCAAAGAAGTATGGGATAAGTTGGTTTCTCTATATGATGGGGACTCCAAAGTTAGAAGGCAAAGCTTCAAACCTATAGACGAAAATTCAAGAGTCTGAAAATGGATTATGAAGAAGATATTGCATCTTACTTCCTCCAAGTAGCTGAAGTGGTTAGCTCTCTTAAAGGACTAGGAGAAAATATTGAAGAAAGCACCATTGTTCAAAAAATCCTGTGATTGCTTCCTGATAGATTTGACTCCAAAGTAAGTGCCATAGAAGAAATGAAGGACCTAGATACTCTCAAGATGGATGAATTTCATGGAATTCTTATTGCCTATGAGATGAGGAAAGGGAGCCCAAATTTCAAAGAAGTAGCTTTCAAAGCCTCAAGATCTACAAAAAAAGGAAAAGGATGGAATTGCAACAACGATGAATTTGATACTGAAAACGAGTTAGCTCAATTTGTACCAAGACTAAAAAAGGGATCTAAGCTAAAAGGTAAGTACCCTCTTATTTGTTTCAATTGTGGAAGAATAGTTCATTATGCTGCAAAATGTCCTCATAAACATGATAGTGATGATGAAAAGGACTCTAAAAGAATGATGTACAAAAAGAAAGGTTTTAATAAGAAGAAATTATTCTCCAAACAATATGAGTCTGACGAAGATGAATTTGTAGTCATAAAAAAGAAATCAACTAGAAATGTGCGTCATTACAAAGAAAGTGATGATGAATCGGATGAGGAAAGTAATTATGTTGGAAGCAGAGAAACGTTATTCATGGCATTTACAAATGATGATGACTCAGAACTAGAAGACGAAAGAAACATGGGTAGTTTTCCAATAAGTTCCATTGAAGAAAATGAGAATCTACAAAAGAAGATAATTTCTCTCAAAATAGAAATAGAGGAAGCAAAAAGAAGGGAAGACTTCTTGAAAATTAAGCTAAAAGAGAAGGATGATATCTGTGAAAAATGTGAAGCTGAAATAATATCTCTAAGAAAGGAATTAGAGCAAGTTAAAAGGAGCTGGCAAAGCTCTCTAGCTCTTGACAACATTCTTAATACTCAAAAACCTCAACATGACAAGTCTGGAATTGGTTTCAAAGGAGAATCATCAAGTACAAAGAATAATGCTAGAAGTTATGTTGATGTACTCTCTTGCCATCCAAAAGAAGAAAAGTCATCTCGTCAGGAACATAGTCCCATCTCAAAACCAAGAATTGAAGAAAGAGCAACTCCAAGGAAGAATGTTGGTTCAAGCTATGGATACTACAACAGGTATCAAACTATTTTTCTTGGGCATTGTTACAATTGTAAAAACTTTGGGCATCAAGCTAAGCATTGCAAGGCTCATAAGAATGAAGCACCAAGATTTAATGATCAAACAAACCAACTACGTGGTCCTAAAGAGCAAGGAAAAATCAAAACTTACAATTCCTTTGATCCTTTGGCTAAGTTTGATCAGTCTTGCTCATTATGTGATAATTATGATCATAATGAACAAAATTTCCCTCTCAAAAGGGAGAAAGCTAAAAACGTAAATCTCAAAAATGATAAATGTGGTATATCTCTATGTGCTCATAGTGAATAAAATCATTGGTTCGTGGATAGTGGATGCTCAAGACATATGACAGGTGACCAAAAGAAGTTTATCTCATTGAATAAGAAAAATGGAAATGTATCCTTTGGAAGTGGATCCGCTAAAATCACTGGAAAAGGAACTGCTACCCTTGTCAATGGATTAGGAAAGGCTCAAAATACCTTGCTGGTAGAAGGGCTCAAACACAATCTCTTAAGTGTTAGCCAGATTTGTGACCAAGGACATAATGTTGTCTTTAGTACAAAAAATTGTGAAATAAGAGACTCATCCTCGGGAGAACTTGTGGCGAAAGGAGTAAGAACACCAGATAATGTTTACATTCTCAGTAGAATCCAAGAAGATAAATGTTACTTAATTCAAACAGATGAAAGTTGGTTATGGCACAAGCGATTGGGGCATACAAGTTTTGATAACCTAGTCAACATCAGCAAAATTAATGCAGTAAGGGATATTCCAAAAATGTGCAAACCAAATCAAGTTGTATGTGGCTCATGCCAACATGGAAAGCAAACCAGAACTAGCCACAAAACTAAGGAGTTCTCAACAAAAAAACCTTTGGAAATCATTCATGCAGATTTGTGTGGGCCAACTAGAACTCCAGCTCTTCAAGGTGAAAGGTACTTTGCTCTATTTGTTGATGACTATACTAGAATTGTGTGGATCTATTTCATAAAATATAAATCCGAAGCATTTGAATGTTTTAATAATATTAAGGCTCTCATTGAGAATGAGAAATATTCTAAGATTAAATGTATTAGAACGGATAGAGGAGGAGAATTCACCTCAAAATAATTCGATGAATTCTATAAAGATCATGGAATCGGAAGAGAACTCTCTACTACTAGGACACCCCAGCAAAATGGAGTAGTTGAAAGAAGGAACCGAACCATTCAAGAAATGGCAAGGACAATGCTACTGGCAGTTGATTTGCAACCAAAATTTTGGAGAGAAGGAGTTGGAACCGCAATATATACCTTAAATTGAACTCAAATAAGACCAAATAATGAAAAGACTCCTTATGAATTATGGAAAGAAATACATGCTTCAGTAAAATATTTCAGGGTTTTTGGAAGCAAATTCTTCATAAAAATAAATGATGACTCACCAGATAAATTTGATTCTAGAGTTTATGAAGGAATTTTTCTTGGATACTCCACTAGGAGCAAAGCTTACAAATGTTACAACAATCGTCTACAAAGAATAGTGGAAAGCATTGATGTGAAGATTGATGAAGGCCTTCCAGAAAAGAGAATTGAAGATCATGAAGTTGAGCCTTTCTTTGAACAAAGTGAAGAAGAAGAACCTGAAAAAGAAGAGGAGAATGAAGAACCTCAAAGTAAATTTCAAAGTGAATCTTCACAAACTCCATCTAAGATCAAGTTTATTCAAAGACATCATCCAAAAGAACAGGTCATCGGAAATATAGATGAAGGAATTCAAACTCGAAGAAGGATGATAAGCACCCCAAGAAAAGATGATGTGGCTCTATTATCTTTAATAGAACTTGAAAAAAATTTCTCAAGCAAGCAAATATCCTTATTGGATAAAGGCCATGGAAGAATAAATGTCTCAAATAAACAAAAATGAGACTTGGGAACTGGTACCTCGCCCAAAAGATAAAAATATAATTGGAACAAAATGGGTATTCAAAAACAAGATGAATGAAGATAGACAAATCATCAGAAATAAATCCAGACTTGTTTGCAAAGGATACTCACAAATCAAAGGAATTGACTTCGAAGAAGCCTTTGCACCAGTAGCTCGAATGGAAGCCATAAGAATGTTTTTAGCATTTACTTGCTCAAAAGGATTCAAGTTTTATCAAATGGATGTAAAATCGGCATTCCTGAGTGGAGATCTCAAGGAGGAAGTTTACATGGAGCAACCAGAAGGATTTGATCTTGTTGAAGGAAAAGACCTTGTATGAAAACTAAAAAAGGCCTTGTATGGACTTAAACAAGCCCCTAGAGCATGGTATGCAAATTTGGATCACTATCTGCAACAAGAAGGTTTCAAAAAGGGAGTGGCAGGTAGCAATCTCTACATGAAGATGGACAAGGAAAAACTTCTGATCACTCTTGTTTACATTGATGATCTAATATTTGCTAGCAATGATGAAGAAATGAACCATGAATTTTCTCTAAATATGTCCAAAAAAATTCGAGATGTCAATGATTGTTGAGTTTTCTTACTTTCTTGGGCTACAAATATCTCAAACCTCTGCAGGCATGTTTATATCTCAAGCAAAATATCTTAAAGATATGCTCAAAAGATATGGGATGGAAAATTGTGCACCTATGAGCACACCGATGACCACAGATTGTAAATTAAGCAAATATGATGATACCCCTCTCATAGATGCAATTCTTTACAGGTCAATAATTAGAGATCTCCTATACTAAATTGCTACAAGACTAGATATTATGCAAGCAGTAGGAATGGTAGCAAGAATTCAATCAAGTCCTAAACAATCCCATCTAGTAGCTGTGAAGATAATTCTCATATATTTGAAAGGAACGATTGATTTCGGTCTTTGGTATCCTGAGATTTCAACTTTTATTTTGACAGCTTAATATGATGCTGAATGGGCCAGAAGCATGGATGATCGAAAAAGTAACAGTGGAAATGCATTCTTTATGGGAGATTGTCTTGTATCTTGGCTCAGCAAAAATCAATCATCTATATCCATTTCTACAGTCGAAGTCGAATATATAGCTACTGTTGATTGTTGTACACAAATTCTATGGATGAAGGAAGCCTTGAAGGATGTCAACATAGAAACTAAGCAACCAATTACTATTTTTTGTGACAATACTAGCGCTATCAGTCTTTCAAAGAATCTGGTGATGCACTCAAGGACCAAACATATTCCAATAAAATACCACTTTCTTCGTGAACAAGTTGTTGAACAAAATATCAGGTTGGAATACGTCAATACAAAAGAGAAAATTGTGAATATCTTTACAAAACCCCTTCCACGAGAAGCATTTGAGTATCTTCGCCAAAATATGGGGGTCATTGCTCTTGCATCACATTAATCAAGCAGCATGTCAAGGGTGCAGTATGTTGGGGGAGTAGCATGACAGGGGGAGAACTTTGGCACCCCATTTCCATTGATGTCAAAGGGGGAGAGAAGAAAAATATTTCCATCCAATGACAAAGGGGGAGATTTTTAATCCAAGTTGTCATTGATGGAAATAGGTTGATGAAGGTTGAAAGACTTAATGATAACATGGAAGATATCATTTGAAGTTCTCCTAATGATGTTGCACTACTATTGAATACATGATGTTGTACCTTCATGACCTTGTTGGGTACTATCATGATGACATAGATTTCCTACATGATGATGCTATGACCCTATGATTGATAAGCCAAACAATGGAGAAGACAAATGAAGGAGAAGCCAAGCAATGGAGAAGGCATTCTGTCCTAAGCACTTTCTGCACACAAAAATTAAGGATAGTTACAAAGAAAAAATGAATTTTGGCATCTTGGAGGCATCCAATCACAATGAGACCTAGACCATCTTGAAGAGGATTTTTTCCTCTTTCTAAAAAGCCCTCACTTGCCCTAAAACTCCCAGTAGTTGATGAGATACTGAATTTTTAAGTTAAAAAAAATATTAATTAATTGTGAGCCGACCTACACTCACACTCTCATGTTGGCCCTTTTCCCCAACAGTCACGTCCTTTCAAAGATGACAAACCACTATAAATATAACGGTAAAATCATTTGTTTCAGTCAAGAATTTCGGTGATTATCTCAGCAAATATAAGGATTGCGCGTCTTAGAAGTAGAAATTCTTAAGGAAAACACGGAAAGGAACAAATTTCACATCATAAAATGAACCATCGGGAAAAACATTGATTTCAAAACTCAACAAATCTTCTATAAGCTGGCAGGATCAATATAAAGGCTCAGTATTGTGAAACTTCAGAACAGACACATGTACCAAAGCTCGATTCATTGAAGAAGATAATTGGCTACAGGACTTTGGATCACTGATACAGAGCTTCGGACCTATTCTCTTTGGACTGTCACAAACCTGTGTTAAGGCTCAGATGACCCAAAACTTCAGACCTGTGGAAATAAGTCAACAAATAGTTCAGACTTATTGTCTAATATTTGTAACACCCTTGGAGGCTCGGACCAGGCTTGTAGCTTGGTACTTGGTCCAGAACTTGTTGTTGGGAAGAACTCGGACTTGTTTTGTGGAAGATCATCTCTTGTGGCTCGGATTTATGAATAGACCTATAGTTAACACCTTCCTCGGATCTGTGTTATCCTATTGAAGCTTGGACTTATTATGTCTAGTCAAGAACAGTTCATACCTCTTTCCAATGGGTACATCTGTAATCATATGAACAATGAGCTCGATGTTGGACAATGAAGATATTATGAAGAATTGAAGATTAAACAGTGAATAATTGTGTCAAGGATGGCCAAGTAAACACTATTCACATTCTCTATTAAAAGAAGACAAAAGGATTGGTGTCCTTAGACTTGATGCTCCTAAACACAAGGTTGGTGCCTTGAGAAGATAAGGTCGAAGCCCTAGAGGTTGGAGCCTCATCTAAGTCCAAGTTGGTGCTTGGCAACAGGTTGGTTCCTGATTCATTGATGGGTTGGTGCCCTCACACATCTATTGTACTCAATTATTTGAAAAAGGATTGAAGTTCTTATTAATCCTTAATAATAATATTATTATACACCTCTCTGTTTTTAATTGTGAAGAATATAACTAGAAAAAATTAACAATTGAAAAGAAATATTGTTTCACCCCCCTCTCAGTATTTCCAACAGGAGTTACTCTCGAGAGATGATATGTCAACATTGTCCAAGTGTGACTCATCATGGATTTTATAGCACCTTTTCATGGATGACTTCTGCAAGAATAGTCATGAGTCACCAGCTCCCCAAACAGTATGCATGGTTTCCTTTTTGGCAGAGTCTCATCATCATGTTAGAGTCGGTATCTTCATCCCTTCGTCAGAGATCAAAATCTCTTTTGTTGCATTTCATTTTAGGTATCTCATTCAGTTCAGTCAGCTGCATTCCATTAGGAGCATGGATCATCTGACGGAAGGGTATTTCCTCTCATATCCCTCATGTCATGTACCTGCTGGTCCGTGTCTATTTATCAAAGTCAATTTTAAAGTCATTTACAGTCATGTTTGGCCTCTTGTTTGCAAAAGAGTCATTTTAGGGTTTTTAGTCTCATTAGGTCTAGGGTTTCGCAAATTTAGTCTTCAAAATGTCTAATAATGTCAGTAGGCACATGAGGGAAGCTTGAAATAAGGTTTTCAGTGCAAAATTTCATCGTCATAATGCTTGATCATGATTCTTCTTCAAAACTTTGTTTTGAAGAAAAATCTTCAATTTCATCTTTTGTAATAAATGTAATGTGATTTTCAAAGTTGTTTCAGTTGCGAATTTCTTCAGGCGCAGCCCTGGTCACCTTTTCCAAATCCCATGCCTGCTATCCCTGCAAAAAATAGACAAGAATTTCATCATCAGCTCAAAAAATCAAAGGAAACAAACAAAAACAGAGTTTATGTAAATAAAAAAGTGCAAAGTGCCAAAGTCTGCAACATTAGAAAGTGGGTTTGTCAAAAGAAAAATCAAAGTCCTTTGTGTATATAAGATATTTCCACATTCAACAATTCATTTTCACGCAAGAGTTATCAAAGAGTAGAGCCAAACCTTGGAGGAGAGCGAAATTGAGTTTGGAGGCCGTACTGTTGGTGAGTTTACCTGCGCGGCGCATTGGGTGGAGGTCGTGGCGCACACAGTGGTCGCGACGCATAGGACTGTTTTTCACCGTGCAAAACACAACAGTTGCGGCGCATACACCAGGCGTGGCGCACTGGGTTGTGCGCGCGGCGCACAGGGCCGAAACACAAAAAAAAATTCCAGCCTTCTCCAATATCAAATTTGCTCAGTTGCTCCGTGTTGAAGTAAGTCAAAGCCGATCTCATATTGCTCATAGCTTGTGTTTGGTGTTGTTTGAAAGATTGGTTTTGAGAATTAGAATGCCAAACTACAAACCCTATCCTCTTATTGAAATGTTCCCTTAGGGTTTTAAAATTGGTGTTTTAAAAGTAATTTTGTGCCAAATACTTCATTCCTCATTGGTTTACTCCCTCTCACTGTTTTACTATTATCACAATCTCTCCCCTATTCCCTTATATCCCAAGTCACTCATACCATCTAAGCCCATTTCCCTATCCATAAATCATTTCATTTCCTATCACTTTCCCTTCCCATTTCATTTATAAAAATCCCCAAACCCCAAGAATTCCCAAATAGTCAAGTGACTGTCCCTACACCTCTGATATCACTTGATTGAAATTCATTGTCCCCAATGTCCTACTTTTCCCACAGTCCATCCCCATTGATAATATTTGGCATTAAAACAAAAAACAACCAAATTCTCATTCCTCATCTCATTCAAGCTAACATACACCTTGCATAGACATCACGGAGATAGACACTGATACATCATATGACAGAGATATTGATTCTACCACTGAGCTACATGCACCGAGAAGGCCTCGTAAAGGTGGCAAACATGTGAGAGAAGAGCCCACCTCATTGACTCAATTGCAGGCCTGCCCACTTTCCATGGCATGTTTTCGAGAGCAGTCATGCTATCAGTATTGTGAGATGATTGCTAGGATTCAACATCATCAGGAGTTAGCTTGGTTGTTTGTATTACATTTTCATGATGGTCAGGTAACTCTTGCTGGTGTAAATTTCACTTTGACACTGGAAACCATATCTCAAGCAACTGGAATACCGAATGTGGGTGAACAACGGAACAAGAGACAACAGGTGGAAAAAGTGCATTATGAACCATACAGCAGGCCTAGCTATGTGAGACAGCTCAGCAGGGTGTTCCCATTCTGGTTCCTAAAGGAATCCTATGTGCCTTTGATGAAACTCATTATCAGATACTTCAGTTGTGAGGGCCGATTCTCACGCCTCTATGCCTACCACATCAGGTTATTGATGCATTTCAATAGAGTGAGGATGATGAACATACCTTATTTCATGTGCCATAACATCGAGAAAATGACCACTCTTGTGCAGAAGAAGACTCCCGAGCAGCAGTACAACAATATTTATCACTATGCACTCATCAAGATTGTTGTTGTACATCAGCTTGGATTGCAGGGTATTGCATGGGAGGATTTCATTTCCCATGAATTTTTCACAGCTCCTCAGGTTCCTCCGGAGGTTGTCCATGATGCAGGTGAACCTTCACATAAGCCTGAAGGTCACGAGACAGAGCATATCAGTGTTCCAGTGTTTGTTACTTATCAGAGAGGCACCAGAGTATTGTTTGCAGCAGCCCGACGAGTACTATCTCCACCCTAGGTGGAAGGGGCCTCGTTGCCATCATCAGCAGCACAGGTACAGGTACAGGACAGAGGTAAGAGGCCTATGTAGGATGAGGGCCCTTCAGGAGGCCAGGATACTAATTTCATATTGATTGATGAGGATTTGAGCTCTCCAAGCTCAAAGTTGAGAGAGATCATTCAGGAGCAGAAGGCCGAGATCGACACATTGACCGAAAAATTGCAAAGAGCTCAATGGATCATAAACTATTTGGAGCAGCGGAACAAATAGTTGGAGGATCAGCAGACAATCATGGAGTTGCAAAACATTCGTGAGAATCGGCAAGCTGCCCGAAGAAGCCCAACCGAGATGACACCCATTGAGCGGGAGATTGAGGCTGATAGAGAGACTTGGCTTGAGAGGGTCAACATTAATCTTGAGAAGTTGTTGGAGAAGGAAAACAAGGAAAATAACATTCTTAGGCACATGAAGAACCACTATTGGGCACGAAATCACGTTTGCAAAGCGAGGATCAAGATCCTGAAGGCAAGGCTAAGGAGGGCACTAAAGCGTTGCAAAAGGCATGATAGGCTCCAAATTTTGGCCGAAGCTTCTTTGGCCCAGAATAGTGCTTGATGAGGGACCTTCAGCCCAAATTTCAAGAAATTTGGGAAAAATTTTGTCAATTTTGAATTTTTTGGCCTAAAAACATATTTTCCTGCTCGACGCGTAGCGCCACTTGGCGTGCACTTATAATTGGCAGCTCTTATGGAGGAAAAATTTTCATTTTTGGATTTTTCATCAAAATTTATGCATGCTTATGGATTACCTAAGGATTTCATCAAGTTCTTGGTTGCCTAAAGGGTCAAAAACACCTCAAAAATGGCCTTTCTGCCACTTTTTGCACACACAGGAAGCAGTGTTGGGAGATTTGATTTTTGGAGGGGCAAATGGAAACCAAATCCATAAATTCCACTTGGGTTGGAAAGTAGACAGGAAAGGATTTCCAACGAGATATTCTTCACTCAAGTTTGACTTTGGGAAGGCCCTCAAAATCAGCCTCAAACTTGTGCTATGCATAGAGATTTCAGGCGCGACGCATAGAGAAATTTGGCTTATTTTTCACTCAACAGCTCAGAATTTCGCCTAGTTTTGGCCAGTTTGACTTTTTCATGTAACTCTTGATGAAACTTGATGTAATTTCATGACCATGATGTAATTTTGGCACGTTTTTACTTATCTTCGTAGATTCATTCACCAAAAATTGAAATGTAAGTGAATGAATCAGTTTCCTATCATATAGAGGGAAGTTGTTTCATTGCCTATTTTTCAGTTCTTAGTTTAGATATGGTTGAAACAGCTCCTAGAATGATGAGCTAGACCCCTAGAGGAATGGGAATGAGTTAGGCTTGTCTATATCATGTAGTTATTTAGTCATTTTTAGGGTTGGACACTTGGGATTGCTTGGCACTTGATTGTACATTTCATCTCTGCAATTTTGGCAAAGGAATAGACCAGGGTTTGCAGCATTATTTGGGATCCATGTGGCTCTGTGTTTTGATGGTGTTTTTCTCTATGTAATTTTAAGTTCACTGATGTTTATGTGTATCATTATCTTCTCCTTTCTTCTTAAATTAAACAAATGAGTGATAAAGGTGGAATTCATTAGCTTGCTTTGCCCTGCCTTCAGTTTTGTTTAATTTTCCATGTTTTCATTTGTTTGAAGAGGATTATTGAAAGCTGCTCGCCCTCTTCAGCTCCTCACTGGTCTGAACCGTCCATTCATTCAATCTAAAGCATCAAAACAATTTCCTTCCTTGCCCCAATCAGAACTCTGCAAAAACTAGGCCTCGTCCCCGAACCCAAAACTGCCTTTCCCTTGATTCCAACAAAAACCCCCAAAATCAAAATCAAATCCTTTCACCTATATACCTAGCCTAAAATTAGCTATTATTTCAAGTCATCTCAAGCCCTATTGATTATTTTTTCTAATATTGACCTGGAGAGAGTCCTCTCTTGTTCTGGTAGGGATAGCTACCAGACTAAGCGTGGTTTGATGTTACCCTGAACTCTTCCCTCTTTCAGCCTGAGGTAGATTTAGGCAATAACACATCAAACACTTGAAATATCACATCTGCCAAGGATGTCTTCATCAAATCAACATGTGTTGTTGGCTGGAGTGTTCAAAAGACTTTTAGATCCAATTTGCTTCCTTTTCCATACTTGTGTAATTTTCTTCTCTAGCTTGGTTGTCATAGTTTTAACTTGTTTAGGAACCCAAGTCAAGTTACAATCATGAGCCATATGTCCAATTTTATGGCAATTGAAGAATTCCATTCTACTCATAAATGATGATGCATGATTTCTTCTTGAAAATATGCTCCTAGGATATTGACGGGGACCATTATATTGGTCTTTATGATATGTCGTACAATATTTTTCCATATGCCCAAAGTTTGTACAAGAATAGCAATAACCAAGAAATATACTTTGGTACTTGGGAGATGAAGAGTTCCTTGAAGTAATTTTGAAGTCTTTTTCCCTTGGAATTCTTTGATGATATTAATTTCCTTTTGTATTCTTGACATCATCTATAAATCTCCTTGGAGTAGGGTTTCTTCCAATGTCATATTGACTTTTTCCTTTGCTGGAACTGGGAGTATCATTTCTTCATGGCTTCCTTGCATCCTAGTTGTTTGAAGAATTATCATTCTTGCTTGAGGGTTCACCTGCATAGCCAAGACCTGATTTAACAAGGGGGGATCTTTGATGACTTAGGATGTCATCTAGGGTTTGAGAACTCTTCAAATTCTTATACAACAAGTCAACTTCCTTTTTAAGAGAGACAATTTCTCTTTTCAAATTTTCACAATCTTCATCTTTCATGACTAGTCGCTTCTTCATTTCTTCCATCATTCTTGTTGCTTCACGTGCTTCGATTTTAAGGGAGATGATATTTGATTTCATTATGGAAATTTCTTCATTCTCCTTTGCTAGACTTCTCTCCATTTCTTCTTTTATTCTTGTAGCTTCACATGTTTCAGTCGTGAGAAGATTGATGTCTGATTTTAGTTTGAAGATTTCTTCATCCTTTTCTTCTAGTAGAGACTTAAGAGAGGAGACCTCTTCCTTATATTGACCAATCTCTGCTACAAGATTGTTCAAGCTCTTAAGTCTTTGTTCAAGGTGGCCTTTCAAAGTTTCTTCCCTTTTCTTTGCCTTATCCAATTGATTTGTCATAGATATGAATTCTTCATGATGATTTCTTTTGTTTTTACGAAATTCCTCTTTAAGTTTGGCGAGCTCCTCATCTCTTTCTTGTACTTGAAGCTTGATAAAGTCAAGTTCCTTCCTTGCCTTGTCTTGGTTACCATCTTGCACTTTCTTCTTAAGTTCCTCATTTTCCTTTTTCAAAATGTTAATCTCTTCCATGGAAGCCATAATTTTATTCAGGAGATCTTCTTCAAGTCTTCTTTGTTCTCTTCATCTTCTAGGTCTTCTTTAGCCTTGTTGTCATCTCTCTTATCTTTAGCTTCCTTGATGGATTCTAGACTTCTTTCTTGTTTTACATCATCTTCTTGACTAGAGATCATTGTCAACACTCCTTTTGAGTGAAGATCATGAAGTTTGTCCCATATGAATTTTGCTGACGAACATTTTTCAAAATTGGCCTTCACAGAATTTGGTAACCCATTCAAAATTACCTTCATTGCTCTTTTATTGTACTCCTTGGATTCTTCGTCTATAATGTCATTAGTAATCACTGATTTACAAACATCAATTCCTCGAGTCCTCAATAAATTCCTCATTCTTGCCTCACATATATCAAAAATTCCATTGAACAATGGAGCCTTCACAAATTGATTGACTTCAATTTCGATAGTTGAGGAAGACACATCTTTAGAAGGATTGGAGACTTTCTTCCTTGGCTTGCCATTTGTGTTCTAATGATCAACCTTCAAGCTATTAGGCTTTGAGTGAAGGTACCTGCTCTGATACCAATTGTTGGAAATACTAAGAGGGGGGTGAATCAGTATTTCTTTTCAACTATTAATTTTACCAGTTAGATCACTTATATTTAGAACACAAAATGAACAATGATGGAATAGATACTTTTATTAATTTCTTCTTTACAATAAGTACAATAATGACATAGGGCTCCAACCCTAAATGAAGACTCCAATATTCCAGGCTCCAACTTGTATTATACCAAGCACCGACTTGGTCTTTCCAAGGCTCCAACCTTGTTAATTTGAGGCACCAACCTATAGGGCTCCAACCCTATCTCTAGTACAAGCTCCGACCTGGTTTCTTGAGGACTCCAATCCTTTAGGGCTCCAACCCTATCTTCCAAGGCACCGAGCTTGTCTCTATGAGGCTCCAACCCTCAACTTCACTTCATCAAAATATGTTTGGTTATTCTTCACAACTCCCAAAGTCTTCTTCAAAGAGCCCTGCCACACTTAGCCTCCACATCACATCATCAATGACAACCTTTTTCTTCACATGAAGGTGTCATCACTCCTCTTCATCGTACCCAAACAATTTCTCCAAGTCGCCTCATGATGACATCATGATCTCCAATAATATCACCAAGTTCAGTTTCAAAGTGTCTTCACAAGATGCTCCAAGAAGTCGTCAATGTGCTCCAAATAGATCTTCAAATTCTTCTCCAATATTCTTACACACCTCTCCTAAGGGTGTTCTTCAACTGGCTATCAAAACTTGGTGTCCTTCAATTATGCTTGAATATAGGATCAACCTTCAATCAAGGTATTAGCTTCAAACACAAGGAGTCTATAGCACCAAAGATCCACAGATTTTGGAAAAGGTGTCTCCCATAGGTAGCAACATCGTTCCAGCCCTTCCACGAGTGGCTATCTTCTCACCACAGGTCCAACCTTCAAAAATCTGAGCCTCCCAAAGTAGACACTTCATATTTGAGGCACTGAGGTTATAGCACTGAGTTTAGCTGACTGTCCATTGTTCCTCCTCCATAATAATAAGCCTCTCAAGAGGTGAAATAATAAATTATGCATGTTTTAGGGCCCTCCAAGAGGCCTGATGAGGTCCATAACCGCCATAATGATGAATAGGACCCTCCAAAGTGATGGAAAAGGGGGTGGCCCCTTGTTCTCTAAACAAGAAACTTGTGGTGCTCCTAGTGGGTGTGGGGGTACACCAATAACCTCATGGGTCTCCAAGTAAGTAGAAAATGATTGTAGACCATTTGTAAGGGCTCAAATGATGGAATGAATGATGCCACATCAGCGTACAAGTCCTGGGTCACCTGCCAAATGTATGGTGCAATTGTGGGTTGGTTGGGCATGGTGTGTCAGGTGCATCTTCCTCATCCAATAGGTGGATCCACAACAATATTTTAACATCTTTGGGGATCCATGGAGTGTTGTCTACTATTGTGGAAGCCCATGACTCTCTACATGCACCCTACATGTACCAATGTGGCCCTCTGGAGAGTTAGGAAATCATATAGGGAGACCAAACTCAAGACAGGAACCATATGCAATCATGTATAAGATCCAATGCGTCCGAGGCTAACCTTCCAGAACAACATGTCATTAAAGTAATCGGGTAAAAGATCCTACAAACCATGGAAAATAAGTGGACACTTCATAATGGCATGCCCTTCCATAGTGGGGCTTTGGCATGCTCTAATGTTTCCAAGCTCCAAAAGGGGTCAATCAGGGACCTTATTAGGTGGTTTCTACCTTTAGAGGGGATAGTATGTCCAAGGTACATCCTTCAAGTGGTTGTGGCATGTGATAAAGAGGTGAATGGAATAGGGAATGAGAGGGGAAATCCTGGGCAACATATCGAGGTATAAGGGTAGCTAGAAGAAGGGATGCCCACACCCGGGTATATAATGTATAGGAGGAGGGAGAAATCGTGGTACATGAGGTGCCTCGACCTTGATTTTTCCACCCTTATTTATACTTTTTTTTCCTTTTATGATTTTTCTTTGATTAACTGCTAGGGGCTCAAAGGATAAGAGCATGATGTGTAAGATATAGCAGTGGATACCCTCTTTTTGGTGGAGTGGTTCATTGCCCTCCAAAGGTTGAAACAATCATGGGTTCCTGAATGATAAAGGAGGCTCATCTAGGGCCTATGGAACTAGGGTGATAGCCATGGGTATGGGGTAGAGATCATGCATTGGCTTTTGTCCACATGCTAAATATGTTTGTCCCTGTCATCATTTGCATCTTGTGGTAAATTTTCTTGTTGAATGTTTCTATATATGCTTTTACTTTTCTTTTCAGTTGCTTCAATATTCGGGGCATCGTTCCAAGCCCGAACCAAGGTGGGTGCAAGGTAATGGGGAGGCTAACCATATGTGGACCCAATGAGGAAATGTGGACCCAGGTGGGAGAGATGATGAATGGGGCTATAGTGAGTGGAAGGGAGTGATATATGTGGATAAGGGAGCAGGACCACGCAACCAAATTCAGGGTTTCCCAAGTATTACCACCCTAAAACCAAATGGTCAGTAAAGGAGATCCCACGGGACTAAAATCCAAGGTTAAAATCCAAAATAGGTCAAGGGGACAGGAGCACAAACTAAGACTAATCTTTTCTTCGAATCCCCCCCACTAATCCATGCCCAGAAGTGTACATGATAAGTAAACTCAATACTCACAAGACATACCTTTGGGTTTGGGAGGCCCACCTTCAAACATACGATCAAAAACATATGGGTGAGGGACCACATGGTTGGCTCAGGTGGCCGAGAAATGGTAGAACGAGCTAGTTGATGGCTGCAAGGGGTTGTTTGTTGTCGGCTGAGAACCATCATGGAGAAAAAAATTCTCCTAGGGATATCGCCCACGAAGTGGTGGGTAACAATCCCAGCAACAATAATTCCCCCTAGAATCTGGAATTTGGCTCGGAGGTGACAACTACAAATAGCAATGGTAGAAGTTGTCTATGGTTGGGTGGCGAGTCGTAGTCTCAGAATCAGTTTCCCTGCAAACTAAAAGATAAGTATTTGTGAATATTTCTTGCAAATTAATGGATTATGTTGCATTGTCATTTGTAATATATATGGAAAAATAGAGACTGCTATTGTGTTGTTGTGTGTATACCTGTATTGCAATTGTGAAGGGATTGTTCCCTGATTTGTATGTTGAATATGTCTATGTATATGTGTATGTACATGTGTGTTGTACATGCACTTAAAAGTAAGTTAACAGCTTGAGTAATGGAAACCACAAAAAATCTGAAGTTACAAAGTAGAAAAAGAGCCCCATAACAGTAGTGCCTAAGCTATAGAGTAGAGGTAGACTCTTACTCTGAAAAATGCTCATATGTGTCGAAAATAATACAATAGCTAAAATAAATGAAATTAATGATCTATTTCAAGCTCAAACCTTGAATAGTTAAAATAAGTGGGTTCTGAGACCCGTTTCATTAATGTACAATTTATAAGAAAGACACTCTATTGGCCAGAGTCTGTTATTGAATACATCGGGGTAATTTCTTACAAGTTGTCGTGCCAACAGGCAAGCAACATGTGAAGGATCAAGGGAGTGTTCCTTGGGCTAGTCGTGTCAAGCGGTCTCACTTCCATGGTCTTTAGCCTTACTAGTGCAGAATCCTCCATTCCTGCCACAAGGATTTTGGCGATGAGGACTACGAGCCACTGCCAATATCCAAATGCTTCAGCAACCCATGAGTGACATGGAGGAGCTACTAAAAGAGTTTGTGAGAACTCTGGAACTGTTGGCATGCAGCAGGAGAGGTGGGAGCCTCTCGGAAGCTCGCGGCAGGCCTCTGGTAGATATTAGATGCAGGAGCACCTACTTCACTATGCGAGGAATTCCCTACTTGAAGGCATGGAAGGCCCCCAGGGAAGGAACTCCTCAATGTAGCTATCAACCAAGCTCGGATCGGGTAACATCATGGAACATCTTAGTCTTATTTCGACAAAGTGGCGAGATCTTGAAGTGGATCTAGACGCCAAATAGACCTTTGAGACCAAGTCATGGTCGATAAATCCAGCTCAAAGAATCTTGCGTGATGGTAGATCTGGTCTCTAGGGAGAGTGCAAGGATCACTACCCAAAGATTTTCATGGTGCAAAGCCAAAGTCCCTTGACCGAGCCATCATAAAATTTTAAGGGAAGGGCATTCGTTGTGGCATAAGGGAGAGAAACCCTAAACTTATAGGAAGGATAAAATTGGCTTGTCCTCTTGCAGATCAGAACCTGAGCAGGGAAAGTTTTTGATTGGAGCAATCAGATTCTCCTCTTATATGATTGGTCATACGTGGACTATTTATAGGGTCCACGCAGCAAGGTGAATAGCCCAGAGGTCAGAGGTTGCCAACAAAGCTTTGGTGGTAACATAAGTAAAGCAATGTCGACATCGACTTAGTCAGAGGTCGGGAGGTCAGGTTGTGTTTTGACAGACAGATGCGCAGTTGATATGTCGACCCAACAAGCTTGAAGGTTGTGGATTGGGAAGTCGAGAGGAAGGCAAGTCACAAGATCTAGGATGGGTCGACCCCAACTAGGTTGGAGATCGGGAGGTCAATAGTTTGGATGTGAAACGACATTGTGAAGTAGGGAGATGTGTATGTCTCGACACCCACTCACCTATTGGTTGGATGAGCCATGGTGAATCGTCATGTGGCAGCATGTAACTAGTGATTGACATTCTCTGTGCATAGGAAAGGGAAAGAAGGAAATATATAAGTGAATGAAGAGGAAAACAAATGGAGCGTGTGACCCCCCTAATCATGTTCCCATGATCAGGCAATGGGGACCAAATTCACTAGTAACTACTCTCTTACCTTGGTCACGTAAGGGGGTATGTTACATATTTTCTCCTTTTGGTCATCTATAATTCCTTCGGCAACTTTCTTTCCTTGCTTGGAAGTATGTCAACCATTGTGACATGCTACACTCCTTTGTCATCATACCATCATCCTTCTAAACAATGGATCCCACACAAGGTGGAATTATCAATGAGACACTTGCTTCTTCCCAAGTAGAGGTGAGCCTTCTAATGAAGATTCCAACGGATGATCTTGATTATCCTCATCCTGCAACTACTCCTTCCTAATGAGGATGTACTACTACAACCATGTAGACTTCTATTTAAGTTATCCTTTCTATAATGATGTCATGAGATCTTGCTTCAATTGTGTGTTTCTAATATGATGTCATCTTCTAATATGATGCATCATATCATACTTACAATGATTCTCATCCTAACTGCAATCTTTAACCATAGTATAGGTCTTTTCATCTCCTACTTTTCCTTGCTATGTACCTGAGAGACCTTAATAGTAAAGATCTATCCCTTCCTTCCTAGATTTCTTCTCATCAAGTTCTTCTATTTCTTCGGTGATATGGGCTTCATTCCTTTCTTTCATTTTCTTGTTGTCCTTCTTGATTTTAGGACAATCTCTCTTGAAATGCCCATATTTCTGACATCCATATAATTGGATCTTTGAAATATCGATTTTCTTCTTTTTCTGATGACCAAACTTCCTTTTCTCCTAGCCATGGAAGCACATGCTTGAACTTGTTCATTTTATCCCACATCGATTTTTACCTTTAACCTAGTTTCTTCAATCTTACATAATGACCAAAGTTCACTAAATGGGGTGGCTTCCTTATTTCCATAGATTCTTGATACAAAGTTGCCCCATTCATCAGGTAGTGCATTGAGCACAACGGTGGTCATTTCTTTGTCAAACATTATTTCCCATAACTCTTGAAGTAGGTCTCTTATTTGTGACACCCTCATAAGATATGAGGCTATCCCTTCTTCCTTTGATACCTTCATCTTGTATAGCTAGGTTCTCAAAGATATAAATTCTCCTGCAGTGCTTTCGGAGAACAATTCTACCAACTTATCATAGATTTCTTTTGAATTTTCAAATTTTTCTACATAGGGGATGAGGGAATCCTTGATTTATTCTATAAGGATTATTTGAGCCCTTAGTTCCCCTTTCATATATTTCAATAAAGCTTGAGATTCTTTTGGTGATTTAATGGTTGAACCATCAACATGTCCAATGACTTCATTTTCTATGAGCATCAAATTTGTCCTCTTTTTCCATGAAAGGAAATTAGATGACCCAACCAATTTATTGTTTTCCTTGCAGAATGAAGTCATTTTAATAGTAGATTTAGACATAGATATAAATATACTTACTTTTTCAAGTGAAGATGCTCCTTGATGATGATATCTTCAACTTAATGCCTTCGTGATTTTGATGATGATGGATGATGTTTGATTCCTTGAAAATGACAATATGTTAGGTCCCTATATCACTAGTATAGTCCCTTATTATTGTTAGTGTAAACCCCTTATTGTTATTATTGTACCCTTGTAACCCCCATTTTTTTATTATTGTGCCCTTAAATTATTATTGTTAGGTAGAAGCTAGGTCCACATTGTGGCCCACTGAGTTACATTACTTATTTATGGACTTCCTATGTAGAAAAGGAGGTTTTGTGGTGCCATCAGAATTTTTCATTGTGTAATGTATTGGAGGAGTTTACCCTCGAAAGTGGCTCTTCTAAGGCGTTGATATCTCTTTTCTTCTCTTTGGAGCGGACACACAACATTTGGTATCAGAGCTTTGGATTCTAGGGTTTCGCTGCTCCAAACAGGTCATCGTGGCATTTTTGCTATAACTTTTTTTCTACAAAGTTTCAGAAGATAAAAGTTTTAGGGTGCGAAGCTGAAATCCTGAGGAATATTTTCTAAAAATTTCAGAGCTTGGTTCGAAACATTTTAGGAGATATCATCTGTGGAAGTTAGGTCTTTTTTCAAGCTCCTAAACAGGTCATCGTGGCATTTTCGCTATAAATGTTTTTCTACGAAGGTTCAGAATCTGAAATTCATATGCTGCAAAGCTAAAATCCCAAGGCAATTCGTCAAAAGATTTCAGAGCTTGGTTCTCAATATTTTTGGAAATATGATCTGTGGAAGGTAGTGCTTTTTCAGGCTCCTAAATTTCATCTCAAACAGGTGATCGTGGGAAAAGTTCAATAACTCTCTCTCTGGGGATCGGATTGGAGTGACGTAAAAATTGGTCACAAGTACACGGACTTTAGTTTCGTGGATATCAATTTCAGAGACAAAGGACAAAACAGTGACACGTGGCAAGTCGTACAAGTTCGCTCTACTGAACTAGTCCAGAATTAGGTCATTGTGGGAGATTGGACACAACTTTGTCTTGGAGAATCCAATCGAAAGGTCGATTTATGGCATTTGAAAGAAGCCAAGGAGACACACTACGGTGAATATAACCTTTGTAAGATTTTCAATTCACGGAGAGATGGTCAGAATTTCAATATCGAGCTTCTCAAAGCAAGTAAAAGGTGTGTATTTTTTTCCGAATTGCATAAGTCTTGTTTGAAGGAGCTCGAGTTAGATTGATTCAGAGCATCTTGTAGAACAGATGTCAATATTGGATTCTAAAATGGCCCTAAAGAATTCCAACACCCATTAAGCCTTGAAGGAAGCTCTACTATGACTCATGAAGATGAGGAATTGCAACATGATCTATCGAAAATTACAAGAGCAAATGATATAGGTTTTCGCTCTCACAAAGAGTAACAAAAAATGAAATGGAAGTTTTGAAGAAAGGCATGGAAGAGAAGATGGATGGTTTGAAGAAAGCCGTGGAAGCTAAGATGGATGGTTGGAAGATGGCCTGGAAGCTAAGATGTATGGCATGGAAGCTAAGATGGATGACATGAAAGACAACATGAAAAACATGAAGAATGATCTAAAAGCAGACATAGAAGGTTTGACAAAGTTGATACAAGAAATGTTTCCTAATGGTGAAAAGATAGTAGAAGAACCTCATGATGAGAACAAAATAAATATTAATCGTGATTTCATAAACTCTAATGTTGGCGGGAAGAACCACCATATTCCAAAAATGGATATGAGGAAGTTTGATGGAAAGGATCCTGTAACATGGATACTACATATGGAGCAATATTTTAATCTCCATAATGTGCAAAACACACAAAAGGTACGCATTGCAACTTTACATTTAGAACAAAATACATATGTATGGTATCGATGGCTTTGCTCCCGTAAAAAAATTGTCACTTGGTCAATTTTTACGGAGGAAATGATAGCACATTATGAGGATACAAAGAGCAACACCTTCTTTAGCCAATTGATAAATCTCAAACAAAAGGCTTTAGTGGGGCAGCACATTGAGGACTTCCAAAAATTGAATATAAGGGTAACTGATATTCCAGAGGAACACAGGATTGATCTCTTCATAGGCACTTTAAAGGATAACATCCAACATGAAGTTCGCGTTTTGGAACCTGATTCATTGGAGAAGGCATTCGGGTTGGCAAGAAAAGTTGAATGTAAAATTATGGCGACAAGGAAGCCTACCACTCAATTCTATAAAGAAGGAAGTGTTGCTACGCCTAGATTTCCACAACCTACAAGGTTGACACCACAACAATTGGAAGAAAAAAGAGCAAAGGGGCTTTGCTACAGTTGTGATAGCAAATACACTAAAGGTCATAAGTGTGCTGAGAAGAAATTATTTTACATAGATTGTGAAGAAGAAGAAGAAAATGAACAAGAAGAGGATATACACCAGGAACCAGCCCTAGAATAGGAAGAAATGAATCCGACCATATCGTGTAATGCACTGGCGAGAATTACCACTCCTCAAACTCTCAAGATAGAAGGACATATCAAGAAGAAAAGGGTAATAGTGTTGATTGATTCAGCGAGCACCCATAATTTTATTCATTATAAGGTAGCCAAGGAATTGAATTGTTTCCTATACCCAGCACCAGAATGTCAAGTGATGGTTGCAAATGGAGGAACTATAAATTGCTCTGGAAAATGCCATAATATCAAGCTAACCATGAGGGAATATGTATTGACTAGTCCAATGCTTGCCATTCCTATGGGAGGTGCTGATGTTGTACTAGGAGTACAATGGTTACAATCTTTGAGGACGGTAGCTTTTAATTTTCAAGAACTTTTCTTGAAATTTTTTTCAGAAGGAAAGGAAGTTGAATTACGGGGTATTGCGGGGAAGCCAGGAAGGATAATAAGCTCTAATGTCATGACAAAGCTTCTAAAGAAAGAACGGCGAGGCGTAATTGCACAATTATGCTCACTAGAAGTTCCAACATCAAAATCATCTATTTCTGCAGATCTCCAACAAGTCTTGGACAATCATTCCAAGGTGTTTGAAACTCCCAAAGGACTCCCACCTATTCGTGATCATGATCATGCTATTCATTTAATTCTAGGAAGTGTTCCTCCAAACATCAGGCCTTATAGATATCCTTACTTCCAAAAGAGCGAAATTGAACGTATGATTGCAGAAATGTTAGAGGCGGGTATAATTCAACCTAGTCAAAGTTCTTTCTCTGCTCCTGTAGTATTGGTACACAAGAAGGATGGATCATGGCGCATGTGTCCGGATTGTAGGGAGCTCAATAAGCTCACCATTAAAGATAAATTTCCCATTCCTGTGATTGATGAATTATTGGATGAATTACATGGAGAAATTTATTTTACCAAGTTGGATCTTTGTTCAGGATATCATCAAATTAGAATGAAGACTGAAGATATTCCAAAAGCAACATTTCGAACTCATGAGGGTCATTATGAATTTTTGGTCATGCCTTTTGGCCTTACCAATGCACCTTCTACATTTCAAGGGTTGATGAATTCCATTTTCAAACCTTTCCTTAGAAAATTTGTGCTAGTATTTTTTGATGATATACTAATCTACAGCAGGTCTTGGAAGGATCATGTTGAACATGTTGGCAGGGTGCTCAAACTATTGCAGGAGAAACAATTATATGCAAAAAAGTCCAAATGTTTCTTTGGAGTACAAGAGGTGGAATACCTGGGTCATATTGTATCTCACGAAGGGGTTAAAGTGGACCCTAACAAAATTAAAGCCATTAAGGAATGGAAAGTTCCCACAACCATAAAGCAGTTGCGAGGATTTCTCGGGTTAACAGGGTATTATCGCAAGTTTGTTAAGAATTATGGGAGAATAGCGGCACCTCTAACAACATTATTGAAGAAAGATGCATTTTCATGGACTCCTGAAGCAACTAAGGCCTTTGAACGTCTTAAAGAGGCAATGTGCCTAGCACTAGTCTTAGCTACACCAGACTTCACAAAAACCTTTATTGTGGAATGTGATGCCTCAGGAAATGGAATTGGTGCAGTTTTAATGCAGGAAGGAAGACCCAATGCTTTTGAAAGTCGTCCAATCAAAGGAAAGTATTTACAGAAACCTATTTATGAGAAGGAAATGTTAGCAATACTACATGCACTAAAGAAATGGCGAACTTACCTAATGGGAAGACACTTCAAGGTAAAAACTGATCATGATAGTCTTAAACACTTTTGGAACAAAGACTATCTTCAGAAGAGCAGCAAAAATGGGTCACAAAGATGTTGGGTTATGACTTTGAAATAATCTACAAAAAAGGAAAGCTTAATGTTGTTGCGGATGCACTCTCAAGAAAGAATGAAGAGGTGGAAGCATTGCTTTGTGCCATTTCTATTATCCAACCAGATTGGATAACTGAAGCAAGAGATGAATGGAAGAAGGAAAAAGATGTATGGACACTAATTCAAAAGTTACAGCAAGATCCTAGTACATCTGATACATTTAGTTGGAAAAATGATTCCTTATGGTACAAAGATCGCTTATATCTTTGTAATAATTCCCAACTAAAACAAAAGATTCTTCTGGAATTGCACACTTCTTCTTTAGGAGGACACTCAGGATTTTTAAAAACTTACCACAGGGTGAAGAAAGAATTTTTTTGGGATGGCCTTAAATCTGATATTCAAAAGTTTGTGGCGGAATGTTTGGTTTGCCAGCAGAATAAAGTGGAGACAATTAAGACCCGGGACTTCTACAACCTTTATCCATTCCAAGTCAGCGTTGGGAGGAGATTTCAATGGATTTTATCACAGGTTTACCTAAGTCTGAAGGAAAGAATGTCATCATGGTGGTAGTTGATAGACTTACAAAGTATGCACACTTTTGTGCATTATCTCATCCATTTAAAGCAAGTACAGTTGCTACTACATTTATGGACAGAATTCAAAAGCTACATGGAAGCCCAAGGGTTATTGTGAGCGACAGAGATCCCATTTTTACTGGAAATTTTTGGACGGAGTTATTTTCTTGTTTGGGTACTCAATTAGCTAATAGCTCATCTTATCATCCTCAATCTGATGGTCAAACTGAGATAGTAAATAACTTTTTGGAAGGATATCTTCGTTGTTTTGTATCTGATAAACAAACACAATGGGTCAAGTGGTTACCTCTCGCTGAATGGTGGTATAACACTTCCTTCCATATTGCGGCAAAAATGACCCCATTTATGGCACTTTATGGATATCATCCACCATCCATCACATCATCTTTAAGGGAAAATTCGAAGGTTCAAGCAGTGGAAGATCACATCGAGCATCAGCAAGAAGTTCTCCAACTCTTAAAGGATAACCTGAATTTGGCACAAAATCGAATGAAACAACAGGCAGATCAACATCGCGGCGAGAGAAGTTTTGATGTAGGAGATTGGGTATTTTTACGGCTACAACCATATAAACAAATGTCCCTCAAGCAAGCTAAGAAGGATAATAAATTATCGCCAAAGTACTATGGTCCCTACAAGGTGTTGCAAAAGATTGGTACTATGGCATACAAATTGGAGCTTCCTGCTTCTTCGCGAGTACATCCAGTTTTCCATGTTTCATGCTTAAAGAAGGTTATAGGTGAAAATCTTCCAGTTCAAACAGTATTTCCAGAACTTGATGAGGAAGGGAAAATCATATTGGAACCTGAAGCAATCATGGAAACAAGAAATCGACAACTACGGAATCGATCAATTTCAGAGTATCTCATCAAGTGGAAGAACTTACCCACTGAAGATTCTACATGGGAGGATGAGAATTTTATACAGAAGCACCCGGAGCTACTCAAGTGTTGAGGACAACACTTTTTTGAAGGAGAGGTGCATGTTAGGTCCCTATATCACTAGTATAGCCCCTTATTATTGTTAGTGTAAACCCCTTATTGTTCTTATTGTACCCTTGTAACCCCCATTTTGTTATTATTGTGCCCTTAAATTATTATTGTTAGGTCGGCTAGGATTACATTGTGGCCCACGAGGATTACATTATGGCCCCATGGACTCCTATATATAGAAAGGAGGTTTTGTGAATTGTATCATCCAAGAATTTTTCAGTTATGTAATGTATTGGAGGTTGCCCCCTCGAAGTGGCTCATTTCTAAGGCATTGATATCTCTTTTCTTCTCTTTTTGGAGCTGGTTACACAACACAATACTTCTTCTTCTATAATTATTTTTCTTCAAATATGCTTAATATGTGATCCTAGCTTCATTGAGAGGGAGATCACCTTGATGATGATGGAAATGCTTCTTCCTGTTTCCTTAGAATGTGGAGACTTCAAGATTCTTCTAATGTGTAGTCCCTTTTTCTTTGAGTGATGGTAGGGTTCTTCTGGAAAGTAGTCTTTGAGGTCTTCTTCTTGTTGTTGATTCTAGATGGTATGATCCTTGAGATGACATGGGAAGCCTTCCTTGATTCTCCTTAGATTGATCATCACTTATGTATCCCTTTTTTATGATTCGAAGTCCTATTTGATGCCTTAACCTTTCTTGATACTCCTTTTGATGGTCCTTCTACAATTTGTCTTTCCTTGTCTTGTCACCTTAGCTCTGATACAATGTTGAGAAATCTAGGGGCAACTAGATAAGGTGATTTCTTTTCTTTGATAATTGCTTGTAATGTATTTTTATTTAACTTGATTAGATTTTTCTTATACTTGATTATAATTAGTGTTCTTGTTAATTTTAGTTAACAATGATATGTTCTATGATTAGAAAAATTACTTTAATGTCCTTTTAGCAACCCAATGAAAATTTCCAATTTGGTTTTCCATAAGCAATCACATTAACCATAGATCACATTGATAGTAACTATAGAGAGAACATGCATAACAAAATGCATAAGACAAGCCAAGACAATAGAACACTAGATTTGGTAGATGCCAAGGAAAAATCCCAAGACGGGGGAAACCCTTTGATCAATTCTTCTTATTATTATATCAAATGTTCAACAAAGAGAGAGAGAGAGAGTACAAAAGACAAAATTGACTTCCCAGTTCAAAGTCAAAATAGCGTTGTCAAATATGCAGTGAACAACAATCAAATTCAACCCTAACTAGAAAGTCAACATTGGTCAACGCATTAGTAAATCATATTTTATACAGCTCAGTCAAACCCAGTCAAACTCGGCCTTCTTTACTGCTCAAATTCAGGCTCAAATAGTCATGAAAACAACAGTCAAACTTGGCCAACTCTGCGGTCAACCTTGCAATTGGTCTGTGGTCAAAGTCAACATAATGCCTCAATTCTTGTGCCAATAAATGCAGCCTACCAAAAACGAAATTCTGACCCAAAAATCGTAGTCAAATGTGGTCAAAACACCCCTGGTTAATTATGTTCAAAATTGCAACATACTATGAAATTCGGTCTTGTAATTGTCCTTTTGTTGCCACACATGTGAAGAAAAGAGATGCCCAAAAAGTTATACGAACCAATCAAATGAGGAGAGAAGAATGTATGAGATGAGATGATGCCAAATGAGGTTAGAGGTCTCTCTTATTTATACAAATTGTTGAGGGTGAAGTGACATGTCTCTTGGGCTTCATGAGCCTACATGGTGATGTGGCTGACAACAATTTGCACACGTGAGGGCATAAATTCAAAAACACATTTATGCTTATCCAAATTTAATGATATTTAGGTCAATTTTGGTCCTCTCGAAAAGAGGAATTCAATTCAATTATCATCTCCATCAAATGAGTTGTCCAAAGTGGAATTTGGCCCTAGTTTCCAATTCTAACTGTTCTTATCATCAAATAATAAAGACCAATGAGACAAGAGGACACAAGATATAAGCTATCATCCAGGGCCAAAACCTCTCCTATTGAGAGGAAAACCCACAAGAACTCTTCTCTTCTTATAGGATTTCAATTGACAAATTCCAAGACCTATGACCCTTGACCAAGACTCCTCCAAGACCAAGTCAAACATTTCCTTGAAGCACGTCCTTCTCTCAAAGTTAACCCAAGTCAAATTTTCCTTCTAGCAACTTCCTCTTCCCCTTTGACCAAGATTTTTGGACCTGCAACTTTGACTCTAATTTTGGCCTGCAATTTTCAGACTCCTGCAATGACTGCTACTTCGCACGGGTGAGTTGATTAGCGCAAAGTTAGGAGGCTTCTCTCCTTTGCTTTTCTTGGACTCTTCTTCTTATGAATTCAGCTTGAAAAAGTGATCATTTTAATTATAGGTTTCAACTTCTTTTGAGGTCTGCAATTTTTCACTTTAGAAACCCTAGCTGCAGTCCACGCGTGTGAGAGAAATCGGCCCAAAAACAATCTTCTAAAATTTGATTTTTCTCCTCCTTAGATTCTCCTTTTCTTCACTCCTTCTAGGTCGTGTTATCACATTTGATCGAAATTCTTGTATGCTGAATCAATGGTCCTCCAAATGAAGTCGAGCTCTCTTATATATTGGTAGGTTGAATAGCCCCTTCATAAGGCCAACTTGTCACCTAGCTAGGTTGACTTGTTGTAGCACTATGACAAGGTCTTGGAGGGTCTTTGACTCAAATATATTTTCTTTACAAAATGTAACATGCCCAAAAGTGTCTTCCATACAAGATAATGACTCAGTTGACTTGTTGACTCAATGACAAGCCCTAGAAGCACTCAATGGGTGCTTGACCTATAAATAAAATAACCTTGAGCATGAAACCTATGCATCAAGAATAACAATAATAAATTTATTTTTCTCTTTTCATCAAATACATAAAATCATGATTACATATGTCATTATGAAGATCGAACCTAGTTACATATTTCAACACCGAGTTGTTAAGGAAAGTCTGCAAGTGGTGATTCTTATGGATATTCTCTTGTATTTTTTTGTGTTTTTATCCTTGTTTTCTCTGGAAAAGGCCAATCCCTAATCTATCTAAGCCGCAAGTCTATAGGACAGCTTAAAGAGAAGTGACAACAGAATTATACGGGTTGTAAAGGCGAACTAAGTGTTGGAACAACAAGTGCAGTGTTGGGTACAAACTGCCAGGTGGGCATAATATCTACTTTATGAACAGACTAGAAGCCTAATTATTGGAAATTGAATAGTGAACAACAAAGTGCTAGATTGAATTGAATTACAGAAGAGGAGTGATGTCATCTATAAAATAGGTTAGAGCAGGAGCAGATGTTGGTGTTTACAAAGTACAGGTGTCCTCATCTTCTTGGCAGGTTGATGCAACATTGTAAGTTGGTGCTTACAGAGAATTGGTGTCCTCACACGTGGTTGCTTGTAACATTGTAACAAATTGAATACAGTTAGAGAAGTACTACAAGTTTTCTCCTAGTTTGGGTTTACACATTGACATTTGTATTTATTCATGCATTGTGTTAAGAAGTCGGGCAGGTAAAAAGGAATTAAACCCAGGTAAATGAAATCGACCCAGGCTAATGTTGTTGGAATTACAGTGTAAGGCTGGTGGGAAGAGTGAACAGGCATCTGACAATGAAATTTCAGCTCATAAAGTAAACTTGAAAACACATTATTTGACTGGTGACATATTTAATGAGGGACGGAACCTGTGAAATGAGAGAAAATTTGCAAGGCAATCTTGCATTTGGCTAATTAAGACAATATTATCATTGGATCGAGGAGCAAAGAAAGCAGTCTGTTTTGAATGGATTCTCATAACTGGACAATTTCATAGACCAAATGAACTTGCTTTTTATGAATCAGAGAGATGTTGAAGTACATGGGCTAATACAACTCAAGACTAAGCTCATCCCAAGGGATTGTAGAGGACTTGGAAATTTGGAATAAAGTCATGGCTTAAGACATTTTTTATCTACGAAGATATCTAAAAGTGGTTTTCAAAGAGATTACAAGACTAGAAGAAGAGAAGAAAGCAACAAGAAAAATGGACCATCAACACCCCTTTCTTTCTTTCAAAATTTTCTTTAAAAGATGAATCTCTTGAAAATAGCTAGCGATAATATGCCCTCACACATGCCAAAAATAGATGTGTAACTCTTCTCATGATTCACCCTCTCTCCTAGGCATTACTTGCTGCAAACAGTTTCAAAAATAGGCTTGAAACAGTGCAGCCTCATCTTAACTAGACTGAATGTAATGAGCCAATAATAGATCCCATCCATGTAACTGATTTTGTTTGAGTATCCACCAACAAGAAAGTGTTGATCATGCAATCTTGCAGCACCCTTCCTCTACCAACTTAATATCATTACTCATTTTACTAAGAGAAGTGAGGTGCATCTACAGCCTAGATGGCTTTAAAAAATACAATACTTATAAATGATAAGAAATAATAATAAAACTATATGTTAGCTAAATATAGATACTAACAGAAACAAAAATATCTCTATATTTGATGGGTACCTGTTAAATTTAGAATGACATGGAGTGTTCTATGCTTAATGAAAATTTACTTCAATCTTTCTTAGGCTTGATTCAAATTAGCAATCACATAAACATGAAAGTAAAATGCTGATAGAACACAATAATAGATCAACAGAAGACAAGCCAATAATATAGATCAGATTTTACAATTCTTCTTGTATAGCAAAGATATAGGATAGTGTGCGTTACTGCAGTCAACAAGATGCTTCAGCCAGCAAAGTCTTTCTTAGATCAGCGAACCCTCCAAATGTCACACACACAGCCCTCAAAGACAACTCATCAAAAGTCAACGTTGGTAAACCAAAAGTCAACGCGAGACAATCAACAGAAATTCAACACTATAGATTTAGAACTTTGGTCAAACTGCTACTTTTACCCCGATTTTTGTGCCCATCTGTACGGCCTCCAAAAATCAAATTTTCAGCAAATTTTGGAAGTCAAACAGTCAACGTTGCTCAACGCTCAGCAAAATATCCCTAAACAAATCCGCAGATTTTTCCCAACTTTATCGCCACACGTGTGAAGGAAAGAGGCCTCCAAAGGCTATCGAACCAATCAGATCACAATGAGAGAATGTGTGATGAGTTGATGAGAAAATGACCTCCAAGTCTCTTCAATTTATATCCATCATTAAGGGTGCGTGACACATCTATTAGGCTTGTGAGCCTACATTAAAAATTTGGCCGACCTTGCACATGAGTGGAAAATAAAATCAAAATATATGTTATGCTCATCCAAACAAGATGATATTTATATCAATCTTGCACTTCTCCGAAAGAGGAATCCAACAAAAATATGATCATCATCATATGAGTAGTGCAACATGGAGTTTGGACCTAGTTGCCCAAAATTAACACTCCCTCTCAACTAGGGAGAACTCCATCTGTCCACCTGTGCCATCCAGAGATCAGTACCATCGGGTACCATCATATAGAAACATGCGTCATCTTGCCGTAACTTGCTTTGATGAATCTTCTTCTCAAATAGAAAAAAAGATGAGTCGCAAAAACATCACACTCAGTTGACCTGAAGTCAACTTAGAGGTTAAAACCCCTCTTGGACTCAAAAAGAGTCTCATACTAACCCGAAGTTAGTTTACTGACTCGAAGTCAGTTTAGAGGTAAGAACCTCATCATACTTAATCCCAAATCAAGGTGTTGGACACGTGCCATCTTAGACATAGAGAGTACAACAATCTCCGATGCGTCCATCAGTCTTGCTATTGGTCTCTATCCACATTTCCCACCTCATTGGCCAAATGAGAGGTACTCCCCATGAGTCCAAAACTCCATGGGTAAGATGCATGCGAGGCATAGATCAAAGAGAGGTGAACCAACTCAATATCATAACGGTGGGGCAAAAGCACAACAAGGCTTGGCAAGCCTAGCCTTGTGTGTGCTTATAGCTCCAAGAAGTTATCCCCAAGCCCCCTGGAGCTCCCAGAGCTTATAGTCCAACTCAAGCAGGACCCTCAAAATAGGGTCTTTCCACGATTCCAAGCTTCTCACGGAAGGTTAGGAACTTGACCTTCCCAAGGGGCTTCGTGAAAATATCCTCGACCTGCTCATCAGTTCCTATATGATCGAGCCTTACGGAGCCTCATTGTAACATATCTCAGATAAAGTGGTACATGATATCAATATGCTTGGATCGATTGTGGAACACAAGATTCTCAGAAAGACGAATCCCACTCTGGTTATCACAAAGGATAATGGTGGTATCTAGCACATGCCCAAACAACTCATTGAAGAGCTTTCGCAACCAAATAGCTTCACAACAGGCCATACTCATTGTAATGTATTCGGCCTCAGCGGTGCTCAAAGCCACCAAATTTTTCTTCCTGCTCATTCAAGATATCAAAGCAGAACCGAAGGTGAAGCAGCATCCAGATGCGCTCTTGCGATCCACCACAATGCCAACCTAATCGGCATCAGTATATCCATGGAGTCTCAAACTCCCGGCAGTGTATCTAAACTCATGGTTGATTCTGCACCAAAGATATCTCAATAGATTCTTGGCACCAATCTAGTGAATGTGATGAGGATCAACCATATTTTGACTCAAATTGTTCACAGAAAAACATATGTTCGGACGGGAGTTCACTAGGAAAATCAGGGCCCCCACGAGTTGTCGATACTCTGTGGGATTTGCCAACACGGGCCCAACAACATTTTCACACAACTTCTTAAAGTTGAGTTCCATTGGTGTCGACAAAAAATTACAGTCCACCATACCAAATCTCTCCAGCAGCTTCACGACATATTTTCCTTGAGAAAGGAAAATCTCGCCTAACCTCTGCCAGACCTCCATGCCTAGGAAATAGTGCATTATTCCTAGGTCTTTTATCTCAAATTTGTAAGCTAGCTCCCTCTTACATTGATGAATGAGAGGATCAACACCTGTCAGGAAGAGATCATCCATATCGAGAACTAGATTGAGAGGCCTTTCTCTATCAACCTTAAAATAAAGGTTTGGATCAACATTACTTCGAGTGAAGCCCAACTTCATCAAATAGCTATCTATCCTCTCATACCAAGTCCTACGGGCTTGCTTCAACCCTTAGAGGGATTTCTTCAACCTGCATACATAGGTGTCTCTATCTCAGACTTCAAACCCTAGAGGATGCTCCACATACACCTCTTCCTTTATAAAGCCATGTAGAAAAGTGGTCTTCACATCCATCTGATGGAGACTCCATCCTTGCGTTGCAGCAAGAGCAATGATAGATCGGATGGTGGTATAGCGAGCCACAAGTGCAAATATATCATCATAATCTATGCCTTCCTTTTGAGAGAAGCCTCGGGCAACAAATCTTGCCTTGTACTTTTCAACACTACCATCAGATCCATGCTTGATCTTATAGAGCCAATTCGAGGTGATAACAAATTTGTCCTCCGGTCTCGGGACCACTTCCCAGACATCAGTTTTCATAATGGACTCATATTCTTCATGCATAGCATCCTTCCAAACTTGATGCTTTACGACTTCTTCAAATGATCCAGGCCCAGATTATACAATTGTACTCATGGTTGTTAGATACCCTTTGTATCTATTCAGCTTCTTGCTTTCACAGAATGCCCCCCTTGAGGCAATATGTCTCTCGGCAACTACGAGAGTATCCCTAAGCCATGAGGGTCTTCTCTTATTTGAAGGAGGTGGATCAATAGGATCCATAGGTCCTTCAACATCAGGCATTGGTTCATCCTTTGGCTCTTCCTGCTTCCCTGCTTCTTCATCTTCTTTGTCTTCCTTGGAGCTAGGAAGATTTCTCACTTTCTTGGAGCATCTTCATCGAAGGTGACATTGTAGCATATCTCCACTTCTCTTTGACCAGGCACATAGATTCTATATGCCTTTGAAGTTTCACTATAGCCCACAAACATTCCCTTCTTTCCAAAAACATCCAACTTGCTTCTCTTTTCTTTCGGCACATGAAAGTAAATAGGACAACCAAAAACTCTAAAATGAGAAACAACAGGTTTCTTAGTAGAGAAGACTTCTTCGGAGTTTTGGAGTCCAGAGCGAAATGCGGGCATCTATTTTGAAAATACACAACAGTGTTTGCAGCTTCTCCCCATAGAAACTTTGAAATACCTTGGCCACATAGCATGGCAAGGGTAGCTTCCACAATGGTCTTGTTCTTTCTTTCAGAAGCATCATTTTGCTCAAGAGTATATGCGGTTGTGGTCTCCCTCTTAATGCCAGATTCTCTACAAAAGTCATTGAATTCATGACTCATACTCGGTCCCATTGTCGGTCCTCAAAACTTTGATTCTCTTCTCGGTTTGATTTTCCACCAAGGCCTTGAAGGTACAAAACCATTTTAATGCTTCGTCCTTCTTCAAGAAATCTATCCAGGTCTTGCGGGAGAAGTCGTCTGTAAAAGTCATGTAATAGGAACATCCTCCCAAGGATGTCACGGGCAGCATACTAGACAAATCAAAATGTATCAACTACAATATATCAGTTGTCTTTGTGACACTTGAGGGGAATGGTCCCCTTGTATGCTTCCCTTCGACACAACCCTGACATATACCTTCATCATCATCTCTAAAGTCAGGCATCCCTACCACCACTTTCCTTGCTTCGGGAAGGGTTTAAAAGGTGTGCAAACCTCTAGTGCCATAACTCTGTTTGACGAGTTGTATCACATGACATATCCCCCAATGGACTTCCTCCAACCTGGTAGAGTGTATCAACTCTAAAACCAATAGTAAGAGCTTCCTTGAAGTTCTTATTCCATATGTGTAAATTTCCATCAACGAATGCCACCTTGAACCCTTTGTCTTCCATTGCCGAAATAGACACAAGGTTCTTCAAAACAGGTACGTACAACACATCTTGTAAATGGAGGACTTGACCTTGAGATAAATGAAGGGTCACAGTCCCTATCCCTTTCACTAGATAGGTGGCATTATATTTGAGGATAATTTCTAGATTAGTATCCTTCTTAATAAAATCAGTGAGAACTTCTTTATAACCAGTAAGGTGCCTTGAAGCACCACTATCAATCAGTCAGATATCCAGGGTTTCGGGAGGAGATGCAGCAAAGAGGGCAGATACAAGAATAAATTCATTTCTCTTATTATCAACAACATTAGACTCATCGTACCTGGAATTTCTTGACCTCTTGAAAGGTTTCCCATTTCCACTACGATTAGAGGGAGCCTTCCTTTTTACTTTGAACCTGTTGTTCCTTTGATTGTCATTCCCCCTGGAGTTGTTGTTGTCATCGTCCCTAGGAGAGTCCCTTCTATTAGGGCACTCTCTTGCATAGTGACCAAACTTGTTGCAAGTGTAACATCTTCCCTTCCTTCCTTTGGGCCTCGCTCTTCCATGGTTTTGATTTCTTGGACCACCACTGTTCCTCTTCTTTGCATGGGCGGTGAAGGCAATAGGGTCACCTCCATTTCCATTAGAGGGATGATCTCTCTCCATCATTCTTGTCTCCTCTTGAGTGCATATCCTCAATATTTCATCAAAATCAGGAATCACATTATTATTAAGAATAGTGGTATTGAATACATACCAATCATGGGGGAGACCTCCAAGCGCAATGAGAACCACTTGTCGATCATCTAATTCTTGGCTTGGTGAAGGTTGAATTGGATCTGCTGATTCATACTCCCAGAAAACACTGATATTAGATATGCCTTTTTTCTATGTGAAATGATACAGTAGACTGATTGGAAGATAACAATCTAGGGCAAGGAAGGAACAAAGGCACTTGAGATCTCTATACCAGGATTGATATGCAGATACAAAAAACTTCTCGGTTGCTAAAATTTGCCTTCCATGCCCCTATTATAAGTGCTGGTAAATTAGATACCGTTTATAGGCAAAGGTATGCTGATATCAATGTCTTTGCAGATCTGTAATGAGGAAGTATCCAAAACCTAGAACTTGAAGCATTGGGAGGATATGAACGCCATTCGATTTGTCATAGGCCCTTTCAAAGTTAATCTGGACTAATGATTTGTCTTGGCCTATACACATTTGGCTCATTTCATTACCTACCAAACTGCATTGATGTTGTCTAGGATATAGAACCCATGAATAAACCAATTTGCTGAGATTTAATGATTTTCAGCAGCATATACATGATTTGCAAGGCTATTACTTCGGCCAGGATATCGTATGACACAATGAGAAGGGCTATAGGCCTCCAACTAATCATCAAATTAGAGTCTTCCACCTTCCAGGTGAATTTACTGTTGTCTTTGTTGGTAACCTTACCCAAAAACTATGTTCTCATGCCTTCTCATTTGGACCTATGGAATCCCATGCGGCCATAAAATATTCACACTGAAATCCATCTAGGGCTAATGATTTTTCACTTGCCATCTCTTGCAAGATGGTAGATAGCTCATCCATTCATAAGAGTTGGTCAAAATTATTTTTTTGTTTCTATACATTTTTTAGGGCTCATCGACACAAGTCTGCATAGCCACCCTACACTCTTTGGTGATTGCTTGCAGCTAGAACACAAGTTTGTGGTGACTCGTGAGAGACAAAATTATTTCTCAATTCCAGCCAGCTGTGTGACACATCCTACAGCTGGCTGGATGGTCGTAACCTGCTCATAAGCTTGTTTTGAGGCCAATTCTATGAAAAGGTCTTTTTGAGGGTCACTCCCTTGTGCTAAGTATAGGGCTAGAAGAGATCTCCCTGCCCTTAGCTCGACATATTTCAGCTACTTTGTCCTGATGCTCGAGCCTGGTGGCCATATTTTGCAAGCTTTTGTCAGAAGACCGGGTCTGAAGAATTTTGTTACCCTTCTCGATTTCTTTAGCCACTGCTTTGTTTGCACGCTTATTATGTCCTCAGTTCCTTTACCATTCTGTAAAATAAGGAGGCCATCCTTGTAACTGCCTCATTCCACCAATCAATCCTCACCTATAGTATATTGAATGTCCATATGGCATGAGTTCTGTTTTTGGGTAAATTCAATTCTGTTTTCAGGTATAATTATGTTTTTCTCGACATTCATGTAAACTTGGAGATTTATATATAAATGTGTTCCTAAAACTGATATTGAGTTGATTATGATCAGCAGGAGGACGTTGGATACCATCAACATTATTCTGCATTTATTAATCATACAGAAACTGAATAGATCTATGATGCACTGGTTTTTGAGACAGGGAAATGGTATGGACAGGGGGATGCATCTGAGGATGTGGCTACAGTGCACCCCCAAAATTTTAGAATTATTCTGCATTTATTAATCATATAGAAACTGAATAGATCTATGTTGCACTGGTTTTTGAGACAGGGAAATGGCATGGACGGGGGGATGCATCTGAGGATGTGGCTAGAGTGCACCCCCAAAATTTCAGAATTATTCTGCATTTATTAATCATATAGAAACTGAAAAGATCTATGTTGCACTGGTTTTTGAGACAGGGAAATGGCATGGAGACAGGGGGATGCATCTGAGGATGTGGCTAGAGGGCTGAGTGGCATTCCATTATTGGCTGCTAGACATGAGAAAAATATACTTTAGCTTTGTTTTTCTTAGGTGTAACTACTTTCAATTTGAAATAAGGTTCAAGAAGGTTCTATGAGACAAAGAACTGTCTCTATAGAAAATATTCTTCCTCATATTTATTGTTAATGATGATTATGTTTAAACATAAAAGGCATGTCCTTTCAAAAGGTTTTGTAGAATTTACTGCTGTGCTGAAAACCACTGTAAAACACTTTGGTTCTATAAAAGAGATTACATTCAAACTGCAGATTAAGAAAGCGATTGACAAAGATCTTATTCAAACATTTAGTATCCAATTATTCAAACATTTAGTATCCAATTCATCACTACTATCTGATTGTTTTCACAATGCTCGAGGTTGGGATGGTGAAAGCACTAGACTTGAATGACTCTTAGAAACCATCAAATTTTCAAAAGGCCTTCGATGATTTCTGTCCCAGGTTTCCCTTGATTAAATAAATCAGATCTGAACTTAGCAGAAATAAATATTTTTGAACATGCAACAATCACACGTCTGAAAAAATGAACAATGAAAGCAATAAATGAATAACACACATGCACAGTGATTGCCTCCTTTAAATAAGCTTATCATTCCAATGAGTAAAGATTATAAGGTACCTCAACAATCGGCTGTAATTTAACAGCTACACAGTAAACAAAAATATGACAAAGCACATAAATACAACATGTTGAAATAGAAGTATGGCTCTGCTAAAGAAAGAAGGCATCAACTAATATTGTACAACGCTGCATATGTTTCTTACAGCAAATCTGCACTTTCTTCTCTCAATTGAACTCTCCTTCTCTTGATCTCTACCTATCTCAACTATTCTCATGTATGTTTTAACTTCTTCTATCTTGTCCTATTTATGCTTTAACAGAGATAACTAATCTCCTTAATCCTAGCAACCACGTTATCTCAACAACGATGTGTATGGCTTAAGATTAGAACAAATCTAATTCACTAATATTCTATAATTTAAAAATATTTCATTGATATTTCTAACACAAAGAATATAGGAAATTAGACTTTCACTTGTATTTATTTTAGTGAAATTACGAGATGGTGTTATTTCCCACTTTTACTAAGAGGTCACTAGAAGTTGTCTCAAACTACTTCTAGCACATTCACACCTTGTTGAGAATTTAGAGGGCTGGTGATTAATTCAAATTCTCTTTTTGATAATTACTTGTGTGCTTACTTGAGTTACTTATATCTTCTCTTCTTTAGCTTATCAAGTCAATTATAAAAATACAAAAGACACAAAGTTAGGCTCCTCGAGCCAAGGAAAAACCTCTCCTTCTTGGAGAGGAAAACCCGTAAGGAATTCTTCTTATATATCTTCAAATGACAAGTACCATGACCAAGACTCAGACCCTTAACATGTTAATGCATCCAAGACCTTGCCACTGCTTCTTTGTTGATTTTCAATGCTGACCCTTCTTTTCTGCACCAACCAGCACTGAACATCACCAATACTAGAGAACTCGGTCTCTAAGTCTATCTTTTAGGATATATTTGTACCTTGCATAGCATTCTTCTTTCCATAGACTTCTTTATGATATCTCTTAGACAAAATCACTTGGAACCTTTCACTTTGGATGACCCTGAAGTTTCTTCAATAGAGTAGTATTTCCTTTTACACACTATAGAATAGGAAGGTAAATCACAGATTTACCTTCCTTTCTTTCTCGAAATAAAGTCTCTTCTTTCTTGTTGTGATAACACGCTATGATATATAAACATTCTTTTGTCCTTAAACCTGTACTGACTTCTGTGCTAAAGTCCGCACTAGATCTTGTCCTTTTTCTGCACTTTAAATCAGAGATATTCGCATTTTAACCACTGTAAAATCTTCAGATAAGTCCGCACCTTTTTCTATTCTTTAACCCACACTTATGCCAGACTTTATCACGCTGTATAGACTTAGATTTATCCGCAATTTTCTGTCCTTTAAGCCGCACTTGAATCCTCTCTGAAATCCGCAATCTTCTTCAGAGCAATCGGCAAATTTTCCTACCCTGAAATCCCGCAACTCTGTCTGAAAAACTCAGACAAATTGAATTTGTGTCACTGTTTTTCTACACAATATACTGGGGTATATATATTTGATCCTGTCTATAAATGAGCCAAATTGTTCTTATGATATTACGCTGACTTGATCACTGAATATATAGGCCACATGTAGTGCATTAATTCCAGCGTTAATGAGGGTGGACATGGAGCATTTTTTATGACTACACTCTTCATATTTATGACCCTTAATTACATTTATAACTAGAAGACAAAACCTAATAGTAGACATCAAGAAGAAGTTTATAGACCTATAATAAAACCTTGCTCATGAAACCCATGAAGCAAGCATAACAAAAATACATTTTATTATCTTTGTCTTCTACTTTACATAAATACATAAGTACATAGACAACATGAGGACCGATCCTAGTTACACTTTTCAACACACCTAAACATGTGCAAGAAACTCTTGCTCAAGCTATATTTCTCAACACTGCCTCTTAGCGAGGAAAGAATTCTGCACCAATCCAGGTTTGTCTCTAAATGCTTCAAACGTCCCTTTACAAAGGTCAAAATATTAGCTACCTGTTGACTGATGGTAATATACTGGAGCTTCACTACTCCCTTTTGAATTGTCTCGAATGAAATAATATATAATCTCTGTGTGCTTGTACCTATCATGAAATACTAGATTCTCAAATAATTTGATACAACCCATATTATCACAGTAAATCATCATGGACCCAAGTCCTGATCAAATAAATTTACAATCAACATAGAAAGCCAAATGGCCTCACAACTCATTGAACTAGCTATGCCATATACTCTACCTCTACTAAGCTAAGTGCCACGAAAGTCTTCTTCCTGCTGAACCAGGATATCATTATTGATCCCAAGCTAAAGCAAAACCCTGAGGTGCTCTTGTCTACTATACTTCCTACCCTATCTGAGTCTATATACCCCTACAAATTCACTTCACCCTCTCCAACAAATCTTAGACCATGCTCCATGGTATCTCATACCATACCCCATTGTGCCCCTCAAATATCTAAGCACGTGTTTTACTGCTATCCAATGCTTCTACCTTGGCTCCACCATGAATTGACTTAAAAGTGTTCAATGCATAAATGATAAGATATATCTAGTATAGTGTTACTCTTAACCAAATACATCAAGGAACCTATCAGTTGCCTATACAATGTGGGATCCGCCAATTCTAAATCTGAAGCTATCATCTCCTTTAGATTGGTGATCATGGGTGTGGCCATAGATTTGTAGTCCTCCCATTCGAAATCTCTTTAGGATCCCAATTGCAAACTTACCTTGCCCAAAGAATATCTCCCTCGGTTTTTTCCAAACCTCCAAACCTAAGAAGCAATGCATCATGCCAACGTCTTTCATCTCGAACTCAGCTACCATATCTACTTTGCACTTTGCAATGAGTTTCTCTACACCTATAAGAAACAATTCATCTACATATAACACAAAAATAAGCATATCAGACCCAACAAATATGTAATATCCCCAAAAGGGAAAATGAAAGTAATGCAAGCAACAATAGACTAAAAATTACAGCAAGTAAAATCATGCTATTAACACATGAACACTGGAGCCAAAAACATGATCTGAGCCATTTTATTAATGCCAGAAATGAGTACAATAATGGTGTTGGAGTGGGTGCACCTGGACCTGCTCAAGGCAGGCTGGAATAAATCTCAAATCAAGCAAGGATGTCTCTCTCGAAATGGCTCGGTGTGGCTCTGATGTTGCGCTGCTCTGCCTAAAAATGTTGTTGTTGGCTGACTTCAGACTGTTGGTTGGGTTGTTTCCCCTGCTCAGAAAATTCCAGGCTTTTAACTATAGACTCAAATCACAAAACCCACAAAAACCCATGAATTAATTGGCCAGATGTTGACCCCAGAATTTTGGCCCAATTTCCCCTAGCTCCTCTAGTTGTTGGTTGAGTTATGACCTTTGTTTGACACCTCAAACCTGCCCAAAAAATTCTGCCAAATAAACATTGGCCAGGAAATGAGCTGCCTTCACGTCCTTCTATCACTTGAGCCCCCAACGTTCCCTTGGGCCCACCATGCTCATCCGGCCACTCACTGTGCTACCCCATAAATCCTCTCCCACGCTACCACCTAGGGTGCTACATCCAAATCGAATGCTGGCCACATGGACCACACTGAGGCCGCAATTTTCCTTGTGAACTATAGTAGTAGGTTGTAGCTTTTCCCTTAATTATTAATTGTAGGTCCCGACCCGCCTTATTTCTGCTTGACATTAGCAACATCATAATTTATCAAAAATTAATCTCCTAATTAGCAGAATTGCTAATTGGGGATATTACAGTCCTCCCCGCCAAAAATTGCTTATCCTCAAGCAATGCCTGAACAAGCATCCTATATAGCTGACGCTCCCCACTATGGCTGAAAAATTGTGTTGAGTCCCAGATGTGACATTATATCATCCCTGACCTTTGCATCTCCCTGATATGAAAGGATCCCTTAATACCCGGATCCCAAGCCATCCTGTCCAACATGAAGCTCCCCCTACTCCACTCACCATCCTGCCAGGAACAAGTAGCAAAGGCCCTTTGAACGCCACTAGTGAGTAGGGAATTAGGATAATATGACACTATGCCCAATACCCCATGGAATTTTCCTACCAAGTATTCCATCCCATGCACTCCAAGAGTAAACCCTCGAAGATACCATCTTATCCTGGCAGAGATAGTGTCTCGCTCACATGAGCCCCTCCTGTTGTCATCCCGCTGACCAACCTGCCATGCTAATGAAGTTCCCCACTCCATCAGTGACTCGCTAAAGCCCAATGGAAGATCTACATGATCTACCCATGTAGTATACAACTCATCCCTAAAGGCTATCAAGTTGTGTGGAGTTGTAATGCTCGAGTCCCCTGCTAATATTGGAGAGGTACCACCATGACGACATTGCACTACTCTGACCATGAGATACTCCCCATCATGCGCAAACTGTATCCTCCTCTCCTGAGGCCTAGTGGCATGAGATCTGTGGGAGACAAGCTCATCCAGCCCAGGCATCACCATGATGCCAATATCTACCCCTCTGAATGTAACTCCGACCCTATGCAACAACAGAGAAAGTCGGCCTCGCCATCCAATGAAGGCCTCTATGTACCCCCATGTGCCAACCCAATAATGAACTAGATCACTCTCTGTCCTGACTCTGACCATCATGAGACATAATAGTCTATCAATCAACTGAATCTCTGCATCCCATAGTTGGACCCGCTGCACCATAGTTATGACAATTGTAGGAATCCCTTTGTGCCTCATCTCTAGTCCCTGCATGTGACCAATATAGAGGGTCCATATATCATGGGAAAAACTGACACATGCTAACCTGCCCTGTGCCTGCCACTATGTAGTACCAATGACTGCTAGAAGCCACATGTGACAAATAGCCACCCCCTAAATGCAACTAATAGATGGATATTTGATACTCGCAATCGACTCAAGGTATGTGGATCCATCATGTTCCTGCTAACCATCTCCACTGGATCTTCCATCTACACTCTCGATAATGTTCTGCTACATTTTATAGAGCCCAGACACATACTGGTATGCTACCTCAATTGTACCCAGTATCCCCTGCTCATGCATGGTCTCGACATGGCCTAGTAAAATAGTGTCGCATGTCTCCCTTATGACGCGCTCCCCAGGCATAGGCTCAGCGATGACTGATATGCCGCCCCTGCAGATGATCATCTCATCCCCGAACCTGTGGCTGTCAACTAACGCACCGACCCAATGCCACTGCTGAGAAGTATCTCCCCTAGTGTGTTGAATTTCATCCAAATATCTTGGGTGAGCCTCGCGTACCCCGCTGCTCATGCCCAGAGTGCCAGAGGACAACAAAAAGATCGATTGTGCCCGTGAGTGATGTAGAAGAGGGTCAGGCATGTGAGACCCCACGGATACCGTCAAGTATCGCCCATCTGTCTCCCCGTCGATCCTGGGTGAACTACCCCCAAAGGTATGCCCAGTGTCTCCATCCATGAGTCTCCCTGGAGGAAATATTCTAAGACCCTGCTATGCAACACCATATACTCCTGCATACCACCAATGATCCATGTACTCCTCGACATGCCACTGCACACTGTGACATACCCTTGTACACCATTGGATACCCCCTGCTATTGTTGTACCACCCTGTACTGTCCCATGCCTTGTCTGTGTCAAGGCACCAGTCACTCACATGTACTCAATGTGATGTAAGACACTCCTACTCCACAATGCAGTCCAACACACTATGGTACACCACCATGCACCTCCATGTCCACTGGTAGTCCATTGCTCATGCTCCCACACATCCTTGGATGTGATGGCCTAGAGTTGTGTCTGTACGTGTCGAACCACCCCCAATCAGTATCATCACCTCCATCGTCACATCACTACACTCATTGATGAATGCATCATCACTCCAAACCCTCCATGAGGGGTCCGAGAAGTGAATCTCCCTATGTGTCAGTTGTGATGCTAGCACTGCTCTGCTCCACTGTGACCTCTGTGCCCCACACAAAGGTGAAGAATCCTTGGCTCCATACAAGGCACCGTCTAGTGGCCTGCCAATGACACCTCCTCCGACAAGCTCCTGCCAAAGTATGTTGATCACCCCGTGACCCTGCGTACAAATGTCATACCAAGACAACCTAAGTAGTCTACCCATAAACTGGTTGGCCACTGGAGCTGACTGAAACTCCCCTAACGGATGTGCACGCTCAAATTCTAGGCCAATTGTACCCTCAAAGACATAGTCAACCAGCATGCCTAGGAAATGATAGGTAGCCCCACCCAGATCCCAATGCTAGTATGGGGTTCCTGTATTCTCAGCGCGAAACTCTTGTTGAACTACCCCTCGGGTCCACCACCATCTCCATAACCCACTCCACCAGGTACCAACTCAAAATCTCTCGCCATCCAACCCCAACATGCGGATGTTGCACCCTGTGCAACTCCGATCGTCTCATCCCGCTATCTAAGTCAACATATGAGATCTAACCAGGTGGCTCCATCTCTCTCTCTCTCCAATGGGAAGAGGTGACCCAACAGTGTTGCTAGCCCCGTCTATGTGTGCTTGAAGGGGGTTGCTCTGACACTCCAATGTGCCCTCTAGCTATACCATTAGGGAATCCAACCATTCCCCAATGTGGGCCAACTTGGTCGTTGACTCGGCACAAACCACTCTCATGCCCTCCAACTCCTCGTTATGCAACAAAATAGCCTCGTGTACTGATGTGGCATTCCCTTTCAAAAATAGAAGGTCGGCCGGAAGCTGATGACACTGTTGTGTGCGAGCATCATCCAATACCTCTATATCTCCTAGCGCCTCATCAAAGGTGGATACATCTCCTAGCAACTCACCCATCTGTCGTGTGCTACTACCACTCGAAGACTTGGACACAACCCTCGTCATCACCTCACCCATCTCTCTACTAGGATGTCAACTGACATGGTCAAGGAATTCTCCAACACGGGTGATCCCTGCATCATATTCGGTGTATCCACATGCTCCCCATGATCCTATGTGCCCTCATCCTCCAAGTGTGAGGTAGCCATTCTAATGGCTTCCCCCTCTGTTACTCGTTTAAACTGGAAAAAGGTATCCAACTTTCCCACCCAATCCTGAGCCATGCACTTGATGGATCCATCATACTTGGGAAAAGGTATCCTCCCAATGGTACGCTACAACTCTGAGCTCTGCATGCTAGACCCCCCATTGTTCCTGCCTTTCTCATCCTACTTGAACTGGCAATAATCTCTGAATGACAAAGTTGCTCTGAAGTTTTCCCCCATGGACTGCCATTCTCGGAAATAATCTCCCATGGGTATATGATCATGCCGCCTGTTAGCCTCCTATATCAATAGGTTTCATCTTTCATGATTGTCTTGATGGAAGTGTGGAATATGTTCAAACCTTCTTACTTGAGCAAAGGTGTTCCATATTCTTGAAAAACCAAAAAATCAAAAAATTTAAAAAATGTAAAGAGGGTATTCCCTAAAAGAAAAATCAAAGGGTAAAAAGAATAAAAATGGTCAAAAAGAGAAAGAAATGAACCCCAAGCAAAAATAGACCAAGGAAAGTGTGCAAGTCTAAATGCCACTACTTTTTCATCTATTGTAATAAAATAATTGTGTGCAGCTTGTGAAACTTTTGCCACCATTCATGAATAAGTCAAACTGTTTAAACTTGGCTTAGTCATATTTCAATTTCATGTTTTAGATTAGAGAATAAATATCTAGCCAAACAGTTTAATCTTGGAAGATAAGTAGCTAGGTAGAGTGAATAAAAGGTGCTCAACAGTTTAATCTGAGCCCTTGGATGTAATAAGGGTAGAAATAGATAGATTCATCATGTAAAAAGAAAAAGATTGAAAATGGTTTGCAAGTCTAAATGCACCCTAATAAAGAAGACAAAATGGTAGTGCTAAGTAGATAGGGTAGGTAGATGGTGCTACAAAAGTGTTATCTGATGAATGGTGCTGCTACATGTTGGTTAACCATTTACTTTCATCACAAGTACTAAAGCAGGAAATACACTGGAAAATCACAGCAAGCAAAGTCAAATTCATTAACCTCCCTCATCATTTTTCCCCCTCAAGAGTTTTACTAATTTCCCCAAAAGTACTAAGGTAATTCAGATCGAAGGGGCTCAAGGCATTTCCTTGACTTCTGGAGGGACCGGACCCTCGGCCTAATGATCAAAAGACCTAAGCACTTGAAATAATCCATCATTGATTATCTTCCATCTTTAACTTTTTCCTAAGTAAAATCCTATTTTACTTAGGAAACTGATGCAATATTCCATAAAATTCTTCAAAACAACTTGTTATTCTAAGTTTAAGTGTTGAAGATAAAATGTTGCAATTTACTTCATAAGTTATCACTTTCTTAGATGTACAAAGATGTTTTGATTTTCCTTGTCCTTTTTCATATTAACATTTAACTCTATTATATTAAATCCCTAGTAAAATCCCCTTTCCTAAGTATATAACTCCCTTTTCTAATAAATATCCCCAAAACCCTTTATTATAATGTTTTACCAAAGTATATATTCCCGCACATTTAAAATAAACACCCCGCTTTATAAGCCCTTTGGTTAAAACTATATCCTTATATATAAATTCCGCCCCTATGATGAATTAATTATATTAATTCATTCATCATATAATAAAAATATATACAAAAAACTTTAGACATACGACAAGTATGTTTAATACCAAAAACATATCAATAAACTTTGCAAAAGTCTATGCCACCGTCAGCATTCCACGTGGCATTCCACCTGGCCAAGCTCCGCCGCAATCCATTTCATAATTTCACGGGGTTAATTAATCATTTGGACTAATTAACAACCATTTCCGCCTATTAACGTGTCCCCGGGGTGATTAGATTTCACATTAAAACCTTTTAAACCCCGACGGGCCCACTTTCGAAACCGCACAAGTTTCCCTTTCCTCCAGCCGTCAGATCATTCCTCCGTTGATCAACGGTCCCGATCAATCCCGCTGCCCATCGCGTGTGAGTTTTTTAGCCAGCGAGGAATGAGCGGGTTTGACTATTCAGCATTCCACGTGGCAAGCAGCCTGTGGAATCGCTGCCATTGCGATTTTTACCGCCTTCCTCCATAAGCGGTGCGGGCTCACCGCTTACCGCTTATCGAATACCGCCGGTCCCACTCCCTTACGTCACCCCGTACGTCGAATGACGTCATCACCTCGGAAACGACAAAAACCCTTTTGACTTGTTTTTAAGCCATTTTTCGCGTTTTTTTAGTTATTTTGGTTTTCGAAAGAGATTAAGCTCCCGCTGCAAATTTCAAAATTCACTGCAAATACACCAAATTACTCAGAAATTCCACTGCGCCCGTGTTGAAGAACGTTCCTGCCATTGTCCATTACCTGTTGAAGAACCAGTTTTCATTAAAAAACAGGTATTTATCATTCCGCACCCCGACTGCAAGTTAAGCTTAGTTTCTTGTGTTTTTCTCTGAAAAAGTGGTTAAAAATCCTCTCCGAGTCCTCATTGAAGAGTTAAAACCTGTGAATTTACTTCCCAAACCTGCAATTTGTCCCAATTTCTTCTTTTGTCCGATATCCCGTCCGGTCTGCAAGAAAAACTGAAACCTCCATTTTGAATCCACAAGAACCAAGATGGAGGCCCCTACGGCTCTAAACGTCACTCCTTTAAATGCTCCTCACCGAGACCTAGACTACTTGCCTCTCATAGATGAAGATTTCCAAATAAAAGACCTGCATTTCGATGAAAGTCCCCGTTTGAGTTTCTGTCGCTGCAGAGACGAATACTCAAAGGGGCAAGATCTTATAGGGTTGTGGGAATCCAATCTCCCAAGGTATTTCATTCCTACAGTCCACGTTTTCCCTGAAATCATTCATTACTGTCATGCAAATTATGATCCCACACAAAGAGCTGTATTAGCTCCTGATCAAAGTGTTTTGTTCCCTATAACACCTCAGGCTATCAATGCTATGTTACAATTTGAGCCAGAACAAGAATTAGCACCTCTATCCATGGAAGGGCTAATTGAGAAAACCAGACTGTTAACTCCAGAAAAATTGAAAGCAATGTGTCAGTACTTCATGTTACCTGAGCATCAGCCAAAAGGGACTTCCCCCTATGGTTTTTGTTTTTTCAATCATTTGGGAAGGCTTATTGTGAATGTAATATCCTTTGTCTTAGGATTCAATACCAGTGAGTATGTTGACGAGATAACTCTGGCTTTGCTATCTATCTTCACCCCTGGACAGCCTCCTGAGATTAAGTATGACTATGCTTCCTTCATTGCCAACAAAATCCATGATCAATTTTTAAGGCTGGATGATGAAAAAGTGTTCAAGTACTCCTCTGTTATCTATCACCTCATAATTTTCTATCACTCAGACAAATTCCTTTTCCCTGTTCAGAAACTTGATGCTAAAGGTAATCCCAGGTCTGTTATTTTTTGGTCCCCCATCATTCATTTGTCCTCTGATTCTCCCTACTCTTATTCAGAATTCATTGATCAATTTGTACATCCTGCTACAACCTTGTTAACAGGAGTTTCTCCCCCCAGGCTTAGTACTGAGATAAGAAAGACCCTGCAATTGTCAAAAAGTTACAAAGTTGGGGATTGGTACTTGTACCAAAACCACACAGTTATCAGGATTTATGGATGTGAATTACATCCATTCAAGTTACCCAGATATGTACCAATGAGAATTTTTGCTTTGGAATACTTTAGACAGATGAATAACTCTGATGTAATCCATTTCTGCAATGTAAAGAAGAAAGCACAGTTAAGGATCAAAAGCCAGTTAGGTCCTTTCATTTGCAATTCTAGGGAAGCTGAAAGAGATGCTGAACTTATATTAGAGAAAAAATTCCAGAAATCTTTCCGTTGTGTCCCTTATGACCCCTTTGGTTTCATTTGTGAAAGAAGGTTAAAAAATAAGTCATCTCCTTATATACATCACAGAATTCCTGACATAGAACAGTATGCAAATCAAGATGAATGGGTTAAAGGAACACTTGTTGCAGAGGGAAGTGGAGCTGACAAATTGAATAAACTTATGAAAGATGCTGAGAAGAAATTTGACCTAGAAACATATGATCAAATGCAGGTACCCTATATTGGCACATCTTCAACAGCCACTCTAAAACAAGCTATACAGGAAGACATCCCATCAGTAGCAGCAGAGCCTAAAGGTAAAGTAAAAGAACCTATAGTTCAGGTCATTGAAACCCTGGTCATGGCAGAAAAATCACAGAGTTCCAAAACACCAGAACAATCTAAAGCTTCTCAAACACCAGCAAAGCAAATCCAAGCTCCAGAGATGCAAACTCCACTGAATGTGGAAATAGGGAAAAAGAGGTCAGCTCCATATACCACACCTTCAAAAGGAGCCCCACAAGTTTATCAAGCTAAAAAACATAAATCTGATCTACCTCCAGATGTAGAGATCATAGATGAAATATTTGATGATGGCAGGGAAGATAGTCAGCAAACAGGTACAGCAAGTGAAACAAATATAAGCCATAAAGGGATACAAAAGCAACTGAGCACTGAAGTATCTTCTTTCAGACCGCCCAAGACAGGTACTGGAGACATAAAGAAAACCTTCATTGATATCAAAACAAGGAATGAACCATTAAAAATGAAGGTCTATGATCAGTATATGAAGATGGCTCCTCACAATCAGCAAAGGTTGATGTCAGCATTTGATCTTTCACAAGGTAAAATGCAAATGAGTCACTTCAAAGCTAAAGTGCCAAAGCCAACTTCAGCAACAGATTACATCAGAACCAATTTTGAAGTGTTAGCAAAGGATATCCATCCCTTGGATCAGATAGAGCTTCATAGGCAAACAGGGGAAATGGTTTATTCCACTCTCACCAACAAAGCCATGGCGGCCTTAACACTACAAGATTCCTTGAATAATACTGCTACAACATTGAAAATTGAAAGGGCCTCCTCACAGGCCAAGGACAATAGAATAAAGTCTCTGGAAGAGATCATTATTGGTTTGGGACACAATCCCAAAGATACTAAAGGTATTGAGGCACTGATAAAAAAGAAAGAGGATGATATAGCTGCACTGAGAAAACAGTTGAAAATACCAGCCTCAAGGCACCCCCAGACACAGGAAGTAATAAAAGGAAATTCACAAGAAGAAATAATGGAGTTGCTCTTAAATTTGACAGAGCGACTAAATGAAACCGAGAAGGAGCTGGAAAAGGCATTGCAGGAACAGGAAATTCTCAAACAGGCTTCAGCAGCAGGTACTACAGGACAACAGGAACAATCATCTCAGGTGAATATTTCTAATTTTAATTCTGATGATTTGATTAAACAAATGGAGAGTTTGCAGCTAAAGGTCACAGAACTCCAAGAAGTAAAATTACAATTAACAAAATTGGAGGGAAAATAAGACACATCCAAAAAGACAGTAGCTGACAACCTCAGAGAAATAAAAAGGTTGGAAAAATTGGTTGAGGCTTTGCAAAAAGATCTTACACTGGAAAAGCCTCTGAATGAAATAAATGATATTCTTTGGGACAACATCATTAATTTAATAAGAGATATTTTGCCTTCCATTCAAGCTATTTTTGAGCAGAATGAGTTAGTCAAGATAGCCCAAGAGGAAATAAACAAAACTAGACATGAATTAAGAGGCAAGCCAGAGCTAGCCCAGCAGCTCATTCAGTTTTTGAATTCAAGAACAAAACAACAGCTAGCATTGCTAGGAATTGATGACAGAACATGTGTAGTTTTGGAGGCAAAGAGAATTTTTACAAAAAGAACTTTCATGCAAAATCTAGAAAGAAAGTGTAATGATATTTTGGTCGACATCAACGTTTTCAGAGAAAAATTTCAAGCTCTGCTGGACAGTGATTTTCCAAGTCCCATGCTCACCGAGGATCAAATAGTAGACTTGGAAACTTATGAGAAAAGAATCAAAGCTCATGCTAAAAATACAGTTGTAAGTTCTACTAGTATAGGTTCTACTAGCTCATCAGAACCTACAGTACCAACTGGGAAGAGTATTTATGAAAAAGTGAGAAATCTGTTTCATCTGGAACATGAGTTAAAGTATCTATTTCCGAACGAGCCCACTTTTTATAAACTTACTGAAGCCGATGAAACTTTAAGGAAGCTCATAAGAACAATGATACCAGATGATCAGTGGTGGAAGGAAATGATGGAAATTTTGTAAAAATGTTGTCAGGACAAAAGTTTATCTTTACTATTAAGTAAATGGTAAAAAAAGAGTATCAGATGAAAGAGTATCAGATGAAAGAGTAAAGAGTATCCGTGAGAAGTAAAAGTATTCAACAAGTCAATGGAATACGCAAAGGACAGCACAAAGCCCTATTTAGAGCACTTATCCTTAGCACGTCCATGAAGAAAGGAACAGCACATCAGCCGTTACTCATTATTCTATTTTCGAGACCATGTGTCTCTTGTTTGTTGTAAATACGCTTTAAGTCAGCCTGAATTATTGGCTAGGATAGAGTAAGATTGTTAATATTATTTCTGTATAAATAAGCCTTCAAAGAGAGTTTTGGAGGGTGGATTCTATTACTCTGCTGTAACATTGAGGTTTTCGGAATAAAAAGCTTTTGGACAAATTTACTTGTGGCTTACTGGATGACGTTTTGAAGCACTGGACTTGTTGCAGGATTCATGTGTTGGACTTCAGTTCAATAAGTTTTCCAACCCTTGTGTTTACATTTTATATTAGTTTATGTTATCATCATATCCGTTTCTGAATAGTTTACATAAAGGATTGAAACAGAAATTGCTTAATTGTACTCTGTTTTCAAATGTGATTATTCTCTATGTTTTCTTCTGGATTAGTTATAAGCATGAATTCTTAATTGCTCATGTTTTGCTGATTCAATATTGTTGATTATTGTAACAAAGAATCCTTCATTGCTCTTTGCTTGTAATCATTTCCCTTCTTCCTCTTGAATATGGTGAAAGATTCTTAGTTGCCTTTCATCCCTTCAAGACCATCCATCCACTTTAAATTTTAAGGATTGTTCTCCGTCTAGCTATCTTGCCTTGTAATACCATCTTGTGTTCAGAAAAGAAATCCAGTAAAGCCATCCTTAGACTCCATAGCCCAATGGACTGAAAGCCCTCAACCTTGCCCTTAGTTTGTGGATTCCACCATTTTCCCAAAACAAACTTTGCATCTATAACTAGCCTAAAATCACTTAAAAACAAAGATAAATCATAAAGAGAGAGCCCTCTCTGGATGCAGATTGGCTAGATTCTGCATCTAAAAGATTGGTTTGTGGTTACTTCGGGTATACTTTCCTCTTACACAACTTCTAGGAAAACCTGAGTGATAACATAGTGGCGACCATACTGGGGACCTGAATCATTTTATTGATACTATTGTTTGATTTATAATCTACAGACAGAGTCTGAAAATCAGCCAGGAAGCCTTTGAAATTGCTTTTGCTATGCAATTGCAGAAGTAAATAAATGTTGTTTCAGTCTATCTCTGATTTAGCTTATAAGTTGAATCTTAGTTTCAAATTTTTCAATCAGATTCTCTAGTTTAAACAGATCTTTGAGGAAATCTTAATCACATATCAATATTTCTTAAAGAATTTGTAGAAGTTGTATTTATTTTTCAAGTAAAACCCAAAATTCAAAAACACATATTCTAAGAAAACTGGCTTCAGAAAGGATTCGACATACTAGCTCAAACCCTGACCCAAATCCACCACCAATTTTTGAAAATCCAAATCTGATCCCTAGGATTCTTAGAAGACAAGGAAGTCAAGAAAGTTCTGAAAGAGGAAGTCAGGAAAGTACAGGTAGTTCTAGACCACTCTCTAGATCTGCATCTTGTCCTGTGAAAATTATTTATATTGATGACGTTCCTTTCGACGCGAGATTTGAAACATCTTTGTTTGTAAATTTTTCTGAGACTGAATTATCTAGGCTGATTCCAGATCCTTGGTTCATTGAAGAATTGCAATATAGATTTGTTTCGCATCATCTTGACAGAGAATTTCATAACTCCATTCAATCTGAGCAAGCCTTTGAAGAAAGCTCAAACATTTCTGTAATAACTGAAGCATCTCCGAAATCAGCCACTTTTCAAACACCCGTCAGACCTCCATCTCCACCTGTCAGACCTCCATCTCCTCCTACTAGACCGGCTACTCTTGTTACTCCACTTTATCTTCCAATGGCCAATCGATATGCCCCTTTAATATTACCAGCCAACCCTCCAGCTTTACCACCAGACTACCAAAGTAAGATCACACCTTTTGACGGATCAGGCACCTACACATCTCAACAACACACCAAAAGGATGACAGATTACTTTGAGTTTTATGAGATTGATACTGATGATATCCGTATGAGAATATTTGTACAAAGTCTTACTGGAGAAGTTAGAACTTGGTTTAGGGCTCTCACCCCGAACAGTATTGCTGACCTAGAAGCTTTGTATAGGGCATTTTTGAACAGATGGGAGAAAAAGAAAGATCCTCTCCAGATCTTATCAGAATTTGAAAAATTAAGAAGAAGACCAAATGAAACCGTACCAGATTACATCATTAGATTTAATGAATCATATCATGCGGTTCCTCTGAATCTAAGACCCCCACCTAATAACGTGTTGGTCAAATTCCCAGACGGTTTTGACTCTGAAATAGCTTATTCTCTTAGGGAAAGAGCTCCACAAACACTAGAGGAAATGCAGAGCATAGTGGTGAGCGTAGAAGCAAATCTGAGAGAAAAACGAGCCAGAGAAAGAGCAGAGAGAAGAATGCCTATGAAGGAAGAACCTTCAGCTTTTGAAAAGAAGCTGGATGTAATCATTAAAGGTATGGAAAGGTTAGGTGATAGAGTGGAAACCATTGAAAGAAAGTCTGCTACTGATAACCAGAATGTTGCAAGAAACCCAAACCTTAGGAGGAATCTGAACCAAAATATTGGAAAGAATATCCCTGATCAAAACATTAGACCACCTTTCCAAGAAAACTTTGTTGAAGGTTCGACCTCAGAAGGACCTACAGAAGATGTAGAAATAAACAATGTCAATGAGGACAAAGATGAATAAGAAATCTTCCTATCTCAGGATGATCAAGAGAATCATATCCTTGAAACATTCCACACTCATTCAGGTGAGACTTTTGATTTCAAAGAAGGCTATGACACAGCAATCTACGAGGTTCATAAGCAGTACAACTTGAGAAGTAGACGGATAGATGTACCAGAGAAAAAAAAACAGAAAACCACAAAACAAAATGTCAAAGGAAAACAAAACATTCCCCCTGTACAAAATACTTCCCCTGTACAAAACATTCCCCAAATACAAATTTTGCCTAGGATAACTCCTAGTTTTTCAAATCCAATAATTGAAGATGCCTCTGACAACCAACTAATTGACAAACAGCAATCTAATACATCTCCTCAAGTAGGAACTGTAGAAGAAACAGTGGAAGTTAGTCCTGAAACATCTTCAAAACAAAACTTCATTCATGAAAAAGAGAAAAACATTGAAGATCCAGTAAACCGAGAAAATCCAACTGTGCAAAACGTTAAAGCTCAAACAGAAAAACCCTTTAATCTAGAAGCTGAAATAAGCAAACTCAAGATAGCTGTTCCTTTATCAGAATTGGCTAAACATGATGTCTATAGGAATCAGATTTCCAAGTCTTTAAACATTAATATTACTGGATTGGATGATTCAGTAAATATTCTTGATGATCAACCCAAACTTCTTTTTGGCCCTGAGGTTAATGGAAAACCAGAAAGTGGGGGAACTCCTCCATTTTATGTAAGCCTGAATGTTCATGACAAGATACTCCATAATGCAATGCTTGATTCTGGAGCATCTCACAATTTGATGCCAAAAGCAGTAATGGAAAGATTGAATCTAGATATTACTAGACCATACAAAGATTTGTTTTCATTTGATTCCAGTCAGGTAAAATGTTTAGGTTTAATTAAAGATCTGTGTGTCACTTTGGTCCAATACCCTGCTAAGTCTGTTTTAATGGACATAGTAGTCGCTGATATTCCACCCAAATATGGTATGTTATTATCTAGGTCTTGGGGTGCTAAACTCGGAGGATCTATTCAATTAGATATGTCTTATGCAACTATTTCAGTATTTGGTCAGCCTAAAAGATTATATAGAGAAACTTTGATGAAGTACTTAGTGAGTAGCCATGAGAAGCCTGAAAACTTCCCTGTTTATTCTGTACATTCCGACATGGATTCTTTTATTTTATACAATGCTGAGTCAGATCTTCCTACTGAAATAGGAGCTCCTGAAAAGGAAATCATAAACAAAACCACTGTCAAAATTGAAGAAATATCTGAAAACAAAGAAACACCAGATGACCAAGAAAAACCTGAAACAACTAAACAATTAGCTCTTGTCAGAAAATCTATTAAAACAATTGATGAAGATTACGAACATGAAATTCTATGGCATTTAGAGTTTGATGGCTCAGTAAACAGACTAGGTGCAGGAGCTGGAAATTGGTTACACAATGTAGAGAACAATCATGCAGAGGGTCATGCTTATAGGTTAAATTTCAAATGCACTAACAACATGGCAGAGTATGAAGCTCTTTTATTGGGGCTTAAACATGTCAAGAAGTTAGGAGGCATTAGGGTATCAATCATAGGCGACTCTGAACTAATTATCCAACAAATTAAAGGAGAATGTGCAACAAAGGACATGAGACTGAAACAATACCGAGAAACAGTTGTTGAGATTCTCAACACATTTCTACAAGCCCAACTTGCCAAGATTCCCAGGAAACAAAACTTGCATGCTCACAGTTTAGCAATGTTTGCTAGTACATGTAAGTTGCCTTTTGATCCTAATCATCAGTTTTCAGCTGAGATAAGACACAGGCCTGCAACACCCGACAATGTTTTGAATTGGCAAGTATTTGTGAATAACCATCAAATCAATAGTTTTTTGACACTTCAGAATGAGTTTTCTAACTGTAATATAGATGAAGACATGACTGCAGATAAAATTGATCTAGAAAAAGAACAAAAAATGGAAATTTCAAGAGAAAATGCAATTCATATGCTGCATCCAACCGCATTCACTGAAAAAGACATGCAAAATTTGAAACAAATGGAATTTGATGAGGTCGTAGATGAAACATAAATCATCAATTTAAAAGATAATCAATTACCCAAAGGATTAACACCTTTGGAAGATCTATTTGACTCAAATGATATTCCATTCAGACCTAAAATGGAACCTGTTAAAGCCGATATGGAGGAATGCAACTTAGGAACACCAGAACATCCAAAAATTGTTAAGTTGTCTAAATCTCTTCCAAAAGATCAGAAGGTAAAATATGTTGAACTATTAAAGGAATTCCAGGATGTCTTTGCTTGGAGTTATGAAGACCTCAAATCTTATGATACATCCATCATTCAACATACTATACCTTTGAAACCAGACCAGAAACCTTTTAAACAAAAGCTTAGGAGAATTAATCCTGTTTTATTACCCTCAATTGAAAAGGAAATCAAAAGAATGTTTGAAGCAGGAATTATATCTCCTATCAGATTTTCAGAATGGGTTTCTAACCTAGTACCAACCAGAAAAAAGACAGGAGAAATCAGACTGTGTGTTGATTTAAGGAATTTGAATAAAGTTTCTTTAAAAGACAACTATCCTCTACCTAAAATGGATCACATTCTGCAAAGGGTAGTGGGATCTTCTAGAATATCACTACTGGATGGATTTTCAGGGTACAACCAGATTCTGGTTCATCCTGATGATCAGGATAAAACAGCATTTACCACACCATGGGGTACGTTTAAATATGTCAAAATGCCATTTGGACTTAAGAATGCAGGAGCTACCTTTCAAAGAGCGATGGACATTGCTTTTGCTAAAGAGATACATGATTTTCTGGTTATTTACTTAGATGATTTGACCGTTTTCTCTAAAACAGATCAAGAACATTTAGGCCACCTAAGGCAAGTATTTATAAAGTGCAGAAAATATGGAATTTCTTTAAACCCTAAAAAGTCATTGTTTGGTTTGGAAGAAGGAAAGCTTTTAGGACATATCATTTCTAAAGATGTCATTAGGATTGATCCTGAAAGAATTCAAGCAATTTTGCAAATACCCCACCCCAGAAACATAAAAGAATTGCAAGCATTTATAGGAAAAATCAACTTCTTGAGAAGATTTATTTCTAGTCTAGCAGAGTTACTTAGATTACTAACCAACATGTTGAGGAAAGATTCAAGCATTGACTGGACTGTAGAAGCCAAGCAATCATTCGAGGAAATTAAGATGGCTTTAACAAGGACACCAGTTTTGACCAGTCCTAAATTTGATAGAGACTTTATTATTTTTTCATTTGCTTCTGAACATACTGTTGCAGTTGTTTTACTTCAAAAAAGATGACCAAGGGTGTGAAAAGCCAATAGCATTTTTTAGTAAAGCACTGAGGGATGCACCTCTAAAGTACAATATTATGGAAAAACAGGCTTTTGCATTGGTAAAAGCAATCAAAGATTTTAGAGTTTACATATTATATTCTCATGTGATAGCATATGTGCCCAATGCAGTAGTTAAAGATATTTTGGCTCAAGATGGCATTGAAGGTAAACGAGGTAAGTGGATAGCTACCATTTTGGAATATGATATTGAAATCAAGCCAACCAAACTGATAAAAGGCCAAGGCCTAGCACAAATTATGACAGAAACCGATTGCCAAGCCTTAGATATCAATGAACTGGATAACGAGCAGGAGATGGCGACTCCCCAGATCAGTCAAGCTTTCTTAGATTCACCCTGGTATACTGATATAATTCATGTTCTATTAAACCTGCAAGCTCCTCCAGGGTTGTCCCGAACTAAGCAAAGATTTTTAAAGATGACATCTTCGAAATATTGTATTTTAGATAGCACTTTATTTTGGAAGAATCACGAAGGAATTTTATTGAATTGTCTCTTAAAAGATGAAGCTGATAAAGTGCTTAATGAATTTCATGCAGGGGATTGTGGAGGACATCTTTACTAGAAATCTACTGCAGACAAAATCTTAAGGGCTGGTTTTTACTGGCCAACATTATTTTCTGATGTAAAGAAATTTGTAACAAGCTGTCACAAATGTCAGATATTTGAGGGTAAAAGAAAGTTGTTACCTCTGCCTTTAAAACCAGTTTCCACAGAGAGACCCTTTCAACAATGGGGTTTAGATTTTATTGGAGAGATTCACCCCCCTTCTTCAGGACAACATAGATGGATTTTAACTGCCACAGACTATTTCACCAAATGGATTGAAGCCATCCCATGTAGACAGTCCAATGATTCTGTAATCATAGGGTTTCTTGAAACCAACATACTTTCAAGATTCGGATGTCCAGGAAAGATTATAACAGACAATGCTGCTGCATTTAAATCAAAGAAAATGATAAATTTCTGCCATAAATATCATATTACTCTAGGCCATTCAACAGCCTATTACCCCCAAGGTAATGGACTAGCAGAATCCTCCAATAAGAGTTTGATCAATATCATTAAGAAATTGTTGGAGGAGAATAAAAATAACTGGCATAAGAAACTGACCTATGCATTATGGGCAGACAGACTTACAACCAAGAAATCCATTGGGACTAGTCCTTACGAGTTAGTTTATGGTTTGGAGGCAAGATTCCCATCATCGTTAGGAATCCCTGTGATGAAATTACTTCAAGAGGCTCAAGTGGAGCCAAATGACATTCAAAGAAGAATTAATCAGACAATCCACCTACAACAAACCAGAGAAGAGGTATACCAAAGATCACAAGTCTTACAGGAAAAACTAAAGAAAATGTTTGATAAAAGGACTAAAGCAGAGGATTTTCAATTAGGAGACAAGGTCCTAAGATGGGATTCTAGAAGAGAAGAAAAAGGGAAACATGGGAAGTTTGATTTTTTGTGGAAAGGGCCTTATATCATCCATGCCTTGCAGGGAAACAATACTTATTTTTTGAAGGACTTGGACAATTCAGAAGTTGAAGAAGGACCAGTCAATGGTCGAATGCTTAAGCATTATTTTGATCCAATTTACTAGAATGTTTAAATATTCCTAACTTGTACATAATATATTGTTTGCTTGTTATATTTTTGTTACTGCAGTTTGGATTGGATGGTGACTTCTTGGAATTGAAGCCCGAAGTGAAGGCCCTAAGTTCCAAAAAAGTTTTACTATCATATGTAAATAAAGCTACCAAAAGAAGGAAAATTCCTTACTTTCAGTTTGAAGACATTCTGAGGCATCTGATCTACTGTTCTTGACTTTCCACAAGGAAAAGCCATCCCCAAGTGGAGCCAGTGTTAGCTTCCTATATCAATAGGTTTCATCTTTCATGATTGTCTTGATGGAAGTGTGGAATATGTTCAAACCTTCTTACTTGAGCAAAGGTGTTCCATATTCTTGAAAACCAAAAAATCAAAAAATTTAAAAAATGTAAAGAGGGTATACCCTAAAAAGAAAAATCAAAGGGTAAAAAGAATAAAAATGGTCAAAAAGAGAAAGAAATGAACCCCAAGCAAAAAATAGACCAAGGAAAGTGTGCAAGTCTAAATGCCACTACTTATTTCATCTGTTGAAATAAAACAATTGTGTGCAGCTTGTGAACTTTTGCCACAATTCATGAATAAGTCAAACTGTTTAAACTTGGCTTAGTCATATTTCAATTTCATGTTATAGATTAGAGAATAAATATCTAGCCAAACAGTTTAATCTTGGCAGGTAAGTAGTTAGGTAGAGTGAATAAAAGGTGCTCAACAGTTTAATCTGAGCCCTTGGATGTAATAAGGGTAGAAATAGATAGATTCATCATGTAAAAAGAAAAGATTGATCAGGGTTTGCAAGTCTAAATGCACCCTAATAAAGAAGACAAAATGGTAGTGTTAAGTAGATAGGGTAGGTAGATGGTGCTGCAAAGTGTTATCCGATGAATGGTGCTGCTACATGTTGGTTAATCATTTACTTTCATCACAAGTACTAAAGCAGGAAATACACTGGAAAATCACAGCAAGCAAAGTCAAATTCATTAACCTCCCTCATCATTTTTCCCTCAAGAGTTTTACTAATTTCCCCCAAAAGTACTAAGGTAATTTGAGATCAAAGGGGCTCAAGGCATTTCCTTGACTTCTGGAGGGACCGGACCCTCGGCCTAATGATCAAAAGACCTAAGCACTTGAAATAATCCATCATTGATTATCTTCCATTTTTAACTTTTCCTAAGTAAAATCCTATTTTACTTAGAAAACTGATGCAACATTCCATAAAATTCCTCAAAACAACTTGTTATTCTAAGTTTAAGTGTTGAAGATAAAAATGTGCAATTTACTTCATAAGTTTTCACTTTCTTAGATATACAAAGATGTTTTGATTTTCCTTGTCCTTTTTCATGCTAACACCTAACTCTATTATATTAAATCCCTAGTGAAATCCCTTTTCCTATGTATATAACTCCCTTTTCTAATAAATATCCCCAAAACCCTCTTATTATAATGTTTTACCAAAGTATATATAGTCCCGCACATTTAAATACTCCGCTTTATAAAGCCCTTTGGTAAAACTCTAACCTTATATATACATTCCGCCCCTATGATGAATTAATTATATTAATTTATTCATCGTATAATAAAATATATGAAGAAAAGCGTTAAACACATAACATATGTGTTTAACACCAAAAACAAGAAAAGACTACGACGAAATCCTGCGCCACCATACTCAGCATTCCACGTGGCATTCCACATGGCCAAACCCCGCCGCAATTCATTTTATAAATTCACGGGGTTAATTAGTCATTTGGACTAATTAACAACCATTCCCGCCTATTAGCTTCTCCCCGGGGTGATTAGATTACACGTCAAAACTTGTTTAAACCCCGACGGGCCCACTTTCGAAACCGCACAAGTTTCCCTTTCCTCCAGCCGTCAGATCATTCCTCCGTTGATCAATGGTCCCGATCAATTCCGCTGCCCATCGCATGTGAGTTTTTTAGCCAGCGGGGAATGAGCGGGTTTGACTATTTAGCATTCCACGTGGCAAGCAGCCTGTGGAATCGCTGCCATTGCGATTTTTACCGCTTTCCTCCATAAGCGGTGCGGGCTCACCGCTTACCGCTTATCGAATACCGCCGGCCCCACTCCCTTACGTCACCCCGTACGTCGAATGACGTCATCACCTCGAAAAACGACAAAAACCCTTTTTGACTTGTTTTTAAGCCATTTTTCGCGTTTTTTTCAGTTATTTTGGTTTTCGAAAGAGACTAAGCTCCCGCTGCAAATTTCAAAATTCACTGCAAATACACCAAATTACTCAGAAATTCCGCTGCACCCGTGTTGAAGAACGTTCCTGCCATTGTCCATTACCTGTTGAAGAACCAGTTTTCATTAAAAAACAGGTATTTATCATTCCGCACCCCGACTGCAAGTTAAGCTTAGTTTCTTGTGTTTTTCTCTGAAAAAGTGGTTAAAAAATCCTCTCTGAGTCCTCATTGAAGAGTTAAAACCTGTGAATTTACTTCCCAAACCTGCAATTTGTCCCAATTTCTTCTTTTGTCCGATATCCCGTCCGGTCTGCAAGAAAAACTGAAACCTCCATTTTGAATCCACAAGAACCAAAATGGAGGCCCCTACCGCTCTAAACGTCACTCCTTTGAATGCTCCTCACCGAGATCTAGACTACTTGCCTCTCATAGATGAAGATTTCCAAATAAAAGACCTGCATTTCGATGAAAGTCCCCGTTTGAGTTTCTGTCGCTGCAGAGACGAATACTCAAAGGGGCAAGATCTTATAGGGTTGTGGGAATCCAATCTCCAAAGGTATTTCATTCCTACAGTTCACGTTTTCCCTGAAATCATTCATTATTGTCATGCAAATTATGATCCCATACAAAGAGCTGTATTAGCTCCTGATCAAAGTGTTTTGTTCCCTATAACACCTCAGGCTATCAATGCTATGTTACAATTTGGGCCAGAACAAGAATTAGCACCTCTATCCATGGAAGGGCTAATTGAGAAAACCAGACTGTTAACTCCAGAAAAATTGAAAGCAATGTGTCAGTACTTCATGTTACCTGAGCATCAGCCAAAAGGGACTCCCCCCTATGGTTTTTTTTTTTTCAATCATTTGGGAAGGCTTATTGTGAATGTAATATCCTTTGTCTTAGGATTCAATACCAGTGAGTATGTTGACGAGATAACTCTGGCTTTGCTATCTATCTTCACCCCTGGACAGCCTCCTGAGATTAAGTATGACTATGCTTCTTTCATTGCCAACAAAATCCATGATCAATTTTTAAGGCTAGATGATGAAAAAGTGTTCAAGTACTCCTCAATTATCTATCACCTCATAATTTTCTATCACTCAGACAAATTCCCTTTCCCTGTTCAAAAACTTGATGCTAAAGGTAATCCCAGGTCTGTTATTTTTTGGTCCCCCATCATTCATTTGTCCTCTGATTCTCCCTACTCTTATTCAGAATTCATTGATCAGTTTGTACATCCTGCTACAACCTTGTTAACAGGAGTTTCTCCCCCCAGGCTTAGTATTGAGATAAGAAAGACCCTGCAATTGTCAAAAAGTTACAAAGTTGGGGATTGGTACTTGTACCAAAACCATACAGTTATCAGGATTTATGGATGTGAATTACATCCATTCAAGTTACCCAGATATGTACCAATGAGAATTTTTGCTTAGGAATACTTTAGACAGATGAATAACTCAGATGTAATCCATTTCTGCAATGTAAAGAAGAAAGCACAGTTAAGGATCAAAAGCCAGTTAGGTCCTTTCATTTGCAATTCTAGAGAAGCTGAGAGAGATGCAGAGCTTATATTAGAGAGAAATTCCAGACATCTTTCCGTTGGGTCCCTTATGACCCCTTTGGTTTCATTTGTGAAAGAAGGTTAAAAAATAAGTCATCTCCTTATATACATCACAGAATTCCTGACATAGAACAGTATGCAAATCAAGATGAATGGGTTAAAGGAACACTTATTGAAGAGGGAAGTGGAGCTGACAAATTGAATAAACTTATGAAAGATGCTGAGAAGAAATTTGACCTAGAAACATATGATCAAATGCAGGTACCCTATATTGGCACATCTTCAACACCCACTCTACAACAAGCTATACAGGAAGACAGCCCATCAGTAACAGCAGAGCCTAAAGGTAAAGGAAAAGAACCTATAGTTCAGGTCATTGAAACCCTGGTCATGGCAGAAAAATCACAGAGTTCCAAAACACCAGAACAATCTAAAGCTTCTCCAACACCAGCAAAGCAAATCCAAGCTCCAGAGATGCAAACTCCACTGAATGTGGAAATAGGGAAAAAGAGGTCAGCTCCAGATACCACACCTTCAAAAGGAGCCCCACAAATCTATCAAGCTAAAAAACATAAATCTGATCTACCTCCAGATGTAGAGATCATAGATGAAATATTTGATGATGGCAGGGAAGATAGTCAGCAAACAGGTCCAGCAAGTGAAACAAATATAAGCCAGAAAGGGATACAAAAGCAACTGAGCACTGAAGTATCTTCTTTCAGACCGCCCAAGACAGGTACTGGAGACATAAAGAAAACCTTCATTGATATCAAAACAAGGAATGAACCATTAAAAATGAAGGTCTATGATCAGTATATGAAGATGGCTCCTCACAATCAGCAAAGGTTGATGTCAGCATTTGATCTTTCACAAGGTAAAATGCAAATGAGCCACTTCAAAGCTAAAGTGCCAAAGCCAACTTCAGCAATAGATTACATCAGAACCAATTTTGAAGTGTTAGCAAAGGATATCCATCCCTTGGATCAGATAGAGCTTCATAGGCAAACAGGGGAAATGGTTTATTCCACTCTCACCAACAAAGCCATGGCAGCTTTAACACTACAAGATTCCTTGAATAATACTGCTACAACATTGAAAATTGAAAGGGCCTCCTCACAGGCCAAGGAAAATAGAATAAAGTCTCTGGAAGAGATCATTATTGGTTTGGGACACAATCCCAAAGACACTAAAGGTATTGAGGCACTGATAAAAAAGAAAGAGGATGATATAGCTGCACTGACAAAACAGTTGAAAATACCAGCCTCAAGGCACCCCCAGACACAGGAAATAATAAAAGGAAATTCACAAGAAGAAATGATGGAGTTGCTCTTAAACTTGACAGAGCGACTAAATGAAACCGAGAAGGAGCCGGAAAAGGCATTGCAGGAACAGGAAATTCTCAAACAGGCTTCAGCAGCAGGTACTACAGGACAACAGGAACAATCATCTCAGGTGAATATTTCTAATTTGAATTCTGATGATTTGATTAAACAGATGGAGAGTTTGCAGCTAAAGGTCACAGAACTCCAAGAAGTAAAATTACAATTAACAAAATTGGAGGGAAAATATGACACATCCAAAAAGACAGTAGCTGACAACCTCAGAGAAATAAAAAGGTTGGAAAAATTGGTTGAGGCTTTGCAAAAAGATCTTACACAGGAAAAGCCTCTGAATGAAATAAATGATATTCTTTGGGACAACATCATTAATTTAATAAGAGATATTTGGCCTTCCATTCAAGCTATTTTTGAACAGAATGAGTTAGTCAAGATAGCCCAGGAGGAAATAAACAAAACTAGACATGAATTAAGAGGCAAGCCAGAGTTAGCCCAGCAGCTCATTCAGTTTTTGAATTCAAGAACAAAACAACAGCTAGCATTGCTAGGAATTGATGACAGAACAGGTGTAGTTTTGGAGGCAAAGAGAATTTTTACAAAAAGAACTTTCATGCAAAATCTAGAAAGAAAGTGTAATGATATTTTGGACGACATCAACGTTTTCAGAGAAAAATTTCAAGCTCTGCTGGACAGTGATTTGCCAAGTCCCATGCTCACCGAGGATCAAATAGTAGACTTGGAAACTTATGAGAAAAGAATTAAAGCTCATGCTAAACATACAGCTGTAAGTTCTACTAGTATAGGTTCTACTAGCTCATCAGAACCTACAGTACCAACTGGGAAGAGTATTTATGAAAAAGTGAGAAATCTGTTTCATCTGGAACATGAGTTAAAGTATCTATTTCCGAACGAGCCCACTTTTTATAAACTTACTGAAACCGATGAAACTTTAAGGAAGCTCAGAAGAACAATGATACCAGATGATCAGTGGTGGAAGGAAATGCTGGAAATTTTGTAAAAAATGTTGTCAGGACAAAAGTTTATCTTTACTATTAAGTAAATGGTAAAAACAGAAATGCAGATGAAAGAGTATCAGATGAAAGAGTAAAGAGTATCCGTGAAAAGTAAAAGTATTCAACAAGTCAAAGGAATACGCAAAGGACAGCACAGAGCCCTATTTAGAGCACTTATCCTTAGCACGTCCATGAAGAAAGGAACAGCACATCAGCCGTTACTCATTATTCTATTTTCGAGACCATGTGTCTCTTGTTTGTTGTAAATAGGCTTTAAGTCAGCCTGAATTATTGGCTAGGATAGAGTAAGATTGTTAAGATTATTTTTGTATAAATAAGCCTTCAAATAGAGTTTTGAAGGGTGGATTCTATTACTCTGCTGTAACATTGAGGTTTTCGGAATAAAAAGCTTTTGGACAAACTTACTTGTGGCTTACTGGATGACGTTTTGAAGCACTGGACTTGTTGCAGGATTCATGTGTTGGACTTCAGTTCAATAAGTTTTCCAACCCTTGTGTTTAAATTTTATATTAGTTTATGCTATCATCATATCCGTTTCTGAATAGTTTACATAAAGGATTGAAACAGAATTTTCTTAATTGTACTCTGTTTTCAAATGTGATTATTCTCTATGTTTTCTTCTGGGTTAGTTATAAGCATGAATTCTTAATTGCTCATGTTTTGCTGATTCAATATTGTTGATTACCGTAACAAAGAATCCTTCATTGCTCTTTGCTTGTAATCATTTCCCTTCTTCCTCTTGAATATGGTGAAAGATTCTTAGTTGCCTTTCATCCCTTCAAGACCATCCATCCACTTTAAATTTTAAGGATTGTTCTCCGTCTAGCTATCTTGCCCTGTAATACCATCTTGTGTTCAGAAAAGAAATCCAGTAAAGCCATCCTTAGACTCCATAGCCCAATGGACTGAAAGCCCTCAACCTTGCCCTTAGTTTGTGGATTCCACCATTTTCCCAAGACAAACTTTGCATCTATAACTAGCCTAAAATCATTCAAAAACAAAGATAAATCATAAAGAGAGAGCCCTCTCTGGATGCAGATTGGCTAGATTCTGCATCTAAAAGGTTGGTTTGTGGTTACCTCGGGTATACTTTCCTCTTACACAACTTCTAGGAAAACCTGAGTGATAACACCACTGTCGTGTGCTACTACCACTCGAAGACTTGGACACAACCCTCGTCATCACCTCACCCATCTCTCTACTAGGATGTCAACTGACATGGTCAAGGAATTATCCAACACGGGTGATCCCTGCATCATATTCGGTGTATCCACATGCTCCCCATGATCCTATGTGCCCTCATCCTCCAAGTGTGAGGTAGCCATTCTAATGGCTTCCCCCTCTGTTACTCGTTTAAACTGGAAAAAGGTATCCAACTTTCCCACCCAATCCTGAGCCATGCACTTGATGGATCCATCATACTTGGGAAAAGGTATCCTCCCAATGGTACGCTACAACTCTGAGCTCTGCATGCTAGACCCCCCATTGTTCCTGCCTTTCTCATCCTACTTGAACTGGCAATAATCTCTGAATGACAAAGTTGCTCTGAAGTTTTCCCCCATGGACTGCCATTCTCGGAAATAATCTCCCATGGGTATATGATCATGCCGCCTAGCTTGCTCACTTGGTACTGATGGTAAAAATGTAGGCAGTGTGGTCCTGGTTGGCCTACTGAAGGCTAGAGGGTGAGTGGCTGGTAGAGGGTGGTCACACTATTGTGAGACCCCTGAAGTCTCCCCAACTAGGGACTTGTGATGGATGCTCTTATTCCTATTATGTTGCTTGAGTCCTTCCAACTTTCCCTTCTATCCTTGGCTAAATAATTTAGAGCCTTTAAGATGCTACCAAATGCTGCTTCCCCTTTGCTCCTTGACTCCCCCATATTTTCCACCTCTACTACCCTTTGGTGGGTAATGTTCTGCCTACCTTCCTCATTCATGGGAAAAGATCCCCACGGCTGAGCCAAGAACGAAGCTTTAATACTAATGAAACATCCCCAAAAGGGAAAATGACAGTAATGCAAGCAAAAATAGACGAAAAATTACAGCAAGTAAAATAACACTATTAACACATGAAAACTGGAGCCAAAAACATGATCTGAGACATTTTATTAATGTCAGAAATTAGTACAATAATGGTGTTGGAATGAGTGCACCTGGACCTGCTCAAGGCAGGTTCGAATACATCTGAAATCATGTGGGGATGTCTCTCTAGAAATGGCTGTGATGTTGCGTTGCTCTGCCCAGAAATGTTGTTGTTGGCTGACTTCAGACTGTTGGTTGGGTTGTTTCCCCTACTCAGAAAATTATGGGCTTTTAAACCCACAATCTACTCACAAAATCCACAAAAACCCATGAAGGAATTGGCCAGATGTTGACCCTGGAATTTCGACCCAATTTCCCCTACCTCCTCTAGTTGTTGGTTGAGTTAGGACCTATGTTTGACACATCAAACCTGCCCAAAAAATTATACCAAATTGACCTTGGCTTCCCCATAAACCCAAAAAAACCTAGAAATGGTTTGTCCTAGTTTTGACTCGGAAATTGGCCCTCTTGGGCTTAGCTCACCCAGCGATTGGGAAATTCGGTCCTCCAGGAAATTCTGCTACTGGAGGCCACCAAAATGCCTGTAAAATCCCTGTTAGGAAGCTCTAAGCCTCCCACCAAGTTTCCTCCAAAACCTCCTCTCACTTCTCACCTCTCGGAGCAACCTCCCAACTGAACTGTGTCCTCTACTGTGCAGTGTTTGCATCCTCTACGCAGACCCTAAAGTGAAAACGCTTCTCCTGTAATCTTTATTGTGAAATAAACCTCCAAATGGTATGAATCCTCTCCTAAGTAGGCACTCAAAGTCCCTCGAGGTAGAGGTTGAGATCTCCGCTTGAAGATCTTGTGTGCTAAACAACACTGCAAACTTGGCACCCGGCACAAGCATGCTATGTCAAGAAGACAATCAAAATAGAAGTCAAATGAATGAGGAAATGAGTTGCCTTCACTTCCTTTTATCACTTGAGCCCCCAACGTTCCCTTGGGCCCACCATGGACTGCGCAGTCCCCTCATCCAGTGACTCACTGCGCTGCCCCATAGAGCCTCTCCCACGTTGCCACCTAGGGAGCTGCCTCCAAATCGAATGTTGGTCGCATGGACCCCACTAAGGCTTTAATTTTCCTGGTGAACTATAGGATTAGGATGTAGCTTTTCCCTTAATTATTAATTGTGGGTCAAAACCCACCTTATTTTTACTTGACATTAGCAACATCAAAATTTATCAAAAATAATATCCTAATTAGCAGAATTGCTAATTGGGGATATTACAAAATATATAATATAAGTTAGGATCTGCTTCACTTTTGGGGAAGCCCATACTTAACAAATATCTATCAATCATGGAAAACCATGATCTTGGTTCCTTCTTGAGTCCATACAAGGCTTTCTTAAGCCTGCAAACATGGGTCCCCTTGGCATTTATCTCAAAGCCCTAAGGTTGCTCTATGTCCACTTCTTCAATGATTCCAATAAGAAAAGTTGTCTTCGCATCCATCTGAGGTATCTTCCATTCCATGAATGAAGCTAAAGATATTATTTCCTTAGTGGAAGTGTACCTAGCAAGTGAAGAAAATGTTTCCTCATAATCCACTACCTCTTTCTAGGAGAACCCTCTCGCCACAAGCCTCACCTTGAACTTCTCGATGCTTCCATCTACAACATGCTTGATTTTCTAGAGCCACTTGAAAATTACTACCGACTTCCCCTCCGGTCTTGGCTCTATGTCCCAAACATCATTCTTCATAATGAAGATGTACTCGTCCACCATGGCATCCTGCCATAGTTGTTGGTATGTTGCCTCCTGAAAAATGAAAGGATTGGAATCAATGATGTTGCTCAACAATGCCATGTAAATAGGAAACTTCTTCAAAGGCTTTGTAATTACCCCTTTTAATTATTTTATAAATTTCAATAATTTTTCTCTTTGTATTTCTTCAAAAATTTAAGTAATTTCCAATCAAATGTTTGGAAAGCTAGTAACCACAATTTTCTAAAGAAATACCACACTAAAAATTCCAACCAGTGTATTAAATAAACTAGGGATAAATTTACATTAATGCAAATTTGGAAACCTACCAAAAATCCTCCATGTTCAATTCTGATTGTAGCTATAATGGCTACCTCCAAATTTTGGTCTTTGGAAATACTCAAATGTCTTGGCCTTAATAACGTAATGTAATGTAATTTCCTTTGCCAGAATAATCTTGATATTTCGCAAATATCTTAATCTCCCGAACCTTGAATTCTAACAATTCTCAATCCTCCTTCCTCGCTAAGCACCACTTAAGACCCTAAAGTGGCTCTCCCTCTTGACCAGTTAGGGTGGGTGTTTCACCACCAAAACTAGTTTTGATCCCTAGGGAGGATAGTTTCACCCCTGAAGAAGATCTACATTAGGGTTACCAACCCCCATACAAAGCTCAATGAGCCCAAAAAATCAATTAACCAAATCTTCCACACATATCCGCAAATGAGCTATTTCTTCTCTTTTTATTACGATGGCTTATCAAAATACGATGGTCAATACCATGGATCGTCTGGATACCACGGGTCACCTTTTCTCTTAGTAAAGTGACTTTGTAATATTCTTTTTTCTTAGTCACTTTTAATTAATTAGTTACCTCATAACCTACAATTAATTTTAATTTGTAGCCTAGGCTATTGAGATGCTCTCTGTTCCCAAAGCTCGGAAAAAAGGGAATTTATAGGTTTGCTCTTCCTAAATGTGCTCCTAGGAGTCCCAACACACTCCTAAGCATCCCTTAATATTTGTGTGAACCATCAAGGTCTCCCTGAAGAGTCTAATGTCTCCTCCTCCTCCCCTAAAGGTTGTCATATTGAACTAAACATTGCTCGTATCTTTGGTGGTCCTTTTTCAACCTTCGAAGCTTCCAACTCCCCATCCTCTGTCACCAGAATGGGCTCATGTGATTTCGTAGATGCAAAGTCTTCCTCAAAATTTACATCTCTGATTACCATTTTCTTCCTCTACTCCAAAATTCAGACCATATAGGCTTTTTAAGTCTTGTTGTAGCCCACAAATAAACCCTTCTTTCTAAAGGGCTCCAAATTGATCCTCTTTTCTACAGCTGCATGGATATAAACTAGACAACTAAAGATGTGAAAACAACTCACCTCTTGCTCCACACCAATGAATTCCTCCTCTGGTGTCTTATCCTCCAATATCCTATCAAGACACTTGTTCTAGATAATTATTGTGTTGCATGCTTTTGTCTAAAGAAATATCGACAAGTCCTAGTCATGAATCACATCCTTAGCAGTCGCTATGATGGATAGATTCTTTCATTGTGAAACCCCATCCTCTTGTGGGTTGTATTGAACTGTTAGCTCCCTCTTGATTTCTATTTCCTTGCATAAATCCTTGAACTCATCTAAGGTATACTCACTCCCATTTTTTGATCTCAAAACCTTGATCTTCTTCCCTATCTAGTTCTAAACAAGAGCTTTGAACTCTTGAAACTTGCTAAAGACTTCATCTTTTGTCTTTAAGAAATAGATCCATGTCTTGCGAGAGAATTCATCAATGAAGGATCTTAGGATACATAGTATATGATCTCAATGATTAATGCTATCGATATAATCCACATACTATTAAATGAAGTTAGAGGAGGAAGGGTTATGCCATATTTAGAAAATGCACTAATTTTGGCAGAGGGACCCACAAGTGGGGCCAACGCACAATTTACCTTTTTCTATTTGTTTTTGAATTAGGAAATTTTAAATTTTACTATATTCAAACATTAGATTGATCTCAGCAGTCCAAGGAGATCTAATCTTAGCCATTCGTGTCAGTGAAGGGCCCAAGTCAAATTCTAAAAGGGAAAAAGGGCACAGAACTTGGTCATCATGCACAAGACATCTTGGTGTTCAGCTCAAAGAGATAGAGAAAGGTTTAAGTTAGTGCTAGGGTTTCAAATTTGCGTGAAAGAGGCAAAGAAAGGAGGTTGATTCAGCCATAATCACTTCCATCCATTCGCGTACCTCTCCAAGGGTCGAGATAATTCCATACAGGAGGTCACGCATGTAATTCAAGTCCGTACCAATGCACAAAAAAGAGGCAGAGCGTTTTTTTAGTGCACAGAAAATTGCGTAGAGTGCTTGCAAAGAGAGAAATAGAAGTTTTCCCTCTTAAATGTCATATTTTCCTTAAGAAAATTTTGCTGAGCTGAACAATAGAACACCAAGATTGAATGTTTCCCAGACTGGGGTTTCCTGGGTAAATTTATCATGTATTGTTTTTATGGAGTGCTTGCCTTCATCAATTCCTTTTGTTTTCAGTTGCATGCAAGTTAGAAAACTCATCATATTTGTGGGTTAAAAGTTAAAGTTCAAATTTTCATTCTTTGCTTGGTTAAAATTCACATATTAGTTCAATCGGTTTTATAAAAATAACATGGTATTAGAGCTAGCCTTTTGAGTGAAGACCATCATCATGTTGTTTTGACCTCAAATACAAGAAAAACTTACACTAAGGAGGTGTGAGTGCAAGTATAGGTGCAGATCATTTCAGTAAAGGGTCAAAGCACAACTTTTACTAGTAAACCAACATACTAGGTTTTCTGGACAAGTTCAACCAACTAGATGTCATACCAAGGTTTGAGACCAGAGCACAGTTTGGAAAGAGCAACAAATTTTTTCTCACGGAAGGAGAGAATTTTTGTGGTGCTTGAGGCACTAGGTGTGAAGAATTTTGTGGAGAAACCACCAGCCACACCAACTTACCCCTAGCAGTTGGTTCATCACAACAAGAAAGATGCCAAAGCAAGAAAACTCATTCTTGATGGAGTCAAAGACCATATAATTCCACATATTTTCGGCAAGAACACTACTAAGGAAATGTGGATAGCGATTATGAACCTTTACCAGGGCACAAGCGAACCCATAAAACTTGTGCTCGAGGACAAGCTGAGAAACATCCATATGGGAATGTTTAAGCCCATAGTTTCCTATCTCACCAAATTCACCCAGGTGAAGGACGAGTTGGATGGTGAAGGGGAGGCAATACCGGAAGAAAATTTGGTGAGCCTTGCATTGTTAGGGCTTCACAAATCATGGGATAACTTCCAGGACACAGTGAGTGGCATAGAGAAGCTTTCAAACTAGGAGCGGTTGTCGAGTGACTGTGTTCAGGAGGAGATTCAGAAGAAAACCAAATCTGAAGCTCATGTTAAACATGAGGAAGAAGAAAACTTTGCCCTAGCTAGGAAAGGGGACAATACCAAGAGCAAGAAGAGCACGGGAGGGGCTGAGTCCAACTCCCAAGGAATAAAGAGAAGGAGGATCCATCCAAGATAAAATGCTTCCAATGCCATCAATTTGGACACTATGCCACCAAGTGTCCACAGAGGAAGAAGGGGTCCAAGAAGGACAAAGTGGAAGCTTTAGCCGAGATGGACGAGTTCACTTCTAAGTTTGAGAGGGAGTTCTTGCTCATAGTCTTCCTAGCGAGCTCAATGACCAATAACATATTGTATATTAACAGTGTGGCATCTTGTCATATGACCATCAACAAGGATAATTTCAGCCAGTTAACTGATAAAGACGTGCAATTTCATATAGAAATGGGAGATGATTGTAGGTATCTAGCCAAGGGTGTAGGTATTATCAAGTTTGAGAGGGAGTTTGGAAACCCTCTCTACCTGAGAGATGTCATTTATATCTTAAGCCTAAAGAAAAACCTTGTTTCAGTCTCAACTTTGGAGAACAAGGGGTACGAGGTCATCTTCAGCGAAGGAAAGGCCCTCATCAAGCCTTTCAACTCTAGAGCAGCTAAGTAGATTAGGGTTAGAGTGAAGAACCTCTACAGACTTCAGTTTGAGACAGTCGTCGCCTTGAGCAGCAGTAAAGTTAGTGAGCAGAGTCGTGACCTTAGGGAGCTTTGGTATAGGCATATGGGTCACTTACACCATGGTGCGCTAAAGATCTTGAGAGAGACTGTCACAGTGTTGCCATCGTGCAGTGTAGATCAGCGTGACGTATGCCAGGACATCCTTCCCCCACAGAGATGATAGGGTCAAGAGTATTCTAGAGCTGGTGCATTTGAATGTATGTGGACCATTTTCCTCTCCATCCCTCATGGGATACATATATTATGTCACCCTAATTGATGACCACTCTAGAAAGACTTGGATCTTCTTCATGAAGACGAAATATAAAGCCTTCTCGAAGTTTGTGGAGTTCAAGGCATTGGTGGAGAACCACATAGATAAGAAGATCAAGGCACTAAGGTCATACAATGGGTGGGAAGTACAACTCCAATGCTTTCAGAGACTTGTGTGCCAAGGAGGGCATCAAGGGAGAGCTTATTGCACCTCATGAGCCTTAGCAAAATGGGGTGGTTGAGCGCAAGAACAAGAGTATTGTTGGAGCGGCTAGGGCCATGTTGCGTGACCAAGGACTACCAATGTTTTTATGGGTAGAGGCATGCAACATTGCAGGCTTTCTGCAAAACAGGAGTCCACACGGGGTTTTGGACAAATTTACACCAGAGGAGGCTTTCATGGGCAAGAAGCCTAATGTGTCTCACTTCCAGATCTTTGGCAGCTTTGTTTACTGCCATGTGTCTTCTGATCTCCGGAAGAAGATGAGGCCCACATCAAAGGAGGGCATATTTGTGAGTTAAGTAAGACATCTAAGGAATACAAGGTGTACATACCAGCATAGAGGAAGACTGATCATGCGTAATGTAAAATTTGAGGAGGACAAGGCTCTTAGGAAGTCCTTAGAGCATGAGTTAGCCATAGCACATGCAGAGAAGTTGCAGGCTCCTAAGCAAGAGGCTCAACCAGCCCCTCAAACCACATCATAGCCAATTGATAGGTAGGCCATTCATCAGTCTGATGAGGAAGAAACGCAGGAACAAGAGAGAGAGGAGCGAGCAAGGCCCACTCTAACAGTGTTGCCTAGTACAACCAAGAGAAATTCAAGGTGGGCTAATCAGTTGATTCAAGAAGTGCATGACAAGGTAGGGGCATCCATCTCTACATTCAAACAAAGAAAATAACCTCAAAGATATTCATGTTTTATGGCCTTTATGGCTGAGGCCATAGACACAGAGCCTTCTAGCTATAAGGAGGAAACCTCTCAGCAGGTTTGGCGTCATAATATGGTGGAAGAATATTCTTCCATCATGCAGAACAATGTCTGATAGATCGTGCCAAGGCCAGAGTGCATATCTGTGATTAGATCCAGTTGGGTCTGCAAGATTAAGCAGGAAACAGACGAGAGCGTAGAGAAGTACAAAGCCAGATTCGTAGCCAAAGGGTTCTCTTAGGTGGAGGGCATTGACTATGATGAGACTTTTGCACCCACGGCCCATTATTCATCCATCAAGACCATTATAGCACTTGCAACTTAGATGGGGTGGAACATCCACCAGATGGACATGAAGATTGCCTTCCTCAATGTTGTTGTTGAGGAAGAGATTTACATAGAGAAACTAGAGGGGTTCGAGGCACATAGTATGGATACGCATGTGTGTAGGCTCAAAAGAGCTCTTTCTGGGCTCAAGCAGTGTTGAGATTGCAACAAGATGATGAGCTTAGTGAAAAGAGTCGCCTTCACTAAGTGGGCCCGCAAGCTATTTTTGGCGCAAGTCTATTTTTAGACATGTCGATCATATTCTATGAGTTGCAGGATGCTATTTGTGGATGGTTGGTCAATTTGGAAAAATAGATGGAATTCTATTTTTAGACATATTGGGCGGAATCTATTTTTAGATTGCCAGTCTAAAAATAGATATGTCGAATATTATTAGCTCTTAATAATATTTGGACTCTCAACATTATCTTATTCTCTTGGAGCACTTCAGTTAAGTGCACACATGTGGCACAAGAGCTGACAGAAGAAATTACACTATTCCTAAGGGTTTAGTGGAGCTATTTCATGGAGGACTTCAGTTAGAACTCATGTGACAGAGTTTGGTGGAGTTGTAGAAGTAGTTGGTGGAGTTGTGATCAGTTTAACTCAGTTAGACACAGTTGAGCTAGTTGTATCTAGTCTAACTGATTGATACACTAGTGAGAGTGGTGTGAATTAATTAATAATTAATTCACTAAATATTAATTAATTAATCAACTTAATAATACATCAATTAACTACAGTGCATGGACAGTTTCAGTGGAGACCAGTGGAGAGATAGGTGAAAGGGCAAGATGACTATCAGTTGTGACTACAATGATGCATTGATTGCATCCAACACTCAGTAGAGATGCCAATGAGGATTGCGCAGTGCAAGCCAGGTGGATTCGAGTTCATTCAAAGCCATTCTTCAGCAGGGATTGCGCTGTAGAGGCAGGCTAGCAGGTGGCAGAGATCGGTGCGTGGATTTGCTAGATCGGACCTGATTAGTGTGTAGCGATTGTATTGTACTGAGAGCTTGATATGATTAGCTTTGTATGAGGATTGTTACATGATCTCTATGACATATATTATATACAGATAGTTGGGGTTTTTAGCTTCAGGCTTTCCCGTTAAAACACTGTGTTAATGTGTGTGAATTGATATTATTAGCTTTGTATGAGGATTGTTACATGATCTCTATGACATATATTATATACAGATAGTTGGGGTTTTTAGCTTCAGGCTTTCCCGTTAAAACACTGTGTTAATGTGTGTGAATTTTTATGGTTTCAATGTGTGCATGCAATTGATTTAATTTCCGCATGTGATGATCAATGGTGGAATAGATTCTGTATTGTGCATGAAGTTAAAATAGTGTGTGATCAGGAGAATCTTGGATATATAACGCATTACTTATATAATTTCTACATGGCATCGGAGCGATATTGATCATAGCAATTGCAAATTATTGAAGCGGTTGAGTTTTGTGCTGGTGGAATTCGAATTTGCTGCAGTGTTTTCTTGGTGTCGAAGTTGAGATGTCTTTCAACGGATTGCGATTGGAGTATGCCCTTCAGGGCAGCTCGAATTATATTGCATGGAAGGACAGGATGGAGGTGGTGCTGGAGGATAATGGGTTGAAGGAGTTCATAGATGCATAAATTCCAAAACCTGCTTCTAGCGATGTTGTCGCACTTGACGCATGGCAAAAGAAGACACCAAAGTGTCGAAGGATTCTATTGGAAGGTGTGAAGGATCACATAGTGTCTAGCCTTCATGGTAAAGCTTCTCCATTCTTGATGTGAAAAGCTTTGACAAACTTGTTCCAAAGCAAAAGCGACTAGAGGAAATTGGTGCTTAAAGACAAGCTCAGAAAAATAAAAATGGAGAAGGGCGAAAGTATACCCAAGTACTTCACGAAGTTTTTCCAGTGCAGGGATGAGCTGGGAAGTGTGGGGGTTACTGTATATGAAGAGGAATTGGTGAGCTTGGATCTCCTTGGACTTCCGAAGAGTTGGCATTCCTACGAGGACTCTGTCAATGGTCAGGAGAAACTACCGGGATGGGAGCGACTTTGGTCGGATCTTGTGCAGGAGGAATTAAGGCGGAGTACCAGGGATGGATATTCATCGAATAATGAAGATGAAGAAAATTTTTCTTTGGTTGCCAAAGCAAGGAAAGGGAAGGGAAAGAAAAATCCTTCTCAATCCGGTGCAAAAGGCAAGAAGCAGGACATGTCCAAGGTGAAGTGCTTTCACTGTCACTGACACGGACATTACGCCACTAATTGTCCACGGAAGAAGAAAAATAAGCAGGCTGCTAGATCTGCAGCTGGAGAGGCCTTAGCCTCGCAGTTTGAGCTAGATTTTATGCTGATCACATGCATGGTTTCAAGTATGATGGGATCAGTGTGGTTTCTTGACAGTGGTGTGTCTTTCCATATGACCAGAGACAAAAATTTGTTTACTGATCTGGATGAGAAGGATCTTGGAGTGCACATCGAGATGGGCGATGATGGTAGATATAGTGTGGTTGGTATTGGGACCATTTCCTTTGAGAGGGAGTCTAGAAAACCTTTCATCTTGAAGGATGTCATTCATGTTCTAGGATTGAAGAAGAATATGATCTCTGTGGCGATGTTGGAAGACAAGGGATATGATGTTGTATTTAGCGAGGGAAAGGCTTTCTTGCGCAGTAAGGAAACTGGTGAAACTTGGAGGATAGGCGTTCGAGTTAAGAACCTTTATCAATTGCAAGTATATGGCTGCGTAGCAATGGCAGGAAAAGCAGAAGGAGTGGTGAGCTGGGATGAGGGCGAATTGTGGCACAGGAGATTGGGCCATCTTCACCATGGCGCTTTGAAAAATTTTCAACAGATTTCTACCGGGCTTCCCAAGGGTACACTTGCATAGTCAGATCAGTGCAAGGGATGTACTTTGGGAAAATTTGTGAAAGCCACCTTTCATGAGAAGAATAGTCGCGTCACGACGATCCTTGAGAGAATTCATATAGACATGTGTAGACCTTTCTCAGTAGCTTCGACAGAAAATCATAGGTATTATGTGATATTTGTTGATGACTTTTCTCGTAAGTGTTGGATCTTCTTCATGCAGAAGAAGAGCGAGACATTCTCAAAGTTCTGTGAGTTCAAGGCACTGGTTGAGAAAGAGTCAGGGAAGCAGGTGAAGGCTCTTAGGAGTGATAATGGTGGTGAATTCATCTCTGGCGAATTCAAAGACTTTTGCAACGCAGAAGGAATTCAAAGAGAGCTCATAGCACCTCATAAACCACATCAGAATGGGGTCGTGGAGCGAAAGAACAAAACGATCGTGGGTGCTGCACGGGCGATGTTGCATGATCAGGGCCTTCCCATACACTTGTGGTCTGAAGCTTGCAACACTGTAGTTTATGTGCAAAACCGTTGTCCTCATAGAGTACTTGGCATGAGTACACCCGAAGAGGCGTTTTCTGGTAAGAAGCCTGATATTTCTCATTTGAATATTTTTGGCTCACCTGTTTACATTCATGTGACGAAGGATGCCAAGAAGAATCTGGAGCCGACCGCAGAGGTTGGGATATTTTTGGGGTACACAGAAACACCCCACAACTATTGTGTGTATTTTCCAGACAGTCAAAAGACTATTGTGCGACGAGATATCAAATTTCATGAGGAGAAATCCATGAAGTTGTCGCTTGAGAGGGAGATACACTTGCATGCAGATGAGGAGCTATTATTTCCTAAGGATGAGCCTCAGGATGTGGATTAACCACAGGAGGAGGTTCATGGAGTGGAAGAAACCACTCATGCAGCGCCAAACATCAGAGGGCGGAAGCGCACTACAGAAGCTGAGCGACTGAATATTGATGCAGCGCATAATGTAGGAGCCCCTACATCACAGCGCAGACAGAGACATTCACCTGACCGATATATTGGATATATGGCTCTAATGAGCAAGTGTATCATGACAAAACCATCTTCTTTCAAGGAAGCTGTGGAGGACCTTGCATGGGTAGATGCCATGGTGGAAGAGTATGATTCGATTGTCAGAAACAGTGCATGGGAGATTGTCCCAAGGCCGGAAGGGAAATCAGTGGTAGGTTCGATATGGATCTACAAAGTGAAGCAAGCTACTGACGGGAGTGTCGAGAAGTACAAGGTAATATTTGTGTCTTGGGGATTCTAACAGATCGAGGGGATCGACTATGAATAAACCTTTGCACCAGTCGCAAGGTATTCTTCCATATGCATCCGCTTCTCAACAAGTAGAGAAGCAACATCATCAGATGGATGTGAAGACTGTGTTCCTCAATGGAGTCATTGAGGAGGAGGTGTACATAGAGCAGCCTGAAGGATTCAAAATCTTCAGCAGTGAGTCACATGTGTGCAGGCTCAAAAGAGCGTTGTATGGGCTGAAACAAGCACCTCATGCTTGGTACACACGGATAGACAATTATTTCACCGGACTTGGATTCACCAAGAGTGAGGCGGATACGAACCTATACTAGATTGTGGTGGAGGGTAAGTTGCTGATCATTGTACTTTATGTAGATGATTTGATATTGACAGGTGATGAACAATTGATACTCTCATGCAAGGCTGATCTCGCAAAGGAGTTTGAGGTGAAGGACTTGGGCCTCCTTCATTATTTCCTGGGATTGGAAATTTGGAAACGTAAGGATGGACTGTTTGTGTCTCAACGCAAGTATGCTTGGGAGATACTGGAGAAGTTCAAAATGCAAGGCTGAAAGCCTATCGACACTCCTCTTTTTGGTGGTTGGAGGAAAGAGGATTCTACATCGGCAGAGGTAGTGGATGCCACTGTTTATCGACAGTTGGTTGGTTCGCTCATGTATCTAGTCAATACACGACTGGACATATTCTATGCTGTTAACCAGCTTTCACAAGCTATGGTTAAGCCTACCAATCTCTTTTGGAAGGCAGGCAAGCATGTATTGAGATATCTTAGAGGCACATCGGGATATGGATTGTGGTACAGACAGTCGGATGAGGTGAAGCTGCATGGATTCATAGATGCAGATTGGGTAGGGAGCCCAATAAAAAGAAAGAGCACATCAGGAGGGATTTTCAGTATCGGGTCTACAATAGTTTCTTGGTACAGTAGGAAATAGAGATCCATAACACTCAGTTTAGTGGAGGTCGAGTACATGGCAGCAAGTTTGGCTGCATGCGAGGCTATATGGATGAGGAAGATCCTGGTCGGGTTGTTTGGTTCACACTTAGATCCTACTGTGATATATTGTGATAATCAGAGTTGCATTAAACTCTCGATTAATCTAGTATTTCATGATAGATCTAAAAATATTGACATCCAGTACCATCATATTAGAGATTTTGTGCAGCGGAAGATCATGTTACTATCTTACATTCCTACGGAGGATCAGGATGCAGATATTCTGAAGAAGGCGCTCACCAGGAGCAAATTTGAATACCATAAAGACAGGATCATGGTGGCAGATAATCCCTATCTTGTTGAGAGAGAGTGTTGAGATTCAACAAGATGATGAGCTTAGTGAAAAGAGTTGCCTTCACTAAGTGGGCCCGCAAGCTATTTTTGGCGCAAGTCTATTTTTAGACATGTCGATCATATTCTATGAGTTGCAGGATGCTATTTGTGGATGGTTGGTCAAGTTGGAAAAATAGATGACTTTTATTTTTAGACATATTGGGTGGAATCTATTTTTAGATTTCCAATCTAAAAATAGATATGTCAAATATTATTAGCTCTTAATAATATTTGGACTCTAAAAATTATCTTATTCTCTTGGAGCACTTCAGTTAAGTGCACAGATGTGGCACAGGAGCTGATAGAAAGAATTACGCTATTCCTGAGGGTTTAGTGGAGCTATTGCATGGAGGACTTCAGTTAGAACTCATGTGACAGAGTTTGGTGGAGTTGTAGAAGTAGTTGGTGGAGTTTTGTTCAGTTTAACTCAATTAGACACAATTGAGCTAGTTTTATCTAGTATAACTGATTGATACACTAGTGAGAGTGGTGTGAATTAATTAATAATTAATTCACTAAATATTAACTCATTAATCAACTGAAGAATACATCAGTTAACTACAGTGCATGGACAGTTTCAGTGGAGAGATAGGTGAAAGGGCAAGATGACTATCAGTTGTGACTATAGTGATGCATTGATTGCATCCAACACTCAGTAGATATGCCAATGAGGATTGCGCAGTGAAATCCAGGTGGATTCGAGTTCATTCAGATCCATTCTTCAGTAGGGATTGCGTAGTAGAGGCAGGCTAGCAGGTGGCAGAGATCGGTGCATGGATTTGCTAGATTGGACCTAATTAGTGTGTAGCGATTATATTGTACTGAGAGCTTGATATGATCAGCTTTGTATGAATATTGTTACATGATCTCTATGACATATATTATATACAGATATTTGGGGTTTTTAGCTTCAAGCTTTCCCGTTAAAACACTGTGTTAATGTGTGTGAATTTTTATGGTTTCAATGTGTGCATGCAATTGATTTAATTTCCGCATGTGATGATCAATGGTGGAATAGATTTTGTATTGTGCATGAAGTTAAAATAGTGTGTGATCAGGAGAATCTTGGATATATAATGCATTAGTTATATAATTTCTACAATCAGGCCCCACGAGCATTGTATTCATGCATTGAAAATTATCTTCTGGGACTAGGCTTCACGAAGAGTGAAGTTGAACCTAACTTGTACTACTTTATGATTGGGGGGAAACCTCTCATTCTTGTGTTTTACGTAGACAACCTCATACTTACAGGGGATGAGAATCTCACCAGTGGCTACAAGAAGGATCTTGCAGCAGAGTTTGACATGATGGATATAGGGCTTATGCACTACTTCCGTGGGCTTGAGGTTTGGTAGGGAGATGGATAGATTTTCTTGGGACAAGGCAAGTATGCTCTAGAGATTCTCAAGAGCTTTTGCATGCAATATTGCAGGCCCATGGCCATACCTCTAGTGACAAACTAGAGGAAGATAGATGCTAGCAAAGCAAAGCAGGTGAATGCCACTCTCTACAAGATGCTTATCTGGTTGTTGATGTATATGGTGAACACACGACCTGACATTTGCTATGCAATAAACCAATTGAGTCAATTCATGGTAGTGCCTACTAGAGTGCAGTATGTTGTTGCTAAACATATTCTCAAATACCTCAGGGGCATAGTGGATTATGGGTTGATGTACAGACAGGTTGATGGAGTGAAGTTGGAAGGCTTCACAAATGCAGATTGGGTAGAGGGTTCCACGAATAGAAAGAGTACTTTAGGTTTTGGCATTAGTGTTGGGTCAGGAGTTGTTTCCTGGTTCAACGGGAAGAAAAGATCATTGGCACTGAGCTCAGCAGAGGATGAATACATGTATGCCATCTTGGTAGCTTTTGTGGCCATCTAGTTGAGGAAGCTTCTTGTTGGGCTCTTCAGTTAGATTTTGGAGCCTACAGCCATTGACTATAATATTCAGAGCTACATCAAGCTCTCTGATACTCTAGTGTTTCATGACTGCTCCAAGCATATCGAGATCGGGTATCAACATATCAAGGACTTTGTTCAAAGGGCCAAGGTCAGACTTCAGTACATTCCTAGAGTAGAGCAAACAATAGACATATTGACTAAGGCTTTGCCAAGAGGGAGCTTTGTTTATTTCAGGGACAAACTTGGTGTTGTTCATAACACCTTCCTCTCTACGAGGGAGTGTTAAATGAAGTTAGAGGAAGGGTGCTGCCATATTTAGCAGGTGCACTAAATTTGGCAAAGGGACCCACAAGTGGGGACAAGGCACAGTTTACCTTTTTCTATTTTTTTTTACTTGGAAAATTTTAAATTTTCCTATAGTCAAAAACTAGATCGATTTTAGTCATCCAAGGAGATCTAACCTCAACCATTTGTGGCAGAGGTGGGCCCAAGTCGAATTCTATGTTGAAAATGTAGCGAGAAAGGTCTTATGGCTTGTGCCTTAGCCAGTGAAGACCTCGAGTTTTCCTCATGAGTTAGACTTTAGTTAGGATGAGTTACTTCCAATTTATTGGAATAATCACCAAGTTAGCTTGTTTAGAGTTGGAGCTTCGGTTAAGTAGAAGTCTCCATCAGTTTGACTACAGGATTTGTTGGCAAATCGAGTTCAGTTAAGAATGAGTTGGGTCCTCAGTCTTGATTGAAGAAAGGATGTGTTATCACTGCAGTGATGATTGGAGAGAGAACCAATTTGACTCAAGTAACTTGTTTCTATAACTCAAGTTCTAAATCTAAACTAGCCTAATTTAGCATGAATCGAATCTATAAAGAGAGTACAAAGGCACAGGAAATGATAAGTTTTGTGCACAAAGGTTTGTGTGACAAGACAAAGCTCACAAGTTAGTGATAAGAGCTTTTTTTTTGGAGAGAGCAGAGAGCTTGTGTCCTAAGTAATAGGAGATCACAAGTGCATTGGGATTTAGGAACTAGGATAAGGGGTTGGCAGGGCAAGTCTAGGCTAGATCAGCAGGAGAACAAATTTGTTCTCAAGAGACAGATTGCTTTTTATTTGATCTATTTGCTCTGTCAATAAATACCACATCAAAGAGAGGGTTTTCGCAATTGGGTTTCCCAAGAAAATTTGTCTTATTGTGTGACTATGTTTTTATCTTTGTGATTATTTAGCTGCTTATTTAGTAGAGAAATTATGTGTGTTGGTGAAAAGAAAAGTAGTTTTAGGTTGTTCATTCAAGCAACAAGTAGAATTTCAAGGAAACTCTACATGGTATCAGGGCAGAGATCAGTATAAAGATGAGTACCAGATTGACTAGTCAATGAAGAGTGCAGATCAAGCAGAAGGCTTTCTTTTTTTAGGCAGAGAGGAATTTTTTTTTTCTCACAAAGAGATTATTTTTTTTAGTCGAAAAAAAAAATTAAAAAAAAAAAAAGACGAAAGAAAAATAAAGGGCCCATTTTTTCAGAAAAAATAAAAATAAAGTGGTTGATGGTCGACAGCCCAGCTGCTGGCCAAGCCACCAACCATTGGAACGGGAAGCACCCACCAAACTAGTAGAGAACACAGTGAAACCATCACCACAGGGAATCGAGCAACAGGCCAACCACAGAAGTTGGCGGGAGACAAGGAAACTAGATTTAGGCGTGGAGGTGGAGGATCGAACCAGCGGTTGGACGCCACAAACGTGCAGAGATCGAAACAACGCATAGGATTGGAGGGTTGTCAGGCCATGAAAAGTCTAGCATAAGTCAACAAGGCCACAACAGGAAAAAATCGGGCCACTGGGACAGAGCAGTCAGTGGTCGCATAGGCACAAGCAGTTGTTTGGGCCAACAAGAATGCAAAGGTTGAAGGTTGAAGGCGAACATGTGTGGCAAGTCCTTAACCAGAATGAAAACCAAGGAGCAGAGGGAAAAACACGGGCGTAGGGACCAATAGGACTATGGAAGACAAGCATGAGCAAGTCGTGTTGCAAAGACGACTAAAAGTTGTAGAGATGACAGACTAGCAGGGGCATGTGAATTCATTGCAACCGGATGTAGACAAGATCACAGAGGTTGTAATGTGCTTCAAGTCGACAGTCCACACAGTTCAGGCGTCAAGTTTTCAAGTGGACAGGAGGCACAGGTTAGGGTCTGCAGTTGGAAAGTGGCAGGTTGAAGCCACCAGTTGAGGTAGGTATGTTGTGTCTAATGGTCATAGTCTAAAGTCAACGATGCAAGCAGAGCCAATGAACAAGCAGACGTGGACAGCCGAGGACGCAGAGCATAGGGATGATATTTTTTTTTTTTTAATTATATTCATTGCTACTTTTGAAGTGTTTGGGCAGCACGTGACTTCCAAGCAGCGAGCAAGAAGGCTTTGGGAAACCTCAGGAAATGTGCATGAAGTTTTGGGCAGTAGGAAGAAGGTTCAAAAAGTAGGCAGTAGGCTCAGGCAACAAGCCTGGGAAGCGTACAACAAAGGGTTGAGTAAGTAGCCAGCCACTGAGATACACAGGGTACATGGCACTTATGACTAAGGTGAAAGACTCTTAGAGCATGGTTGGAAAGAATAGGTCTTCATATCAGATTTTGCAAAAGAAAGCAGGGAAGTCTTCTAGTTCAGATGGAGCAGTTGCAGATAATGTGGTGGTGTTGAAGACAGGTCTAGGTCGATAAGGTTCTTCCAAAATTACCTTCCTCGCTAAGAGGGAGTGTTGAAAATGTAGCGAGCAAGGTCTTTTGGCTTCTGCCTTAGCCAGTGATGATCTCGAGTTGTCCTCATGAGTTAGACTTTAGTTAGGATGAGTTATTTCCAATTTACTAGAATAATCATCAAGCTAACATGTGTAGAGTTGGAGCTTCAATTAAGTCGAAGTATTCATCAGTTTGACTACAATATTGGTTGGCAAATTGAGTTCAATTAAGAATGAGTTAGGTCTTCAATCTTGATTGAAGAAAGGATGAGTTATAACTCTAGTGATGATTGGAGAGAGAACCAATTCGACTCAATTAACTTGTCAATCAAGAACTCGAGTTCTATATCTGAACTAGCCTAATTTAGCATGGATTGAATCTATAAAGAGAGGACGAAGACACAAGAAATGTTAAGTTTTTTGCACAAAGGTTTGGGTGACAAGATAGAGCTCACGAGTTAGTGAGAATAGCCTTGTTTGTGGAGAGCATAGAAATCTTGTGTCCTAAGTAATAGGAGATCACAAGTGTGCTAGGGTTTAGGAGCTGGGATCAAGGGTTGGCATGGCAAGTCTAGGCTAGATCAGCAGGAGAACATCTTTGTTCTCAAGAGACAAATTTCTTTGTATTTGATCTATTTTCTCCGTCAATAAATACCACATCAAGGAGAGGGTTTTCCCAATTTGGTTTCCCAAGAAAAATTATGTCTTGTTGTGTGACTGTGTTTTTATATTTGTGACCATACAAGTAGTACGAGTGCGTCCCAGTACATAGAAAAGAGGCAGAGCATGTTTACAATGTGCATACAGCTGCGTGAGGGCTTGCAAAGAGAGAAAGGGAAGTTTTCCCTCTTGAATGTAATATTTTCTTTAAGCAGATTTTGATAAGTTGAACAACAAATCCTAGGTAAATTTATTGTTTACCTATTTTTAGGATGTGTTTGTCTTCATCTATTCCTTTTTTTTTCCACTGCATGCAAGTTAGAAAACTCAACATATTTGTGGGTTAAATTTAAATTTCATATTTCCATTCTTTGCTTGGTTAAAATTCATAGATTAGTTAGGGTTTTAGAAAACTAACACATACATCTAAATGAACTAGGTTTAGAATCCCCTTATACCCATGGTCGCCACTTGGGAAAGTAGCCTTGGCATGCTTTCTAAGTGTGCACACTCTACACACTCCTTGTTACTCAATGTTGAACTTTGAAAGACTTGTGACAATCTCCCTTAAAATAGGCAATGTTATGTAATGTAGGTGCCACATCCTCTTGTGCTATAACTCACACAAGTTGTTAGTGTTATGAACTAGGGTTTTAATGGATTCTCCCTGTAACATATACCAGTTATCTTCCCTAAACTCAATCACTTGTGTTGCTTCTAGGCTAGATTCCTTTAAAATGATAATGACCTATCGATTCTTGAACTCTACTACATAACCCTTTTCAACCATAACCGAAATTGAAAGAAAATTTTTCTTGAGACCCGGAACAAACAAAAAATACTTAAAGTCTAAAGAGTTACCTGGCTAGAGATAGAAGGAAGTGTAACCAACTCCTGCTATTGGATACTTCGCATCAACACCAAGTCTAACCTGGACTCTCCAATCTTGCTCTGTTAGACTTGAAAATAACTCTCAATTTGATGTCATGTGCCCAGATGTTCCACTATCCACATACCAAGAATTCCTCAAAATTGTACTAGTAGAGAGGCAAAATAGCATTGAGAGAACTTTCTCAAACTTGGTAGCACACTCATTCATCTATGTTTTTGGAAAGGTTGTTACCTGCTTTGGTTGTTGTTGCTTCCCCATGCCCTCCTTCTCCAAACACTGCAATGCATAATGGTCAAACTTATGACAAATGAAGAACTTGATTTTACTCAAGTCCTTCTTCCATGGACATGAGGCTAACTTCTCACTATTTCCCTTACCTTTGTTGGGTCCTTCACCTCTACTCTTCTCGGTTTGACCAATTAGGGCTAGGTTGTCCTAGCCTTTGACTCCATCAAAGTTTTCTCCTAGATGCAGTCATCCCCAAGCCTCTCGAAGTTAAGAAGATTTTCCTGAGCGAAAATACCTTTGACAAATGGTTCCCATGAAGTCAAGCATCTATTCAATGCCATGGTAGCCAACTCCATCTACAACCTTCTCTCCAACTACTACAAGTTCATCACGAATCTACGTGATCTTCATCAAGTAACCAGTAACGATGTTTGATCTAGTCATCTCTATGGATATGAGTTTGTTCCACAATATCATATTTTTGTTAATGTTCTCACTCTAGTAGAGACTTACTAGGCAATTGAATATCTCCTTCATCATTGTCTTCTCAAATATGTGAGGAATTAGGTGATCCTTCACAACATCCAAGATCATCTGCTTGGCATTTAATTCCTGTTTTCTTATAGGTTTCCAATTGTTGTGGATATATAAGTGGAGGCACAACATCCTTGATGATATCCCAAAGATTATTCTCTTTCAATACTAATGTCATCCCAAATTTCTAAGGAAAAACGTTGGAGACACCATCCAATTTTTCGTAAAATCTAAGGTTAGTTTTTGCCATCTCTGAGATCAAATGCACAAACTTCCTAGATCAGAAAATAAAATAAAAACAATTTTTTCCTACAAAAGTACTTAGCCCTTCAAGAAACAATAATGAAACATTCTAATTGTTGGTCTTTGGTTATGGCAATTGATATACTATTGTAAACCCTCAAGCATATCAATCAGAGACCAACTTTCACATAATATCAAATTTTCCAAAGGCCCTAGATGATTGTTGTCTTATATTTCTCTTAATTAAATAAATAAGATCTAAACATATTTCATCACAGAAATAAATATTTATGAACATGCAAAAATCGCACATATGGTTGGATAAATGAACAACGGAAGAAATAAATGATTAACACACATGCGCAATGATTTTATCCTTCAAATCAACGTATCAATCAAGACCTCCTAGTGCCACACCATCCACACAAACTCGCATACCATTTTTAGCAGGCAAACATAGACTTCCTGAGGTATTAAGATCAACCTAGAGATTAACCAACCTAATCAACTAAAGCAGTTGTGGAAGAACAAGACCCTACATCCCCAACAGAAGGAGTGATTTTCCTAACTTCTACTGGAGAACAAATTTTAGCTCAAGAACTAGAAATACCTAGTGAGGAAGAGGAAGAAGAGATCTACTTTAACATACTATTGATAGAGGAACCTAAAGAATTAGAAGAAGAACATGCAATCAAAATATTGGAATCTTATATCAGTTTGGAAGAATCTACAATTTCTAGGGAAGGAGAAGTGTTGGGCCTCACATATGCCCATTTTTTCATCATGAAATATCATTGTTTATACCTTAAAACCCTAGGTTTTTAGCATGTTTTATACCCTAATTCCATCACTTACTGCCAAATACTCTCTATGGTTAGTTATCATCAATTTTCTTCACTTATATATGATTAAATATGATTATTTCATGTTTTAATAATGATGGTTTTGTTGAAGTAAATTTATCACAGGGTTCCATTGCCGAAATCCCTCACAAGCCATTTACGTATGGGAATGCCTACTTTAGGGCTTTGGCACTTTCGGTGCGCTTCCGAAGAAACCGAGAGAGGTTATTATCAAAAATGATATTATGATACCTATCCATAAAGTGGATTCCACCCAGCTCACTCTGATGGGTCTCTAGAAGGAAATTAGCCAATTTGTCCAAATTTGTAATAAATTCTAAACTGCCAACTTATGTCTCGATTTTCATGTAGAATAAGGGGAAGGAAGAAATACAGGGACATGGGTTTTGATACCAGTATAGCCAATTTACTAACATTATAATATTTTTTCAAAATACCTTACAGTTTGGGAGATATTCAGGGGGATTTGAGGCTAATTTATGTAAAATTCGGAAATTCCATATTTGTCAAAATCTCCCAAACAACCCTATTTGGATTTTTGTTCAACGCTCTTACCTTGGTGACATCAACAAGTTGTTCAAACTTGAGGATCTATGATCCTTAGGCACCATTAGCTTCCATATTTTGTGAAAAAATCTCATCTTATCCATGTAGCCATTTATGGAGCATTGTTGAACCGCATGCTAAAAATTGAATGTTGTAATATGAACTAATAGATTAAGTTAGTATAGGGATCCTTTTTTATTTGATTTGCATAATATTTTGTAAATTTGAGGCCATTTATAAAAGCCTACAATAGAGATAGATTGAAAAAAACACAAGGATTATCTAAGTGTTTTTCTTCAAGGGAGATTTCCCCTCATAAGACACTCGATGATGTTGTATTTTCCATTCGAATTCTGAATTTAAATACATAATTTGATTCAGCGTTTAAATATATGTAAGTATGATGGTTTGTTGTGATTTTTGGAAGTATATTGGGTTAATCCAAGCTTGCTCCAGGATTGGTAAGGGGCCACAACCAATGGAAACAAGTCCTGTAGCTGAATTATATCATAATATCTATGTCGATTTGAATTTATAAATAAAATCTTGTTTTTAAGGGCTGTGAGTTAGATTTGAGAATTATCATTTCATTATGTACTTAAAATTTTATTTCACTCTCGTAAGATTGATTAAAATGTTGTATATCTAGTTTCCTAGATGTTAAATTATTAAGTGAGAATATTCACTGAGCAACGAACTTGGTATAATTTCATGAATGATCTCAAGGAATTGTTTATAGTTTGTTGTGGGTGTGTGTTCAACATTTAAGAAGCATTGCTCCATTTATTTCTATTTAACCTTGCAAGCACTCGTTCATATATACACAGAGAATTAGATTGTTGTTCTTGCCCATTTCAAACTCATCTTCAAATTAGAATGAACACTTCCTGGGTGTGCTCAAACTAGAATCTCAAATTGAAAGAATAAATCTCTGCGCTAATAAATACAAATAAAAACAGAGTATGGTTGAAATTAACATTGCCTTGAAGTTTCATTATAGAGTTCCTAAGAGTTGTGTCATTTTAATTGCAGAATAAGACTTCATGTTTCCAGCATAAAGATTTAATATGAGTTTTAATTTTCACAGTGTGATTTTGGTGTGATTAATTAATTCTGGACAATGCGTTTTCAATTCCTTTGTCATCATCTTTTGAGTTATCAAGAAAAGTATGAAGCACTATAGGTAGTGTAGTTCGATTAGGTGCTTATAGGATCCCAGTTGTTTCAATTTCCAATCTTTGCAATTCGAGTTTGAAGTGTCTTTTCTTCATTAAGACTCCAAAGAATTAGATAATCAGCTAGTTGTAATTTAACTAAACAGTTAAGTGTGAATTTCATTATAAGTGTGGGTTGAAATCTTAGTTTCAAGTTTAAGGTAGTTTCTATTAAGCATTGCCTTAGTACAATGTGTGCTTGTTGGATTTCGAAGTAATTAAGGTTGCAATAAGTAGTGTGACTTATCTCTTTCATTAAAAAGATGGAGAGTTGGTTTGCTAAAGTTTTAGGTAGGTTTTATTGAGCTCAGATTGAGATTTGATTCATGTTAAATGCAACTGTAGCATAGCCTCTCAGGTACAAATTCTGTGTGTCTCATAGAAATTTAGAGTTGTCTCATTTTGCTTTTCATTCTTGAAAGTAGAATTAGGGTTTGATATTTGAACCTGTCATGGAGTGGGTAATATATATGCAGTTGGTTTTGAATTATATACATTCACCTTCAAAAAATAAAACAATGATATTTGCAGTGAAATACAAGATTTAAATGAATACAAACACATACACAAACATTAACAGGTTGATCTCTTATAATTGTCAAATCTATTTTACATCAAGCGTGAAGGTAGTGAAATATATACCCTATGATCTCGAATGTTAGAAGGACAGTGAGAATTTCAACAAGCGTTGTTGTGTATTTTAATCCTATCCAGAGATTTAGAATGTTTATTTGTTGTATATGTTTCTATGTTTGAGGAAATCTTTGAAAATCATGAAACAGAGAAGGGAGTTTAAAAGTGACAGTAGTATCTTGTTTTTCGAAGCATTAGATTTGATAGGATTTGGTTTGAAAATTAGGTATAATTTCAATTTCAATAGGAGTGTGTATCAATAATTTTAATTTCCAGATTGAATGAATAAAAATAATTTCCATTCAATTTTGATGCATGTAGCTTGCTTTCAGATTCTAGTGTGTTAAGGTTTGATTTAATTGTTGAGTTTGATATTGTCGTAGCTAGATTAGCAGTGTGAGTTATCTTTATCAAAGAAGCAAGTTATAGGTTGTTTTAAATTCCAGTTAGAAAATTGCTTGAGATTAATTAATTGAATGAGTGTGTTTTCCTTGAAGAGTAGAACGATTAGGGCAATTCCTTAGTTAGCATTTCTTTTGATTATTTCTTAAAGTGTATGTGGAGCTCCTACCATTTTAGGATTTTCAATTTCAATTGTAGTTTTAGGGTTTAATGCAAGGATTAATTTTGATATTTCAGTTTCAGGTTTGTTTAGATTGAGTTGTGGTTAAATAGATTAAGTTTTCAATTCTTTACTTAAATTTCAAATTTCATTTGCAGTAAAAATTAGGGTTTCACTTAAGTGCATTTTCCTTTAAAGAGAAAAATTGGATTGATTCAATAGAGATCTTAAGTTCTAAAGTTGAATTCAATTATTTTTAGTGAGATGGTTTGATTCCCTTTTCGAAAGTTGTTTATTCACAAGCATTTGTGTGTTTTATTACTTAATTATCATTATAAAGGAAACATTAAAACTCTGACCTACAAACTGAATCAAGAAGTGAAGTGTATCTCGTGTTTACGAACCTGGATTGACAATTAAATATTAAGATATTTAATTCACCAATTAAAACTCTCAACATTTTGGCACCGTTGCCAGGGAGCTACAATTTTTTATTCAAGTAACTATTATCAGAGTTTCAGGATCTTGCAGGGCTATCAGAGGGCAGAGCATGTACAGTAAGACGTGAGTGAAGAGCTACGCATCCACTTTTGTGGGGTTGCTCCAAAGTATGACCGATTACTGCTTGTTCTTGAGTTTTTATTTCCTTTTTATTTATGCATAGAAGTAAAGATAGATTTATTTCTAGTGCTAGTAGCATTTTTTAATTCATTTAGTTCAAAAATTCAAGATTTGAATGACAAAACATTTTTGGGGTGTTGTAAGAACCCTCTTTTTTTATACTAATCCATGTTGTGAATAGGAGAAATTAAAGAATGACCAAGAGCTTGAAGAATGTCCATCGACGTGATTTTTCAAATCCTAGCAGTAGCTGGGGTATCTTCTTCTTAAGAAGATTTCATCCTGACTACATTCAGGAAATTATCTTTTTTTCCACAGCCAGAACAAGATTTGGAAATATCCCTTGATTCCTCTTGCCTATCTACCAAGAGATCGATGATTCATGTACCAAATCTGATGGGGAGCATCCAGTTGAACTTGAGATCGAGGAACCTTCACCATGCCCAGCAACAAGCCTTGTGTGCATTCCAGAGACTAATTATTTAAGTTTTCCTGGCATGACCATGGAGGATATTCAGTGTGTTCCAAATGAAGAAATGAGCCAATACCACCATAATTACATTGAGCATTGGTTCCAGGTCACGATCCAGTCAAAGTACCACTCTCATCTTCAAATACTCTTGGTACCATATCAATTGAAGCAACTGGTTTCTCATACTATGGTATGTGTTGAAGTTTATTCTTTCGAACTAAGTGTGAGTATATTTAGCATGTTGTTACGAACATGGTTGCATTGGAAGTACTCCTACACTTGAAAGAGACCTTCCTCTCTCTAGATTAGGGTAGGGTAGAAATGAATAAAATTGTTATATGAAATAAAATTGTTGTTATGACATCACTCTTGAAATTGAAATTCCTAAGGCATAGCCATTAATTTTTTTTTCATTATGCACTCTTGTGGTAAGACTTGTCAAAAGAAATTCACCCTTAATGCCTCATATTTTATAAATTGAATCTAATTATTGGCCGAGATTATTCATTGGGTCAGTTAGGGGAATTTTTATTGTTATACTTTCCATTCATAAGTTTAACATACTATCATCCAAGAAACCTTTTCAAGTTTCTCTTTGAAGGTATTGATGAAAAGCCTCCTATGGTGGACCACTCTTATAAAACCATCATAAGCTCTCATAAGAACCCTAGCATTACCTACTCGAGGAATATTTCATTCATTATCTGAATTTTTTTTTTTGAGTCTTAGGGTAGCAGGATCAACCAGTAAAGATTAGTAATTAAAAACTTGTCACGCCATCCTGTGCTCTTAAGGAGTAGATCTGTCTCCCCACTTATTAAGTAACCTCTAAGGTTAATCATAATCAGAGTCTACAAAAATATTTAGGGGAGGATATGAGGCCTCGTAATGAGCCGACCTACCATGATCATGAGACCTAACATGCATGACATTACTGCTCCTGTTCACCAAGCCAGAGTAATGGCTTTCAACCCAAAAAGCTAGAAGACAAGGGGTCTCCTCACGAGCCAGCCTATTCATCCATGTTAATTCTTGTGAGTGGCACTGGCATCAGATGGTAACCAAGCTAGGACAATGGCCTTTATCTAAAAGTTAAATAAGCTAACTCTGAATCTATATCTAGTAAGTGGGACACGGACATTTCGTAGGGTTAAAAGGCATCCATTTCGAGGCTATAGATGTCTGCTGCCAGCAGGGCCATGTCTTTGGTATCAACGTTAATTTTACACTATGATTTACTTGGTTGTTTTTGTCTTTTCCCTAAACTCACTATCATATCTCTCTAAGAATGGCTTTAAGATCATTTCAGTGATGTTCTTTAGAGTTATATCTTTCAAAAATGATTTGGTTTTTATGGATGTGAGACCCTTAGTGTAGATGATTCACTTTGCTTGAATAAGAGAAGCTTAAACTATATGCTTGGGTAACGGTAAGACAATCATCCTCGGAAGGTATAATTTTGTAATATTTATTTTTCCTTATTTTCGATCCATTTTAAGGCCTTGGTTTTTAAATAAAGTCACTTTTACTTGTAATAATGATCTATTGAAAGTGAAGACCTATTGCTTTGGATTACTCTTGAGATGATTTGTGTAAATTCTTATGGTTAATCATTTTAGGATGACATTATCCCTGCAGTAACAACATTGTTAAACATTCCTTTAGTAGCCTTATCATTAGTTACTATTTTGGAATAATAAAACTCAGTCTTAACGTCACTGGATCCCTAGTCACTACTTTTCTTATCTTATTGATGCAAAGGAAGATGACATCCAATGAAAATTACTTACATGCTCTCACAATTAGCCATATGGTTTAAGTCAATGAATCATGACTTTAATATAAAAACCCTAGCCCTTAAGTCTTGGTCTCTATTAGAGGTTTTGCTTGCATGAGGACATGCAATATGATAGGCATGAGGGGGGGGGGGGGAGATGTTAGGAAAAAATAATGAGAATTTTCAAGTTTGATTCATATTTTCACCCTATGCTTACTCATGGTTCTCAATATCATTTTTCAGAATTGTTGAGCTTGGAGCATGATCAGGTAATTGTTCTCTAATTTAACCTATTTCATTTATTTCAATAAAGACGATTATGATGATGGTTCTTGTATTATTTCAGGAAGCCATATGAAAAATACACATGCATCAACATTTGCGGGATAATTTGGATATTTAGGCCTTTTTTTTCTTCAGAAAATCATATCAGCTCGAGCCATTCCATCATTTACTTCATCTTGCAGCACCAAGGACATCAACAACAAGGGTAATACTTGAGGTAGAGGTGGCTTAAGATTCTTTAATTGATTAGAGATTTAAGAAAGCTTTAATGATTAACCACCACATATTCTGTATATTTGGTTTTCCATATACCCTCCATTTGCATGCTACCCTAGGTCATAATAATAATGGTCCATGTAAAAAAAAGCAGTAACTATAGTGCCTTCCCCTCCTATATTCACACATATTGTAAGTTGAATTCAATGGAGGATGAATTCATTGCTGCCTTTCACGAAGGAACCGTCCATAAGCATTGGCCTCACAAAAATAGAGCATGCAAGCACATGTATTCCCATCTCTATCACCACCTCATCTCATCTACCATTTACATTGTCACATATTATACTATTCATCATTTTCCTCCTACCATATCTATTTATTTTCCTCGATTTGTATCACTCTTAAAATGAAATCTATGACAATCAAATCTTCATGCAGACCTAACCCTACCTAAAATCCATGATGCCATAAAAAACTAGATATGAGTAAAGTCTTTTTTTTCATGAGAACATGAAAAACCTCAGGCATGGGGGGATGTTGGGCCTCGTATATGCCCATGTTTTCATCATGAAATATCACTGTTTATACCCTAAAACCTTAGGTTTTTAGCCTGTTCTATACCCTAATTCCATCACTTGTCGCCAAATACTCTCTATGGTTGATTATCATCAATTTTCTTCACTTCTCTATGATTAAATATGATTATGTCATGTTTTACTAATGACGGTTTTGTTGAAGTACATTTATCACAGGGTTCCATCATTGAAATCACTCACAAGCCAGTTACGTATGGGAATACCTAATTTAGGGCTTTGGCACATTCGGAGAAACCGAGAGAGGTTATTATAAAAAATGATATTATGATACCTCTTGATAAATTGGGTTCCACCCAGCTCACTCATATGGGTCTCTAGAAGGAAATTAGCCAATTTGTCCAAATCTATAATAAATTCTAAACTACCAAATTATGCCTAGATTTCTGTGCATATGAAGGTGAAGGAAGAAATTTGGGCACATGGGTTTTGATCCCATTATAGCCAATTTACTATCCCTATTATGTTTTTTCAAAATCCCTTACATTCTTGGAGACATTCAGGGGGATTTGATGCTAATTTATGTAAAATTCGGAAATTCCAGATTTGTCAAAATATCCCAAACAACCATGTTTGGATTTTTGGTCAATTCTCTTACCTAGATGACATCAAAAAGTTGTTCAAACTTGAGGATCGATGATCCTTAGGCACCATTATCTTCCATATCTTGTGAAAAAATCTCATCTTATCCATGTAGCCATGTCTGGAGCATTGTTGAACCAAATGCTAAAAATTGAATGTTGTAATTTGAACTAATAGATTAAGTTAGTATAGGGATCCTTTTTTATTTGATCTGAATACTATTTTTTAAATTTGAGGCCATTTATAAAAGCCTACAACAAAGATATATTGAAAAAAATGCAAGGATTGTCTAAGAGTTTTTCTTCAAGGGGAATTTTCCCTCATATGCAGTTGGTTTCGAATTATATACATTCACCTTCACAAAATAAAACAACGATATTTGTAGTGAAATACAAGATTTAAATGAATCCAAACGCACACACAAACAATAACAGGCTAATCTCTTATAATTATTAAGTCCATTTTACATAAAGCGTGAAGGAAGTGAAATCTATACCTTGTGATCTCGAATGTTAGAAGGATAGTGAGCATTTCAACAAGTGTTGTTGTGTATTTTAATCCTATCTAGAGATTTAGAATTTTTATTTGCTATATATGTTGCTTTGTTTGAAGAAGTATTTGAAAATCATGAAACAGAGAAGGGAGTTTAAAAGTGAGATTAGTAGCTTGTTTTTCGAAGCATTAGATTTGATAAGATTTGGTTTGACAGTTAGATTCGATTTCAATAGGAGTGTGTATCAGTAATTTTAATTTCCAGATTGAATGAATAAAAATAATTTCCATTAAATTTTGATGCATGTAGCTTGCTTTCGGATTCATTTGTTAAGGTTTGATTTAATTGTTGAGTTTGATATTGTTGTAGCTATATTAGCTGTTTGAGTTATCTTTATCAAAGAAGCAAGTTCTAGGTTGTTTTAAATTCCAGTTAGCAAATTGCTTGAGATTAATTAATTGAATGAGCGTGTTTTCCTTGAAGAGCAGAATGATTAGGGAAATTCCTTAGTTAGTGTTTCTTTTGATTATTACTTAAAGTGTATGTCGAGCTCCTACCATTTCAGGGTTTTCGATTTCAAGTGCAATTTTTAGGGTTTAATGCAAGGATTAATTTTGATATTTTAGTTTCAAGTTTGTTTAGATTGAGTTGTGGTTAAATAGATTAAGTTTGAAATTCTTTACTTAAAGTTCAAATTTCATTTGTAATAAAAATTAGGTTTTCACGTAAGTGCATTTTCCTTTAAAGAGCAGAATTGGATTGATTCAATAGATATCTTAAGTTCTAAAGTTGAATTCGATTATTTTTAGTGAGATGGTTTGATTCCATTTTCGAAAGTTGTTTATTCACAAGCATTTGTGTGTTTTATTACTTAAATGATCATTATAAAGGAAACATTAAAGCTCTTACCTACAAATTGAATCAAGAAGTGAAATGCAGCTCGTGTTTACGAGCTTGGATTAGCAATTAAATATTAAGAGCTTTAATTCACCAATTAAAACTATCAACAAGAAGGATAAGTACACAATAATGATGAACATTTAATAATTGGAGGAGGTGGACCTAGGATTGGAGCTGGAGGTAGAGGTAGAGAAAGAAATGGAGGAAGAGCGAGAGGTGAAGGTAGGGGAGATAAAGGAGAACCAAATCATGTTGGATTTCATATACTTGATGAAGACACTACTACCACAATAAAAAATATATCACCCTCTATCCTTCCTAACTTCCATGGATTAAGAAGTGAGGATCCTGAAACATTTCTTTTTGTATTCGACTTTTTATGTAGATCATATGACTAACTACTCGATTCTCAAAAATTGAAATTGTTTCCAACTACCCTTAAGGATGCAGCATTGAAATGGTTTATGATCTTAATAACGCATTCCATTAGGACATTGGAAGAAATGAAAAATGCATTTTTACAGAAATTCAAGGATTATTGCACACCTCATAATTGGAAAGATGAAGTTTTTAAGATGATGCAAAGAGAAGATGAGAATATGGAAGATTTAATTGAAAGATTCAGTTATAATATTAAAAGGGCTAAAATGGAATATTTGGATGAATATACTTTGAAAGCTCTCCTACTGAAAACCATTGGAGATGAATGGATAGATATCCTTAACATGATGGGAAAAGGAGATATTTCTCAGCTATCATTACTAGATATTTCTAAATTATGCATACATCTTTCAAGAAGTAAATCAATAGTTGGAAAGAATTCAAGAGATAATGTTCTCTCAAGAATTAATAAATCTGCAGCTGGTGTTGAAAATGCAACAAGATGATGGAGCTTAGTGAAATGAAGTCGCCTTCACTAAGTGGGCCCGCAGGCTATTTTTGGCGCAAAGTCTATTTTTAGACTATGTCTATTTTTAGACATATGGAGCATGGTCTAGGAGTTGCGGTATGCTATTCTTGGATGATTGGTCGAGTTGGTAAAAATAGATGGACCTCTATTTTTAGACATACAGGTCGAAGTCTATTTTTAGACTGCCTGTCTAAAAATAGGTCAGTCAAATATTATTAGCCCTTAATAATATTTGGACTCTAAACTTCAGTTTATTCTCTTACGGCACTTCAGTTCGAGCTACGGATGTGGCCCATGCATCTGACAGAAGGAATTACGCTATTCCTTGGGGTTTGGTGAGCTCATGCATGGTTGACTTCAGTTAGGACTTCAGTGGCAGAGTTTGGTGGAGTTGATGGGACAGTTGGTGGAGTTGTGTTCGGTTTAACTTAGTTGAACTAGTTGTGATTAGTTTAACTAGCTAATCAACTAGTAATGAGTGGAGTGAATTAAATATTATTTAATTCACTAATTATTAACTCATTATTCAACTCAAGAACACATCAGTTCACTACAGTGCATGAATATTTCAGTGGAGACCAGTGGAAGAGGTAGATGAAAGGGTGAGTTTGCTATTAGTTGCGACAGCAGTTGTGCATGATATTTGCACAAGCATTGGAGGAGATTGCCAATGATGATTGTGCAGTTGGAGCCAGTGAGATTCGAACTTGGATCTCTCATTAGACCAACCTTGATTGCGCAATAGAGGCGGGCAATTAGTGGATGAGTTTTGAACCTGTGACTTGTTCAAAACCAAGCTAGTTTGTGTGTAACTTTTGGAGACAGTACTGAGTACTTGTGAGGAGTATTGTACTGAGATTGTTACATGTTTCTCTTCTATTATAATATACAAATAGATGGGGGTTTTCAGCTATAAGCTTTCCCCATTACATATTGTGTTTATGTGCGCATGCGACTGTTTCTATTTCCGCAAATTGATGATTGATTGTAGAAGAGGTTATGTGTTATACATGAATTCGAATTAATGTATGATCAGGATAATATCAGTGGATAAATCTTCATTATTCAGAAAATTTCTACATGGTATCGGAGCGAATTGATCATCGGGATCTATTACAGTGATTACAATTTTATTTCGGTAGACAGAGTCTGTAACGGGCCAGGTAGCCTCTAGATCCATCCTTTCTCTGAAAGGTGATATATCCAGTAAATGCCCTTACAGTCAATCTCTGTGCTAGAAATAATTTGTTCTCACAGATCCATAAGTAGTTGATTTTTTGAGTTTGGAATTCGAATTTTTGCAGCAGTTTGTTTTCTTGGTGCTAGAGTTGAAAATGTCTTTCAACGGTTTGCGACTCGAATATGCCCTTGAAGGCAGTTCGAATTATGTTGCATGGAAAGATCGGATGGAGGCAGTATTAGAAGATAATGGACTGAAGGAGTTCGTAGATACGGATTTCCAAAAGCCCACTGATCCTGCTGAAGTCGAGGCTTGGCAAAAGAAGATGGTAAAATGTCGAAGGATTCTGTTGGAGGGCGTGAAGGATCACATTGTATCCAGCCTGCATGGAAAAGCTTCTCCATATTTGATGTGGAAAGTGTTGAAAGATCTATTCCAGAGTAAGAGCGACCAAAGGAAGCTCGCGCTCAAGGATAAGCTCAGAAACATTAAGATGGAGAAAGGCGACAGTATCGCCAAGTACCTCACGAAGTTCACTCAATGCAGAGATGAGCTGGGAAGTGTGGGGGTGACTGTCGAAGAAGAGGATATGGTAGACCTATCTCTCCTTGGTCTTCCGAAAATTTGGCATGCATATCAAGATAGTGTCAATGGTCGGGAGAAGTTGCCGGGATGGGAGCGACTTTGGGCGGATCTCATGCAAGAGGAGATAAGGAGGACTACCAGGGACAGATCTTCATCAAAGGTATCTGATGAAGAAAATTGCGCTTTGGCTACCAAAGAAAAGAAGGGGAAGAGCAAGAAGGCTTCTCAGTCTGGTGCGAAAGGCAAGAAGCAAGACATGTCCAAGGTGAAGTGCTTTCACTGTCACCAACACGGACACTATGCCACAAATTGTCCGCAGAAGAAGAAAAATAAGAAGGTTGCTGGATCTGCAGCGGGAGAGGCATTGGCTTCTCAATTCGAACTAGATTTTTCACTGATCGCATGCTTGGTTTCAAGTGTGATGGGATCAGTATGGTTCTTGGATAGTGGTGCGTCATTTCACATGACAGGAGATCGAGATCTGTTTTCAGATCTGGAGGAAAAAGATCTTGGAGTGCACATCGAGATGGGCGATGATGGTAGATACAGTGCGACCGGTATTGGTACCATTTCCTTTGAGAGGGAGTCTGGTAAACCCTTCGTATTGAAGGAAGTTTTGCATGTTCCAGGATTGATGAAGAACCTGATCTCTGTGGCTATGTTGGAAGACAAGGGGTATGATGTGGTCTTCAGCGAAGGAAAATCCTTCCTGCGCAGTAAGACTACTGGTGAGACCCGGAAGATAGGGGTTCGAGTCAAGAACCTTTATCAGTTGCAAGTAGATGGCTGCGCAGCAATGGCATGCAAGGCGGGAGAAGTGGTGAGCCGGAATGATGAGGGCGAACTGTGGCACAGGAGATTGGGCCACCTTCACCATGGAGCTTTGAAGATTCTGCAGCAGATTTCTACTGGGCTTCCTAAGGGCACTCTTGCGCAGTCAGATCAGTGCAAGGGGTGTACCTTGGGGAAGTATGTGAAAGCCACCTTTCACGAGAAGGATAGTCACGCCACGAAGATCCTTGAGAGAGTTCACACAGACGTGTGTGGTCCTTTCTCAGTTGCTTCGATAGCAAAGCACAGGTATTATGTGATCTTTGTTGATGATTTCTCTCGAAAGTGCTGGATCTTCTTCATGCAGAAAAAGAGCGATACATTCGCGAAGTTCTGTGAGTTTAAAGCACTGGTCGAGAAGGAGTTGGGGAAGAAGGTGATTGCTCTAAGGAGTGATAACGGTGGTGAATTCATCTCGGCTGAATTCAAGGAGTTCTGCAGCGCAGAAGGGATTCCGAGAGAGCTCATCGCACCCCATAACCCACAGCAGAACGGGGTGGCTGAGCGGAAGAACAGAACGATCGTGGGTGCTGCACGGGCGATGTTGCATGATCAGGGCCTACCCCTTCACTTGTGGGCTGAGGCATGCAATACAGCAGTGTATGTGCAGAACCGTTGTCCTCACAAGGTTCTTGGCATGAGTACATCGGAGGAGGCTTATTCTGGAAAGAGGCCTGATATTTCCCATTTGCGGATTTTTGGTTCTCCTGTCTACATGCATGTGACGAAGGATGCGAGAAGGAAGCTGGATCCAACTGCTGAGGTTGGAATATTTGTGGGGTACACCGATACACCTCACAACTACCGAGTATATTTGTCAGACAGTCGAAAGACTGTTGTGCGACGGGATATAAAATTTCAGAAGGAGAAAGCCATGCAGTGTTCGCTTGAGAGGGAGCTACACTTGCATGCAGATGAGGAGCTGTTAGTTCCTAAGGAGGAGCTTCCGGATGTGGATCAGCCACAAGAGGAAGTTCATGAGGTGGAAGAAACCACCCATGCAGCGCCAACCATCAGAGGGCGCAAGCGCACTACAGAAGCTGAGCGACTGGCTCAAGATGCAGAGAAGGTTGTAGGACCACCTACAGCACAACGCAGACAGAGACAGTCACCAGATCGGTACACTGGATACATGGCTATTATGAGTCAATGTGTCATGACGGAGCCATCCTATTTTGAGGAAGCTGTGGAGGAACCCGCATGGGTAGATGCCATGATCGAAGAATATGATTCGATCGTCAGAAACAGTGCATGGGAGATTGTCCCAAGACCGGAGGGGAAATCAGTGGTGGGTTCGCGATGGATCTACAAAGTGAAGAAGGCGGCTGACGGGAGTGTGGAGAAGTACAAGGCGAGATTTGTCGCCCGTGGCTTTTCACAGATCGAGGGGATCGATTATGAGGAGACCTTTGCACCTGTCGCAAGGTACTCTTCCATACGGACGATCCTAGCTCTCTCAGCGCAGATGGGATGGCACATCCATCGGATGGATGTGAAGACTGCGTTCCTCAACGGAGTCATTGAGGAGGAGGTGTACATAGAGCAGCCTGAAGGTTTCGAGATCTTCAGCAGTGAGTCGCATGTGTGCCAACTCAAGAGAGCACTGTACGGGATGAAGCAAGCACCTCGTGCTTGGTACACTCGCATAGACAGCTACTTCACCGGGCTTGGATTCCCCAAGAGTGAGGCGGATCCTAACCTGTACCAGATTGTGGTGGAGGGGAAGCTGTTGATCATCGTACTGTATGTAGATGATCTGATTTTGACTGGCGATGAGCAGTTGATACTTTCATGCAAGGAGGATCTTGCACGAGAGTTTGAGATGAAGGACTCGGGCATCCTTCATTATTTCCTGGGATTGGAGATTTGGCAGCGTAGTGGAGGACTGCTTGTTTCTCAGGGCAAGTATGCTCGGGAGATTCTGGAGAGGTTCAACATGCAAGGCTGCAAGCCTGTTGACACTCCTCTTCCTGGTGGTTGGAGGAAGGAGGATGCTACTTCAGCTGAGGTAGTGGATGCCACTGTCTATCGACAGTTGGTGGGGTCACTTATGTATCTGGTCAATACACGACCCGATATATGCTATGCTATTAACCAGCTTTCGCAAGCTATGGTTAAGCCGACCAAGCTCTTCTGGAAGGCAGGAAAGCATATATTGCATTATCTTAGTGGCACATCGGGATATGGTCTATGGTACAGACAGGAGGATGGAGCGAAGCTTTCCGGCTTCACTGATGCAGATTGGGTAGGGAGTCCAACGAACTGAAAGAGCACATCTGGAGGAGTTTTCAGCATTGGATCGACAGCAGTTTCCTGGTACAGCAGGAAGCAGAGATCCGTGGCACTCAGTTCAGCAGAGGCCGAGTACATGGCAACAAGCTTGGCTGCATGCGAGGATATTTGGATGAGGAAGATCCTCGTCGGATTGTTCGGGTCGCACTTGGAGCCTACTGTGATTTATTGTGATAACCAGAGTTGCATTAAAATCTTGGCTAATCCAGTATTTCATGATAGATCCAAACACATCGACATCAGGTACCATCATATTAGAGATTGTGTTCAACGGAGAATCATGTTACTTTCATATGTTCCCACGGAGGATCAGGATGCTGACATCTTGACGAAGGCGCTCACCAGGAGCAAGTTCGAATTCCACAGAGGCAGGATAGGGGTTGCATATAATCCATATCTTGTTGAGAGGGAGTGTTGAAAATGCAACAAGATGATGGAGCTTAGTGAAATGAAGTCGCCTTCACTAAGTGGGCCCGCAGGCTATTTTTGGCGCAAAGTCTATTTTTAGACTATGTCTATTTTTAGACATATGGAGCATGGTCTAGGAGTTGCAGTATGCTATTCTTGGATGATTGGTCGAGTTGGTAAAAATAGATGGACTCTATTTTTAGACATACAGGTCGAAGTCTATTTTTAGACTGCCTGTCTAAAAATAGGTCAGTCAAATATTATTAGCCCTTAATAATATTTGGACTATAAACTTCAGTTTATTCTCTTACAACACTTCAGTTGGAGCTACAGATGTGGCCCATGCACCTGACAGAAGGAATTATGCTATTCCTTGGGGTTTGGTGAGCTCATGCATGGTTGACTTCAGTTAGGACTTCAGTGGCAGAGTTTGGTGGAGTTGATGAGACAGTTGGTGGAGTTGTGTTCGGTTTAACTTAGTTGAACTAGTTGTGATTAGTTTAACTAGCTAATCAAATAGTAATGAGTGGAGTGAATTAAATATTATTTAACTCACTAATTATTAACTCATTATTCAACTCAAGAAAACACGCTCACCATGCTGCATGGGATAGCCAAAGGGAGACCATAAAGAGGTAAGATGAAAGCGTGAGTTTGCTATTGAATATGGCGTGTTGTGCATGAGATTTGGTAATAAGACTGAGTGGAGATTGTTGAAATGATGATTGCTACAGCTTGCCAAGGAGATTCGAACTTGACTTCTTATCAACTAACTTGGATTGCGCAATAGAGGCAAAAGTAATAGTGGATGAGTTTTGAACTCCGTGAGTTTGCTCAAAACTGAGCTAGTTTGTGTGTAAATTTTGGAGACAGTACTGAGTACTTGTGAGGAGTATTGTACTGAGATTGTTACATGTTTCTCTTCTATTATAATATACAAATAGTTGGGGGTTTTTAGCTATAAGCTTTCCCCATTACATATTGTGTTTATGTGTGCATGCAACTGTTTCTATTTCCGCAAATTGATGATTGATTGTAGAAGAGGTTATGTGTTATACATGAATTCGAATTAGTGTATGATCAGGATAATCTCAGTGGATAAATCTTCATTATTCAGAAAATTTCTACAGCTTAAACAGTAAGTAGGGCTAAAATAGGGAATTTTATTGATGAATTCAAAACATATATTTTAGGGAGTATTAGTGAACAAATATACACCTTGAAATTACAAAACAAGAGAAGAGTTGAAAGTGGTGCCTTATCTATATTTTGTCCTAAATGAAGAAAGAAACATGCCTTAAGAGAATGTCCTCTTGATTTGAAAAATGTAGAAATATGTGTTATATGTACAGAAAATCATGAAAAAAAGAAGTGTCCTTCCATTCCATGTCTTAAATTTGTCTACCAAGAGGAAATGGTTCCAAATCAGGTAGATACTCTTTTCTTTGTTGCTAGAAGACCATGGAAAGGATCACAAACTCAAGGTTTCAACACTCAGATGTATACTCAACCCCCCAAAAATAACTGGACTGCACCAATTCCATGGCAGCAACCTTGGTCTCAACCCCAACCTTGGACACAAGGATGGAAAAATCCTTATGGTAGATATTCTCAATATCACCTATACCCACAACCTTATCCAAACTTTCCACCACAAAATTTTCTTCAATATAGTCAACAACCACAACCTAAATTTCAAATCAAAATATTCAACTTTCATTACCATTTCCATAAAGACCAAATCAATTGCCCGCTCAACCACTTCCAAACCCAAAAAATAAAAATTCACAACCTTTTTACAACATAGAGGGAAATTTTTTTCAAAACTTTATGATAACTCCACTAGATCTTAATAATGTCCAACTAAGATCTGGTAGAATATTAGAAAATAAATTACCATCTATTATTATCTAGGAAAAAGCAAAAGATGATTATTCTGATGAGGAGACATCTCTTCACCAAAATTAAAATCTTCAAAAGAAAAATAGTTACTTTGAAGAAGAAACATATCTTCATCAGAAAAAAAGAAAAAAAAAACACACACACACACACATGAATAAACTCAACTCCCATTATAGAACAACCTTCAGTATCTGTCTCAAAACCATCTTTCCCTGAAATATTACAAATTGATAAAGGGGTAGAAAAACAAATCATGATGCCTGATTATGATATGTTAGATGATTTTAAGTGTTAGGTCCATATATTACTAGTATAGTCCATTATTTTTGTTAGTGTAACCCCCTTATTGTTATTGTTGTACCCTTGTAACCCCAATATTGTTATTATTGTGCCCTTACATTATTATTGTTAGTTCGGCTAGGAATATATTATGATCCCATGGACTCCTATATGTAGAAGTAGGTTTTTTCATTTGTATAATCCAAGAATTTTTCATTTGTGTAATGTATTGGAGGTTTCCCCCTTGAAGTGGCTAATTTCTAAGCATTGATCTCTGTTTTCTTCTATTTTTGGAGTTGGTTTCATAACAAGAAGAAAGTTTGTATAAAGATTCTTGTGTTACAATCTATCAAAGAAATTCCAATCCTTGCAAAGAAAAGAAAAGAGTTGAGTATAAAGAAACTCGGAATAAAAAGGAAAGAAGTAAAAAGAATACAGTTAGTTGGGAAAATTGCAAACATCGTGATGGGAAAAAATACAATACAAAAATATTTGGATCCAGGAAGTCCCATTGTTAAGACACACATCAATGGTATTGAAATCCCAAACACATTGATCGACTTAGGAGAAGCCATAAACATCATGAATAAACAAACTATGGATCAACTAAGACTTCCAAATCTTCAATATACACCAACATTATTACAATTCGCATATATATTTGTAATTAAAAATGATGGTGTGTTAGAATAAATTTATGTATCTTTATATTCTTTGGAATATCCAGTTTATTTTATGATCTTAACCCCCAAGAATAACACATCCATTAATCTTAGGAATACCTTGGTTAGCTAAATTGATGCTTATATCAGTTGTAGATCTGGTGATATGTTTATATATGATGGTAGTTCAACAAAGAAATTCACATTATACCCACCAGCAAAAACAATGATAGAGGTATAAAATGAAGAATGGATGGATGATGACAATGACATACAACTATTTTTACTATCTCTCAAATTAGTGAATAAGATCATATTCTAAATTTCATAGAAAATAATGAATTATCTTCATAATGTGAGAGTAGTCCAAATTTTCAGGAACAATGGAATATTGAGTATTTATCATCCAGACAAATGTCTTTGTATTCTATGGAATAATTTGGAAATTCTTCAATAGAAATCTTTCCAGGTAAAACTTTAAATGTAAACAAAAATTTGGGAGAATTTCAAAATAAGAAATTAATAGAAACATTACAAAAACACTCTTCTGCATATGCATGGGAATACACTGACATTAAAGGAATTAATCTTGAAACTTGCATGCATCAAATATATATTGAAGAGAATGCCAGACCAATCTGACAACCTCAAAGAAGAATGAATCCAAATTTAAGGGAAATTGTAAAGGAGGAACTACAAAAACTATTGAATGTAAACTTTATTTATCCAATATCAAACATTCAATGGGTTTCACCTTTAGTAATTGTTCCTAAAAAGAATGGAAAATGGAGAATATATATTGATTATAGGGAACTTAATAAGGCTACCTTAAAATATCATTTTCCATTACCTTTCATAGATCAAGTTTTAGATACATTAGTAGGGAAGAAATAATTTTCATTCTTGGATGGTCTCACTGGATATAATCAAATTCATGTAGTGCCAGAAGATCAAGACAAAACCACTTCGACTTGTCCATGGGGAAATTATTCTTACCGATTACTTCCTTTTGGATTATGCAATGCTCCAGCAACATTCCAAAAATAAGTATTGGGTGTTTTCTCTGATTTAACTCATGATTGTGTGGAAGTTTATTTGGGTGATTTTACAGTCTATGGAAATTATTTTGAAGAATCCCTTGAAAATTTGGAAAAATTTCTCATAAGATGTAAGGAAAAAAATCTCTCATTAAGTCATGAAAATTTCTTTATGATATTTACTAAGGGAATTGTTTTAGGACACCATATTTCAAGAAATGGAATAAAAGTGGACTCATCTAAAGTAGAATTTATTTCCAAATTAGCAGTTCCAACTTGTCCAAGAGATGTTAGAAGTTTTCTCGGTCTCACTGGATACTATAGAAGATTTATAGAAAACTTTACAAATATTGCACCTCCACTCTTCAAATTTCTTACAAAATATTTTGAATTCAGTTAGAATCCTAATTTTGAAAAGGCCTTTGAGACTTTGAAAGAAAATATTTCTGAAGAACCCATCTTAAGAGGAACAAACTGGAAATTTCCTTTCCATATTTCAACCAATGCTTCAGAAACAACTCTCGGAGATGTATTGGGATAGAAAGACTTGAATCCTTATGCTATTTACTATACAAGTAAAAATTTGACTCTTGCAGAGTTAAATTATATTGTTACCAAAAAGAAGTTTTTAGTTGTTGTCCATGCCATTAACAAATTTAGACATTACATAACTAGCTTGATACTTTCATTCACATGGATCATTCTACAATTAGATATCTAATGACTAAATCAATCACTAACAGCAGATTCCATATGGTTATTATTATTGCAAGAATTCAACATCACCATTTTAGATCGACCTGGAAAACAAAACACAGTTGCTAAACTTTTGTCTAGAATTCAAAATGATAACAATGATACACCAGTAGAAGATAATTTTCCTAATGGATATATTTTTTCAATATCTAATAAATATCCATCGTTTTCAGACATTGCTAACTATTTAGCCACAGGGAAGGTACCATCATATTTGTTTCCTAGAGAAAAGAGAAATATAATTCAAATTAGTGCATCGTATTCATGGATAAATGAAGAATTGTAAAATATGGGTTTGGATCTCATCATCTGAAGGTGTGTAAGAGAAGACAAAATACCTAAGATACTAAAAGCATGTCATGATGAGCCACGTGGAGGACACTTCACTGACAAATAATTGCTTACAAAGTCCTTCTCTTAGGATATTATTGGCCTTCCCTTTTTAAGGATGCGAAGGAATATGCCAAGGATAGTTGTCAAAGAATGGGGAAACATGTTCCTTCAGATGAAATTCCTTTACAATGTTAGGTACTTATCGAACCTTTTGAAAAATGGGCTCTGTATTTTTTCGGACCAATCAATCCACCATCAAGACAAAATAGGTATATTCTTGTGTGCACTAATTATGTCACTAAATGGGTAGAATCTAAAGCACTTTCTTTTGCTACTGAAAATGTTGTAGTTTCATTTCTTGTTTAGGATATTTTTACTCGTTTTGGTGTCCCAAGGGAGATTTTAATAGATCAAGGAACTCAATTTACATCCAGAATGGTGCAAAATATAGTGGAGGAATACAAAATCAAGCATAGAAAGTCTACTCCATATCATCCATAGGAAAATGGACAAGTAGAATCCACCAACAAAGTGATTGAAGCAATCCTTACAAAGATTGTACATTTTCATAGAGGGGACTGAGCAGAAAATCTTCCAGAAGCTTTATGGTCCTACCACACCACATGGAGAAGCACAATAGGACATTTTCCCTATGAACTGGTTTATGGGAAGCAAGTCTTATTTCCAATTGAGTTCCAAATAAAAACTCTTAAGACAGTTGTTAAGTTAGGACTTTAACTGTCAAAAGCACAAATGCATATAATGGAACAACTCAATGAGCTTGATGAAATAAGACAAGATGTAATTCAAAAGACCAGCCTAGTTCAACAATAGAGATCTAGATGGCATGATAAATATTTCAAAGAAATAAAATTTCAAGCGGGAGATTGGGCACTACTTTTTTATTCAAAGTTCAAGGATTTTCAAGGAAAATTTCAAACTCAGTGACTTGGGCCTTATGAGATTGAGAGTCTTTGATAATGGAGAATTCAGGATTAGAACCATTGATGAAGAAAGAGTTCCTCTCCTCATAAATGGACATCGACTAAGGATCTATCACAAACCATTGACAAAGGAGGAATATGTTAATATTTTTCAAGATAATGTTGATATAAAGTTGGTGAAGAACCAACTTAAAAGTCTTCTTTCATTTTATCATTTTTTTTAATTACTAATAATAATAATAATAAATAATAATAAATAATATGTATATTTGAAAAAGAAAAAAATATGTATAAGTATGAAAACCAATCATTGATTGGCATACTTATGCAGAAAATCTAAGGTGAAAACCAAATTTTTTGGCACCATACATTTTCTTTACCCCTGTTCTAAAATCCCAGTTTCTTTGCATCCCTTTTTATTTTTCAAAAAGAATAAAAATATCTAGCTACAGAATTGTTGAGATTTTTCATCTTTGATGAATTTCTATAGCTCATATATAACAGGGCCTTTTTTACTGGAGCAAATGAAGAATAAAGTGAAGAAAACCCAAAGACAAGACAAAGAGAAACAGTTGAAGATTAGCAACATAAAATTCAAGGTATGAAAATGCAAAATTTTATTTCATAATAAGGATGTAAGCATTTTAATATGAATTATATGGTCATTTTATACCACCAATTAAAAAAAAATGATCAACAAGAGCTTATCATGTCAAATCAAAATAAAATCTCAAACACCGCCACTTAACCCTCATCATTTCACGAACGATCCAACATAAAATCCTGATTTAGTTGGTGAAATCATCCAACTCATAATGGTAATTTATTATTAACCTTAATCATACTCTTGATAATTTCGAAGCCTCGTTCATTCACTCATGTTCTCATTCATACCGAAACCTCCATCTTACCATGTCAAAGAGGCAGTCTTAAGGTAAAGCTTCTAAAACCATGGGAGTGATAGTGAGGACAAAACCAGAACAAAGGAAATTCATCGAAGGTTACCCACAAGTTAAATAAGTGTTGCAAAAATAATAGTGGCTTTATTTTGCGGAAAAATTTGAAGGCTTTCACAAGGAGGTAACTAAGTCATTTACCATAGAATTCGACTGAATGAAGGTCTAAATCAAAGATGTTAAGTTTGCAATAACAGATTCTTTCATATTCGAAACCACTGGACAATCAAGAACTAGAGAGAGGTGGTTCAAAAACAAAGGAATAGAAGGTGAAGAATGGAAAATCTTTCTTAAAAAAACCCAGTTAAGGATACCACCATCTTTAAAAAGGGAATCCCTAGCACAACACTTAAGGAAAATGGAGGAATTCGCTATTGACAATCCAAAAGTTATCACCTGTGAGAGAATATTTGGATGCATGTTCTTTTATCATGTTAGGTTATTAATGAATTTTATTGAAGGAAGTGAAATAAATCTTCCCTAATTTTTGTTACATAGCTTGAGAAAAATAACAGGGAATGTTCAAAAGAGAATTCAGTTTATATACAACACAATGTATCATCAAAGGTCCATTAGAATTCTTATTGAATTCCAACTTAAAATTTTAGGGGATACTTAGGAAAATTTTCTAATTCGAAATCATTTCAAAGAGGGAAACCAAGAAGAACCTAGTTGTGGCAAAGAAAAAATGGGAAGGAAAATTAAAATTGGCAACCCAATTGAAATTGAACAACAACCTCAAGAACAGTCAGGAGATGAAGTTCCCATTATAGAAATCTTGGGGAAAGTTAAGAAGCAAACTGGTAAAAATAAGGAAGAGGGTGAAAAAGGAAAATATACATCCACAAAAATAGAGAAGTCTAAAATAAGGAAGAGTAGGGAAAAAATTCAAAACCCTCCTCCTTCAATAAGGAGAAGTGCTAGAATTAGTCAGATAGTGAAAAATCCAGCTCTGAAAGAAACAAAATTTGTTGAATTAGAGGAGGAACTCAGGGTTCCATCACCCACTGCTATGTCGCCTACCTAGAGTCTAGGTCGAAAGACCCCAGAGATTGACCTAGTGCAACAGAAAATTTATGAATATATTGAATCCTTGGAGAAAATAGACATTGAGAAGACATCGGTATTAGACCAGATGGAAGAAGCCCAGCCTCATTGTCCACAAGAACCTCCAGTAGTGAATACTCCAAGGCGGGAGATTTTTTAACTGGAGACACCAAATAGGCATATTAAATAGGGGCATGAATCCTTGAAGTTGCAGAACCAGATTAAGAAAACCATAAATGACAATATGCTTTTGCATTTGGGTTTATGGTTCAAGAAGACTAAAAATTTAAATAGGAAGAATAAAAATTTCAACATGCAAATCATAAACCTGAAATATAAACTTCTGATGAGAAAACCAAGGATGGTTGTTACTAGAAGGAAGGCAAAGAAGTTGAATTTAGATGTTTTAGCAGAGGTCTCAAGGCAGATGCAGTAGCATGATGAGGATCAACAATTTTGTGTTTTTTCATGAGGACATGCAATGGTCTCCTCGTGGGGGAATGTAGAGCCTTAAGGCTGCCTCAATTTTGACACTCCTCTCACTCATTTTTCCTTCTTTTTGTCATCACCATTAGCTAAAACAAGTGTTAAACTAAAATTTTTTACCTGGTAAAGTATTTTGATGACATGTTTTCATATTTTCAATTGTTCCTTATTATTAGAGTAAAATCTGCATTAGCTACAAAATTAATGCAATTCTGTAGTTGATTGATGTTCTTGTAGCCACCACGACGGTTCAATAGGTTTTGAGGTATTAATGGAGCTGTGAAATCTATGGGTAGACAAAAAATGATCCTATCATGGATCCCATCCTATCCACCTGGCCCAAATCAACCAGGAAATCGCCCAGATATGCAGTCAAAGGAACGGTCAACTAGGTGCTGAATCAAGTGAGCGACTAATATGAAGCCATCATGCTTCACGATTTTCTCTACCACATAGAAAATCATGAAGCAACAAAATTCTACTTTCTATTTTAGAGTTAGAGATAGAATTTTCTATTTATAATAGGCTTAAAATCCTCTCAAGACAGTTAAATGACATGCTTTTATAAATACCGTGCTAGTAATTGTATTGACATTGCGAATTATTGTGTGACTGTAATCTCATTAAAACTATGTTTTATTTCCTATTTGAATGAAGAATAATTATGGAGTTTCAATGTGCATTTAGTAACGTTTAGACTTAAAGCCATCTGTTATGGAGGGCCCCTGCAACACAAGAGGTTTTGTTTCATTTATGTTTTTGTAATTAGACATTAATCATAGCTTCATATTTATTTCTTAGGTTATGCTTTCACTGTATTTCGTAGCCTAGATATATTTCTTGCTTTCGTTTTCGTTTTCATGTTAGAAGCTGCAATCATTTCCAGAATTCTGTAGTATAGATGTTTGTTTTATCACTTTCATTTCATTACATTAATTTCTATCATCATTTCCAAACTTTCGTAATATAGATGCTTGGTTTGATTATATCATTCTCATTCATTATGTTAGATGCTATAATAATTTCCATAATTTCATTGTGTTAGAATAGATGTTCAAATAATTTGTTTTTCTCATTTGATGTAGGTTTATTTTCTGAATAGATACAACACATAGATAATCGTAGTTTCTTTTATGCATCAGTGATTTGTTGTAGATTAGTTCTTCTTTTGAGAGACACATTTTAAATTGCCTTTTTAGTTTTAAATAAAATTCTTCTTGTAAGTTTAAGTAGTTTTATTTCTTAATAGTGATTTAGAAATTTCCTTTCTGAGAATAACAGTGTAAATACTGTCTAGTGATTCCTTGATTCATGTTTCATTTACATAATATTTCTAAAAATACACAAAAATATTAACATTGCCTCTTTTTCTAGAATTTTAATTTTTCTCAAATTAATCATTAGTTACTAACAGATAAACTAGTTAAGATTTTTGTTGAAGTTTTTAGGGACATAGTTAAACTTGGATTTATTTTACTCTTAATAAATTATAGTTTAGTTTTTTAAATTCATTTAGGACATCGAAAACAAAAACATCTTTAAAAACAACCTTCACATATAAAATCATCACAATAAACTAAGTAAGAAAGGCTTATAGCATATATAGTGCACTTTCACTTCACAATATTACCAACTTCGGTCGATACTTTATGATAGAAATTAAAGAACATTAAATTAACTAAACATAAACCAAAAAGAAGGATGAAAAATCATTCTATATTTTATAATGTTTAGGTAGAAAGGATGAATGATGATGATGATCATTCCATGGAAATTCATCCAAATTCATGACCTCCATAATACTCTCGTTAGTTGGAAACATTTTATCGAAAGGATCAAGAAATGATATTGGTGTTAAAAGTGATAAATGAGAAAATTCATCACTAATCACATTCAATTGATCGGTTTCAGTTGATGATGGGTTGGAAAGTGATTGAACTTCTTGGTAAGCCAATTCAAATGGGCATAAAGGCATCTCACTACCATTCATGGCTAATTCAGACTCTGAGGGCACAATCCAAGGATCAGGCGATGGAACTGTGCTTGATGTAATCATATTGACATGGGAAAAATTATGAGGAAAATTTAGTGGAGGCATGGAAAAAATTTTCATAAGAGATGAATCCTTGATCAAACCTACCCGAGCATTTCATATGGAGTAATCACCTTTCCAACGACCAACTATTTTACTATACTTGTAGAGGCAGGGTCCGAAGTATAGTAAGATAGCTGGTCTACTTTTACAGTTCTCCCTTTGTGGGGAAATATTATCATCCAAAAATAATATGAGACTATAGTTGATATAAAATAAGACCAACTTCGTCCCAATAAAAGGATATAGTCAAGTTGAGCATCAACAACCTCAACTTCAACCACAATCGTTTTACCTTTTATCTCTATAGGTAGATCATTAAGAATCCAAAAAGGGCAGAAACCTCTTCCATCGAAGGCTTTCAAAGTCGTGGGATATTGATTGATCTTTGGATAACTAAGGGATCTCCAACAAGCAATATAAATAATACAAGTAGACGCTCCTACATCAATTATTGTGCGAAAAAACTCGTTTGGTTTTAACGAAAATTGGTATTTGGAATGCCAATTGATGCAGAAGTCTAGGTACATAATTTTCTATATCGAAGACAATTAGATTAGAATATTGAGGGTAAATAGCTCCTATAACTGACAAAATTAATTTCCTTTATGTTGGACAAGTATCCACCACTTCAAGGGTCGACATTGTTGAAGGTGACATAGCCATATCTTCAACAATGTTGTAATTCTGAGCAACTCGTGCATGTGGATTGTAAGATGACTTTCGAAGAATGCCTTTAGGAGGTGGTTGAATCACCATGTCAAAACTAGGTTTCTCAACCTGTAATGGTTCAAAAGGAGGAGGAACTGACATGGAAGCTTGACTAGGTAAACCAACGTCATTTCCATTTGTTGGACCTTCAGATCCGTAATCTTGAGATCTCGTAGAAACCATAACTTGAGAAGACATAATCATGATATCTATTGATGATATGGAAGAAGAATAATTGTGAGAGACTATCTTTTTGTCTTGAGAAGGAAATGGATCCTTCAAAACAGCAGGGGTGGATGAACCTTTGACAAATTTAGTGACCTTACCGCGATGGGGGCACTCCTTGGTGTAATGATCTTCATCAGAAATTAAACAAGGATAACAAGGTTTCTTATTCTCGTCAAATGTTTCGGCTTTATAGGTTTTCTCTTTCGAGGGATTATTCTATTTCACTCTACCCTTCCCCTTCTTTTTTATCTCCGGTTGATTTATTTTTACTGGTAGAAGAATATATAACGTTAATCTCAGAAGTATTTTCGAGAGAATAATTTCCTTTAGATAAATCTGGTAAAGTTATAATCAGAGTATTATATTTGGAATGTTTCTTTCTACTCTTAGATGTACTAACATAATCAACTACACCGTCCGCGGCGTGAGAGCCGGAAGGAGTTGTTGTTATTTGAACAGGGCGAGGCAAATCTGAAATTTTGTCATACAAAGTGCTAGACCGCATGTAAACTAGGTCTAGATATTGGGCACGAGCGATAACTTGTTCTTCTGTTACAACACCTCCCTTGGAAACATCTTCAGTAAGTACTGGAAGTAAATACTTAGTAAACCATTCAGCCAAAATTTGATCTAGAATGAAAACTTTAACCAAACGACGTTTACGTATCCATTCGTGGATATGATCAGAAATATAGGTAGATGAATTTTGTTTTAATGAGGTTAAAATTTTGGTACCAGTATCGTAATGGATGGGTAACTGAAAATGGGTCAAGAAAGCAGTGGCTAAGGCATTGAAATTGTGAAAATAAGATCATGGTAACTCAATTTACTATTTCGTGGTTGAACCGGTTAGGGTTCGTTGAAAAAGTCATAATTGAATGGAATCATCGATTAATGAATTGGATGTGCACCAAAGATGATATTTCATGACATGGTTTGAAGGTTCCTCTCCTGATTTACCTTCAAGTTTTCAAATATCACTGAGAAACTTGGTGGGAATTTTCAGCCAAAAAGGAAAATATTAAATCAGATCATTTGTCAGCCGAGAAAAATCTGGTAAATCCAAGGTTGCAATAAATGGTAATCATCAGTTAGGATCTTGCTGTGGAAACTAATACCCTGCAAGATAATTCTAGTATCTGGAGTAGGATATCCAGGATTTCTTGGAATAGCTTGAGCAGTTGGGATTTGCATGCCTCCAAGGTAACCAGGGTTAGCCATACCAAAACTGAGGTTGAGACGGTATCTGAAATGTGTGACCATGGTATGGTCGACTCTGGAGAGGAGGATTTTGTCCCATCTATCCCAATCGATATTTCCCCTGAAAGGGTTGGCCTTGCAAAGGCTGGCCTTGAAAGAACTGACTCTGATAAGGCTAACCTTGAAAATTTTGACCTTGAAATAATTGGCCCTAAAATGGTTGCCTTTGAAAATTTGTTTGCAAAGTTCCTATGCCAGGTTGTCTGTTGTGTAACCAACTCCAAAAAGAGAAGAAAAGAGATATCAACGCCTTAGAAATGAGCCTCTTCGAGGGGGCAACCTCCAATACATTACTTAAATGAACAATTCTTGGATGATACAATTCACAAAACCTCCTTTCTATATATAGGAGTCCATGGGGCCATAATGTAATCCTAGTGGGCCACAATGTAATCCTAGCCGACCTAACAATAATAATTTAAGGGCACAATAATAACAAAATGGAGGTCACAAGGGTACAATAATAACAATAAGGGGTTTACACTAACAATAATAAGGGGCTATACTAGTGATATAGGGACCTAACATGCCCCTCTCCTTCAAAAAAAGTGTTGTCCTCAACACTTGAGTAGCTCCGGGTGCTTCTGTATAAAATTCTCATCCTCCCATGTAGAATCTGCACTGGGTAAGTTCTTCCACTTGATGAGATACTCTGAAATTGATCGATTCCGTAGTTGTCGAGTTCTTTTTTCCATGACTGCTTCAGGTTCCAATATGATTTTCCCTTTCCCATCAAGTTCTGGCAATACTGTTTGAACTGGAAGATCTTCACCTATAACCTTCTTTAAGCATGAAACATGGAAAACTGGATGTACTCGCGAAGAAGCAGGAATCTCCAATTTGTATGCCATAGTACCAATCTTTTGCAACACCTTGTAAGGACCATAGTACTTTGGCGATAATTTATTATCCTTCTTAGCTTGCCTGAGGGGCATTTGTTTGTATGGTTGTAGCCGTAAAAATACCTAATCTCCTACATCAAAACTTCTCTCGCTACGATGTTGATCTGCCTGTTGTTTCATTCGATTTTGTGCCAAATTCAGGTTATCCTTTAAGAGTTGGAGAACTTCTTGCTGATGCTCGATGTGATCTTCCACTGCCTGAACCTTCGAATTTTCTCTTAAATATGATGTGATGGATGGTGGATGATATCCATAAAGTGCCATAAATGGGGTCATTTTTGCTGCAGTATGGAAGGAAGTGTTATACCACCATTCAGCAAGAGGTAACCATTTGACCCATTGTGTTTGTTTATCAGATACAAAACAACGAAGATATCCTTCCAAAAATTTATTTACTATCTCAGTTTGACCATCAGATTGAGGATGATAAGATGTGCTATGAGCTAATTGAGTACCCAAACAAGAAAATAACTCCGTCCAAAAATTTCCAGTAAAAATGGGATCTCTGTCGCTCACAATAACCCTTGGGCTTCCATGTAGCTTTTGAATTCTGTCCATAAATGTAGTAGCAACCGTACTTGCTTTAAATGGATGAGATAATGCACAAAAATGTGCATACTTGGTAAGTCTATCAACTACCACCATGATGACACTCTTCCTTTGGACTTAGGTAAACCTGTGATAAAATCCATTGAAATCTCCTCCCAACGTTGACTTGGAATGGATAAAGGTTGTAGAAGTCCCGGGGTCTTAATTGTCTCCACTTTATTCTGCTGGAAAACAAAACATTCCGCCACAAACTTTTGAATATCAGATTTAAGGCCATCCCAAAAAAATTCTTTCTTCACCCTGTGGTAAGTTTTTAAAAATCCTGAGTGTCCTCCTAAAGGAGAAGTGTGCAATTCCAGATGAATCTTTTGTTTTAGTTGGGAATTCTTACAAAGATATAAGCGATCTTTGTACCATAAGGAATCATTTTTCCAACTAAATGTATCAGATGTACTAGGATCTTGCCGCAACTTTTGAATGAGTGTCCACACTTCTTCGTCCTTCTTCCATTCATCCCTTGCTTCGGTTATCCAATCTGGTTGGATAATAGAAATGGCACAAAGCAATGCTTCCACCTCTTCATTCTTTCTTGAGAGTGCATCTGCAACAACATTTAGCTTCCCTTTTTTTTATATTATTTCAAAGTCATAACCCAACATCTTTGTGACCCATTTTTGCTGCTCTTTTGAAGATAGTCTTTGTTCCAAAAAGTGTTTAAGACTATCATGACCAGTTTTTACCTTGAAGTGTCTTCCCATTAGGTAAGTTCGCCATTTCTTTAGTGCATGCAGTATTGCTAACATTTCCTTCTCATAAATAGGTTTCTGTAAATACTTTCCTTTGATTGGACGATTTTCAAAAGCAATGGGTCTTCCTTCCTGCATTAAAACAACACCAATTCCATTTCCTGAGGCATCACATTCCACAATAAAGGTTTTTGCGAAGTTTGGCGTAGCTAAGACCGGTGCTAGGCACATTGCCTCTTTAAGATGTTCAAAGGCCTTAGTTGCTTCAGGAGTCCATGAAAATGCATCTTTCTTCAATAATGTTGTTAGAGGTGCTGCTATTCTCCCATATTTCTTAACAAACTTGCGATAATACCCTGTTAACCCGAGAAATCCTCGCAACTGCTTTATGGTTGTGGGGACTTTCCATTCCTTAATGGTTTTAATTTTGTTAGGGTCTACTTTAACACCCTCATGAGATACAATATGACCCAGATATTCCACCTCTTGTACTCCAAAGAAACATTTGGATGTTTTTGCATATAATTGTTTCTCCCGCAATAGTTTGAGCACCCTGTCAACATGTTGAACATTATCCTTCCAAGACCTGTTGTAGATTAGTATATCATCAAAAAATACTAGCACAAATTTTCTAAGGAAGGGTTTGAAAATGGAATTCATCAACCCTTGAAATGTAGAAGGTGCATTGGAAAGGCCAAAAGGCATGACCAAAAATTCATAATGACCCTCATGAGTTCGAAATGCTATTTTTGGAATATCTTCAGTCTTCATTCTAATTTGATGATATCCCGAACGAAGATCCAACTTGGTAAAATAAATTGCTCCATGTAATTCATCCAATAATTCATCAATCACAGGAATGGGAAATTTATCTTTAATGGTGAGCTTATTGAGCTCCCTATAATCCGGACACATTCGCCATGATCCATCCTTCTTGTGTACCAATACCACAGGAGCAGAGAAAGAACTTTGACTAGGTTGAATTATACCCGCCTCTAACATTTCTGCAATCATGCGTTCAATTTCGCTCTTTTGGAAGTAAGGATATCTATAAGGCCGGATGTTTGGAGGAACACTTCCTGGAATCAAATGAATAGCATGATCATGATCACGAATAGGTGGGAGTCCTTCGGGAGTTTCAAACACCTTGGAATGATTGTCCAAGACTTGTTGGAGATCTGCAGAAATAGATGATTTTGATGTTGGAACTTCTAGTGAGCATAATTGTGCAATTACGCCTCGTTGTTCTTTCTTTAGAAGCTTTGTCATGACATTAGAGCTTATTATCTTTCCCGGCTTCCCGCAATACCCCGTAATTCGACTTCCTTTCCTTCTGGAAAAAAAAATTCAAGAAAAGTTCTTGAAAATTAAAAGCTATCGTCCCCAAAGATTGTAACCATTGTACTCCTAGTACAACATCAGCACCTCCCATAGGAATGGAAAGCATTGGACTAGTCAATACATATTCCCCCATGGTTAGCTTGATATTATGGCATTTTCCAGAGCAATTTATAGTTCCTCCATTTGCAACCATCACTTGACATTCTCGTGCTGGGTATAGGAAACAATTTAATTCCTTGGCTACCTTATAATGAATAAAATTATGGGTGCTACCTGAATCAATCAACACTATTACCCTTTTCTTCTTTATATTTCCTTCTATCTTGAGAGTTTGAGGAGTGGTAATTCCTGCCAGTGCATTACACGATATGGTCGGATTCATTTCTTCCTCTTCTAGGGGTGGTTCCTGGTGTATATCCTCTTATTGTTCATTTTCTTCTTCTTCTTCACAATCTATGTAAAATAATTTCTTCTCAGCACACTTATGACCTTTAGTGTATTTGCTATCACAACTGTAGCAAAGCCCTTTTGCTCTTTTTTCTTCCAATTTTTGTGGTGTCAACCTTGTAGGTTGTGCAAATCTAGGTGTAGCAACACTTCCTTCTTTATAGAATTGAGTGGTAGGCTTCCTTGTCGCCATAATTTTACATTCAACTTTTCTTGCCAACCTGAATGCCTTCTCCGATGAATCAGGTTCCAAAACACGAACTTCATGTTGGATGTTATCCTTTAGAGTGCCTATGAAGAGATCAATCCTATGTTCCTCTGGAATATCAGTTACCCTTATATTCAATTTTTGGAAGTCCTCAATGTGCTGCCCCACTAAACCCTTTTGTTTGAGATTTATCAATTGGCTAAAGAAGGTGTTGCTCTTTGTATCCTCATAATGTGCTATCATTTCCTCCGTAAAAATTGACCCAGTGACAATTTTTTTACGGGAGCAAAGCCATCGATACCATACAAATGTATTTTGTTCTAAATGTAAAGTTGCAATGCGTACCTTTTGTGTGTTTTGCACGTTATGGAGATCAAAATATTGCTCCATCTGTAGTATCCATGTTACAGGATCCTTCCATCAAACTTCCTCATATCCATTTTTGGAATATGGTGGTTCTTCCCGCCAACATTCGAGTTTATGAAATCATGATTAACATTTATTTTGTTCTCATCGGGAGGTTCTTCTCCTATATTTCCGCCATTAGGAATCATTTCTGGTTTTAAGCTTGTCATCAAGCCTTCCATGTATGCTTTTAGATCACTCTTCATGTTTTCCATGTTGTCTTTCATGTCATCCACCTTAGCTTCCACGCCTTTCTTGAAACTTCCATTTCATTTTTGTTGTTCTTTGCGAGAGCGAAATTTGCTCTTGTAATTTTGATATGTCATGTTGCAATTCTTCATCTTCATGAGTCATAGTAGAGCCTTCTGAAGGCTTAATGGGTGTTGAATTCTTTTTAGGGGCCATTTTAGAATCCAATATTGATATCTATTCTACAAGATTCCCTTGGAGTCAATTCAACTTGATTCTTCAAACAAGACTTATGCGATTCGGAAAAAAATACACACCTTTTACTAGCTTTTAGGAGTTCGATATTGAAATTGAATTATCTCTGTAATTGAAAATCTTCAATATCTGAAATTCAGCCCTGTAGTAGCCCTATGAAGCTTCTTTCAAATGCCACGATGACCTGTTTAGGAGCTTGAAAAAATACCTGACTTCCACAAATCATATCTCCGAAATTATTGCGAACCAAACTCTGAAATTTTTATACAAGCTTCCGCAGGATTTCAGCTTCACACCCTAAAAATTTCAGCTTCTGAAACTTCGTAGAAAAAAAGTTATAGCGAAAATGCCACGATGACCTGTTTGGAGCAGCGAAACCCTAGAATCCAAAGCTCTGATACCAAATGTTGTGTAACCAACTCCAAAAATAGAAGAAAAGAGATATCAACGCCTTAGAAATGAGCCACTTCGAGGGGGAAACCTCCAATACATTACATAAATGAACAATTCTTGGATGATACAATTTACAAAACCTCCTTTCTATATATAGGAGTCCATGGGGCCATATTGTAATCCTAGTGGGCCACAATGTAATCCTAGCCGACCTAACAATAATAATTTAAGGGCACAATAATAACAAAATGGGGGTTACAAGGGTACAATAATAACAATAAGGGGTTTACACTAACAATAATAAGGGGCTATACTAGTGATATAGGGACCTAACATTGTCCCAAAGGCATTTGAGGTATAGAATGGATTATAGTTCCATCTTAATAAACTAAATTCTGAGGGATAACCTATGTAATAGATTGCGCTGATACTTGTGGGGTAATTGGAGCAGAAACTTGAGACACTCACGGGATGGGTATTTGAGGTGTAATAGGATGCTGAAAAAATGTTTGCGCAACATATTGGATAGGAGTATGTGGACTACTCAGACCAGGTTGTTGACTTTATTTCTGAACATATACCTGTGGGTTAACTTGAGGAATTCCCTTAACAAGTTGTTGGACTTCAGTAAGAACAAGTTGTCTAGTTGGTTGAGCAAGTTGGTAAATAGACATCTATGGAGTAGCTTGCAAAGACTGTTGAGCGAACAGAGGATTCCAGATAGTATACATCCCTGGATAAGGAGTGCCAACTAAGGTTTGTGACATAAACGTTTTACCTAAACTAGCATGAGGCATCACACCATAACTTTGATAGTTTCCGACAAGAGGTTTTCCTACAACTGTAAGATATGAACCAACAAAAGGTTTCCCTCCAAGTGGAGGTTTTTTCCCCCCAGGAGAATTATAACCACCTATTGGGTTCATTTGAGGATTACCTACATCACCAGAAATCATATGAATTTATTGGTCTGAGGTCAAGTCTTGGGTAGTAGAATTTGTTAAACCAGATGATATAGTAGAAGTTTGAGGAGAAGGAGACGCTCCTGAAAAAGTCCCAGTAAGTGAATGATATCTAGGAGGAACTAAAGGACTGCCATATAATAATGTTTATGGAGAATTCAAAAACATGGATTTATCAATAAACATACTTCCAAAACCCTTTTCTGACATATAGTTTCTGAGCAAAGAGTAAAAATGGATCTGGTGACGTGGATGGTTGTAATCAGATGAATATGAAAATTCAAAAGGTGTCAAGTACCAACCATCCAGTCGAAAAGGATAAAAGGGAAGGTATAGAGTAAAGGTATGTTCACCAGCAAAAAATGGATTATCGGGAGTTCTTATTCATCGTCTTCAGTAATATCTTTGATACTACTGAGACCAGGAGAAAGATTCTCGGTAATAATGAGTTTTACTTTAGGTGAACGCAGAGTAGTAGGGGCTTTAAAGTTTGAAGGAGACTCGGGTTTTGAAACATCAGACTCAGGTTTAGATATATATATCTTAGTTAACTATGTATATGAGGCTTCACCAATGACAAATTCTATCGTAATGGTTTCAGTAATTACTGGTACATTTTGTTCTAAGTATGTTTCAAATTCCTAAGGTTGATTCACTTTAGTGTTAGATTGTACAACAATAGATGTTTCAGGTTGATCTCGATACCCAAATATTGTTTATTTTTCCCTTTTGGCCTTAATTTTATCTAATTGACTCGGTGTATACTCAAGGGGTTTACTATTCATTCTCCATGAGTTACTTGGTATTTCAACCACGATTAATTTTAATTAAGAAATTAAAAAATGTCAAGAAATCACACCTAAAGCCTCTAAAAAGTAAAAAAAAAACAAATCAACACACGCTAGAAAATATAGGATTCAAACCACACACACATTTTTTTCATAGTGAAATCACTAGTTGGTGATGAAATCCAACGTTGCAGAATTCATTGTGAAAATATAGTTGATGGAACCAGTTACCCAGACAACCTCCTTAATGAAACAGTCTGGTGAAATTAACTCCAATTATGCCATCTCGAGTGAATATTACCCTCCAAAAAGTCCAAGTGATTCTAGTCAATGTTTGTTCCAGGTACAGTAGAGAACTTCCTGCTACCTTCACCTCGGGAAAAATCCCTAAGATTATGGTCACTAAGGTTACCAACTATCACAATTCAACCTAGGGGGAGAGTCGTAGGTCCAATGTACTCGCAAGGGTAGAGTAAATAAGCTCAATCCCCTTGAATTATCCTCAACATGGTAAATCTTAGGTTTACTAACAAGTGACCCCAAGTACTTTTCGACATTGTTTGTAATGCGTGAAAATATTCTACCGTAACCAATGAAGCATGTACGATTACTTCACCGAGTTTGATATGACATCGTGCTTAACTCTTGTGTAAGAAGAGCTCCCCATAGAAAAACTATAATAATTGGATTTACTCCCTATGACAAGATTCTATTGTTTTCTTATAGCTTTGGAAAGTTTACTCAATTCCATATTACAAAGCACTAACCTGATCAATGTTGGTGGAATGAGCCCTAAAAAATTTCAAAATTTCTAGATTGATTTTATTAGCGTTGTGTTATTTCGCTGTTACTTACACAGAGGGATGTGCAGGTGAAACTCATGATATTTCGGATGACTCAAAATACTCTAATGCATCAAAAATCAAATTCTGATCTTTTTCTTTCGATGAATTCCTAGTTAAGGGAAAGTGATAGGTTCTTTAATTTTCAAAAAGAAATGTAAAACTCAAAATCCCAAAACGTTATTTTTCATGAAATGCCAACTTCACTTTGAGAAATATTCAGTTGCAGAAACTAAAAAATTCAATTCGATTAATTCAAAGAAACAATCAAAATCTTTTTTGCAAACAATCACTTACAATTCTTCAAATTTGATGGAAAAACCAATAAAACTTTAAAAAGGAAAATTTTGTAATTAATTCTCTTAGTTAATGATGCCTACAAATGCAATTATGAAAAATTAAAACTCAAAAAAGGAATAATTCTCTTTTGATATTCAGCAAACAGAAGCACTTTTCATAAAAACACTTCTTCTTTTAGAAAACCCTAACTTCACTAATCTATAAGATCCTTCACAAATAAGAAAAATATTTTTCTCAAACAAGTAAAATTAACAACAAATATGGTGTATTTGACAGAAAAAGACAGGGAAACAATTATTTCAAACATCAATTTATCATTTTTTATGAATCAACAAACATATCAGATCAAACCCTACTCAAAAAATTGAACATGATGAATTCACAAAAAGGCTTCACTATGGCACTCAAATACATTCACAGAAAGGTTCTGAAGATAAAAACAGAAAAAATAACCATTTAGAAATTAAAAATTAGACTCTGGTCAGAAGAAATGTTATTTCTTCAAAAAATTCAAAGGGTTGCACAGGTAGACAGTTCAGTCCAGTGCGCATGCGCAATGTTGCTAAGAACAAGCTGCGAAAATCTACGCTCTGTTGTTGAAACAGAACCACGCAGGTCAAGGAAAATTCAAAAAAAATAAAATCAATGTTTATCAACCCAGAGGATCTATAAAGTCATAATTTTTCCAACATTCAGATGCAGTCAAATAACAAAAATTGGAAAGAAAACCCAAGGAAAAATAAGAGAACTAATACGTTCCCCAGTGGAGTCGCCAATTTTTTATGCAGACAAATCCCTTCTGCGGACAAAAGTGATCTCCCTAGATTCTTAAAGGAAAACTAGAAACAAGCATACATAAGAATATCTCCTTTCCTAAGCTAACTTTGTTTAAAGTGTTAAAATATGAGAAGGAGAGTGCTGCTCTTACCTCTTTGTGAAATTTTTGATGAATATCCATGATCTATTCCATTGTATCTCCTCAATGCTTTGATGAGATATGCAAACAAAAACATCCAAGGGATCAAAATAATATGCAATATAATGATCCAAAACAAGCTTAATCGAATGATCAAGGAGATTAGAAATTGAAATTATCTTAATGAATACATAAAGAGAATAAACCATTCAATATTTCAATAAGACAACACAATGAGAAAAAGGATTCAAATGTATTAATGTAGAGATAAGATAAGATCCTTACAAACATTCCTTTATTTCATGAGTTTCCTCCCAAATGTCTCAAATCCTTCTCCTTGGATGATAAGATTCCCAATCCAAAATTACCAGCATAAGAATAAATTTTGTGAACTGTCCTAACCCTCTAGCCTCTACTCAATTTATAGGAAAAATAGAGGAGGTTTCAGATCCACAAAAGAGGGATGAGATCCATAAATAGTGGTATTAGGGTTCCTTGATCCAAGGGAATTATCTCCATGTTCATAGGGGTTTGGCTCAAACAGATATGACCTAGAATCTTCTAGTTGGGATATATTCACCCAACAAGGCTTCTAGAACTTAATTTTTATTTTTACTTTTCATTGAGTCATGTGCGTAGTCTGCAATGGAAGACAGAGCTCAGTTTTTCTCGGGTTTCAATGGAAGAAACTGTGCATGCGCAAAAACCGAGTAGGAAAATGCACAAGTCATGCTAAACAGGTCAAAAGGCCATTTTACCCAAAATTCATGAATTTTTCAAGGAATATAGATTCTTTAATTGCAAGGGAGTGCATTGAAACATGTGTATGGATGGCGAGAGATCCATTTTAACTGTCAAGTTTCATGGTGACAAAATGACGTGTAACAATTTCAAAGACATGCTCATAATTCCATGTGAGTTGTAGAGCTAGAAACACGCATGCAGTTGGATGTGTTAGATTCCAGCTAGAGTTAGGAGAATTCATGGAGGTGACAGGGATGTTATTTGTTTTAGGTTTGATGGTACACTTGCTCTCAGTATCATCCCCATAGGATGATGGTTTTAATTTTTTATTCTGAGATGGAAATTTTCTTCCATGTTCAAAGGGAATGGCCTTGGATGCAACAATAGTGATTGGCATCAGAGAATGCAGTCACACAAATTATTGGGACAAACCGTTTGTGTATCCGAGGGGATATTGGATACAAGATCAGTATCATTTACTTAGAGGGGATAGGTGACTATGAAGAGTGATTCTTTAGGTAATTCTAGGAGACTTTGTTGGTATGATATGACATTGATATTTGCTTAGGAGTGTGATAGGAATACTTGGAGCATGGCTGGTTTTGAGAGGTTCTTAGCTTAGGTTTTAGGTTAGGTATCATCACAAACTTTAGGGCCATAGGGAGAAACTAAAAGTATTAAGATGGGATTAAAGACAGATCCATGTGGAGGAGTTTATTTTGGAAGTACCTCACTTTCTAAGAGGGAGTGTTGAAGTTTGTAGCTTAGGCAAGTACTTTTTCACAAACCTTATGTATAGGCATGTAGAAGTCACCCACATTTCCTTAGAACACTTCCTCTAGGTTGAGCAAGTTGTTGATGCAACTTAGCTTAACCTTAAATTAGGAAAAAAAACATATTAATATGTTGGTTGATTAAGCTAAAATAAAATTTAGGAAAATTAAATTATTTACTTTAGTGAATAATTTTTAATCATGTTTGTTCGTAACTGCCTCCTCCCACATTTATCCAAGCTAACCAATTCACCTGGGTAAACATGTGACGAAGAGTAATATGATATGATTCAAATCCCCAAGTGTATTTAAGGAAGTGGAACCCACAAGACAAGACCAATCTGGCCTTCCTTAGATGCTACAGAACCTTAAGGATCCAACCAACCCTTCCAAGTGTTCAACCCCTGAGACAACATGTTGATTTGATGATCTGGATCCCCAGTTGCATTGATGGAAAGCCCTCCATACAACTGAAACCCTCTAGTCGCATGCACAACAAGGAATCCATGCGACTACAAGCTTTTTCAGGTATTTTTGTGTCAAAGACCCCGGATTCTAAGCCACTTTTTCAAGGAAAGGACTCAGGCCTATGCCTTGAACTTGATGAAACTCTCAGAAAGGATAAATAACAAGATGGAAAGGCCTCTAATACAAAACTTGAATGAGGACATGATCTGACAAGGCCTATCCATGACAGACATTCCATCAAACACATCATGAACATGTAATGTACAGGTCATATAAACACATTTGAACATAGGGGACTTCATACTTATCTAAGATTTATCAAGAAGGAATGGTTCCTCCTCATAATAGCTGCAATATCATCTATTAGGTCATGCATTCATTAAAATTTCATTTACTAATCAAAACATGATTAGAGCCATAACTCAAGTCTATCATAAACCATGCGCATAACCAACATATAACTAGTAGAATAAAAATGATAGAGAAACCATTAAGATCAAATAATAACAAGTACATTTACCCATAAAATACAAGAGGAAAAGAGCTCTATTCGCATATGAAAAATGTAACCAGGTATGGGACTTCCACGTACCACCCGACCATAGATTGGGATGAACCAATTCTTTCTTTCAACCAATCACCCCCATGCCATATTCCAAGCATTAATGTGGGATCCCATGGAATAAACCCAAATAACCAACATATAACTAGTAGAATAAAAATGATAGAGAAACCATTAAGATCACATAATAACAAGTACATTTACCCATAAAATACAAGAGGAAAAGAGCTCTATTGACATATGAAAAATTTAACCAAGTATGGGACTTCCACATACCACCCGACCATATATTGGGATGAACCAAATATTTCTTTCAGCCAATCACCCTCGTGCCATATTATAAGTAAGAATGTGGGATCTCATGGAATAAACCCAAACAAAACCAAACTAGGGCTTCTAGAGGCCAAACCACCTCAACCCTCAACCAGTGATTTCACCTCACAATTAGACATCTCTAACCATCACCAAGTCAGTCTCTACCCAAGCTGTTCAGGGCTCCAGAGCATTTTTTCGAATCAGGTCTTCCAGGACTAGTAACTCAACCCACAGATGATGTCAAGCTTCCGGAACGTTTTTCCAACCAGGGCTTCCAAGACTAGTAACTCAACCCACCAAAGGCTTCTAAAGAATTTTTCTAACCAAGGTTTATAGGACTAGTAACTCAACCCAAGATGTTATAGAGCTTCCAGGACTAGTAACTCAACCCACCAAGGGCTTATAGAGCATTTTTCTAAGCAAGGCTTCCAAGACTATTAACTCAAGCCAAGATGTTACAGGGCTTCATGAGTGTTTTTAAAACTGGAAAAGCTTGCAGGAACTAATAACTCAACCCACGGTTGTAAGGAACATGAGCACCAATCAGAAAAAAAAAAAAAAAAAGATAAACCCACAACACCATGCCAATGACATATCATAAAACAAGAAACCACATGAATGTGGTCATGCATGCCAAAACTAGCAAGGAAATCATACATGAAATTTGGTACTTGCAAGCATAACCCGTTGTAGTTGTTGATCTTGTTGTCCTCTTGCACTTTCTTGATTTTCCTTTACCTTCTTGCACCAAATCCCAATTATGCCACACTCCACCAAGAGTGCTTAAAGAAAACTCTAAGTGTCCAAAAGTATGATAGAATAGAATAGAGAGAGAGAGCTCCAAGATAAAACTGAAAAGAAAAAAAATATATGAACAGATCCTCATAAGCCTTTTTATCTTTTAAGCCTCTATTTTCTTCATTTCAATTATTTTCCTTCAATTTCATCCTCACATCCAACCTGTGACCTTTCACCTTCCTTTTCTCTATTTTCCCTTATTATCATAAATAAATGTCAATAAATTCCACTTTGCCTTTCCAAAGCATTTTACATTGCCATTTCCAATTTCCATAGCCATTAATTAATCACAAGTGATCCTTGTCACTATGTTTTTGCCTAACATTCAGCTTGGAATACATGTCCCATGACCATGGTCTTATTTTTCTTTTATTAACTTTGTTACATGAATTTTTAACCCGGGGTTGTTACAGGCCCCTCCCCCTAAGGGGAACACTACCATCGGTGTTCAATGACAACTAAAACTAGAAAAACCACTAAAAAAAAATATATTGCTTATGCAGCATTATAACTTAGCTTGTTGCAGTATTTACAATGAACATTCTGTTGAAAAGAGACACCAACATGTCACATAACAACATGACAACCACACCACTCATTAGAGATCTATAACACATCTCAATTCAGTATTTACATACATACACATATATACATATACCAAAATCTCTTTACCTCAAATGGAAAAAAAGGAAGGATATATAGCCCACATCTAAACAGCCATCACCCATGTAGCTTCATCAGGCCCAAAGTGCTTCCATTGCACTTTAAACTGCTTGATTACTTGGTTCTGGAGTAGGAGCATCTTTCTTTTCAAAATGAACTAAGGTTCCAGCTGTAATTTTCCTTCTAGATCCACCTACAATACATACCATTCAATCACACGATCAAGATATTTAACATATATTTTAAGTGATGACACATGGAAAACGCCATGTACTTTCACTGTCGGAGGCAGTGCAAGTCAGTAGGCCAGTAATCTAATCCTCTCAAGGATCTAAAAAGTCTCATAATACTGAGGTGATAAATTCGCACATGTACCAATCCTCAAAGATCTCTTCTTGGGCTTGATGCACAAGTACACATGCTCCCCAAACTAAAACTCCTTAAACACCTTGTGTTTATCTACATATCTCTTTTGTCTATCATGTGTTTCTTTCAAATTTTGCTTGATAACATGCATTTACTATTCCATCTCTACAAACATGTTTGGTCCTATCAATACCCTATTCAATGGATCGCTCCAACTAATAGGAGTATTATAATTCCGCATATAGAATTCCTCAAACAGACTCATCCTTAGAGACTCTCGATACCCATTGTTGTAAGTGAGCTCAACTAGTGTGTTTTCCTTTGAGATAATTGGGGTCAATAATTATGCCAAAACATATATAATGTTTTGTTTTGTTTTGAAATTTTGGATGACCAATGTATAAAATAACTTTTTCAAACACTTATGCTTAAATATTTCATATAATATCAGAAAATAAGACTAAGGGTTGCTTGTTTATCTCACATAGTGATTTAATATTTTGTAAATGGTTAAGTAGACTTATGTAAGAAAATATGATAACCAAATATTCAGATTGAATTCTTTAGTTAATCATAAGTTTGAAAACCTTTAAACAACATCTAAAAGTTCAATAGAATACATTTAACATTATCAAGATGTTGACAATTTATAGATGAAAGGGACTTACAAAACATGTTGTTTAGTAAATCATTCTTTATATAAATAATAACTTCAGGAGGAATTATAAGATGACTGAGACTCAATTAATCTCACCTGGTTATCTTGATAAAAATTAAACATATGTGGAAAGAGAGTGTAATGAAAATAGGAAAAAGTTATAGAAGAAACAAAGTTGTATGAGACAAATTTAGAATCCTTCTTCTATTATTGATGATCGAAAAACTTGTACAATGCTGCTTACAAAAATTTTCTTATCCAAGGGTGCAACCCTTAAGAACTCCTAATGAGAGTTATTTATACTAATTTTTAAAACTAAGAAATATCCTAAACTAATTACAATGATAGAATAGAATAGTAGGAAGAAGGAAAAAGATGGATGATGTGTCTTTGTTTTGGTGGAAGTTGTTGATGATTGTGCCCCTTTTGATGGAATTTGTTGGTGACTGGGCCCTTGAAAAAAAAATTTGTGCTGCCATGTTGTTAATATAAAAATTTTACTCAATCGTTTCACAAAATTTATCCCATTTTTCTTCACTTTGGATTTCTACATTCATCATCTTTCTAAAGGTTTCATCCACCTCTGTGTACCTCTCGAAAGTAGGCTTGTGAATGAACAAATGCTTGATTTGATGTTGAGTGATCAAATAAAACTGCAGAGCCTCTAAAAATTACTTCCCTATAATATGTCTCTTGATACCTACAAATTTAGACTTATCCACTGCAACAATATATAGTTTCTTACAATAATCCTCTAATTTAATCAATTTGTCATCTAGACCTACCAATCCTGGTAGTCCTTTATGATTCAAAACATTAAACTCTGTATGAAACCGTTGGATAACAGTATCCAGAGCTTCACATTTTGTTTTCATTTAATTGATTAAATTCCTCTTTGTAAGACTTTCTTGATTTCTAATATTGTTACATCTCTTTCAAGTATGTTAATCTCTTCCAATTCTTCTTGTTTCTTTGAGTTTAACGCCTTGATCATATCAGTAGCTTCACTTGGATTTTTCTTTAAAATTTATTTTTGTTCTTTTATGGCTGCTTTGCACTTGGTAATGAGCTCTTGCTGTTCAAAAATTACCTGTATGGATGGCCATACCTTTGTCATGGATTTGTTGATGTCTTCCCAATTTTTTTCCTTGTTTTTAGCTAATGTCTCTGCCATTAAGGATTCGATTTCAAATTATTTAACCTTAGGTCCTGGTTTTTGGGACATTTTCATCTCTTCCATATATAGAGTGTCATTCCTGATTTTTTGTGATTCCATAATCTGAAATATCTGTTGCAACTTCTCATTTTCCTTTTTATGAATGACCAAATCCTATGTTAACTTTGGTGTATCATTTGTTGTCGAAAATGATGAAGGCTCTATACCTGCAAAAGATATTTGAACTGTTGTGATTGGATCAATAGCCACCTATGTTGTTTATTTCTCTTTTAACAACTCTTCAATATGTTCCTCCATTTTCCTTATTTGTATGTTTTTCTCAATGACCAATTTAAGAATTTCCTCCTTGTTATATTGATTTTCTACAATTTCTTTTGTCTATGGATCTTCAGTTGAAGGTAATATTAGTTGTTTGAATACAGCAAAGATGTTTTCATTTCTTTGCAATCCTTGGGATCATATCCAACCTTGAATACAATATCCTCCAAAAATTTAAGTCTGTTATCTTTGGCCAATGAAGGCAGCTTCTCAATATTGAGTTGGCATTGAACGTTTGATAATGTAGTTTTGAGTTTGGAGAGTGACATAGTTGTAGTTGTCATAGTTGAAAAGAGAATTTCACCAAATTTCATGTGCATGTCCATCTGATCAATGGGATGGATCTGACTTGCATCAAATTAAAACACAGTCTTTTTATATTCTGAATGAGACTTAGTAAAAGGAACTATTGTGTGCAAAAAGTCCATTTGCATTCTTCCTTTCTCACTGTCAAAGGCAATAAGAATCATGTGCTGAGAAGTTGATGTTTGTTTCCAAAAATGGTTGTACACATTAGACTTTAAAGCTTCATTCTTATGTTTGATGTCTAGGAACCTAGAAAAAATGTTTTGTTCATCAAAAGAACTGGCTTCTGAGTGCTGGATGATTTCCAGAGGTTCTCTGGCAGGTGATGATGATGGAGGAATAAATGAGACATTTGCTGATGTAGAAACTTGAGTGTCGGCAAGATCAATTACCTTTAGTTTTCCTCCTTCTGTAAGTATAGTTGAGCCAATATTTGGCTTCTTTTATTGAAAAATGAATTCCTTCATGATCTATTTAGCAGATGGATCCTCTTCTCCCATCCTTTTCTGTTGCTTGCTCTTAAATACTGGGGTCTTCACATTAAAAGTTGACAAATCCTGTTCATCTGCCTCCTGAAGTGTTCTCTCGGCCCATTGGTCTTGATTCATAATTTTTTCTATTTCTAATCTGGATGTATGATTATATGAAGTTGTTTTTAATTCAACTCTCAGAGCATAAATGATACCATGTGGGTCATAGGACGAGGTGAAACTTGGTTGGAAACCCATTTTCTTCAACATTGCATCAACTTCAACACTAGATGATCTGGTATTGCAAATGAAAGATCCAATACTTGCTTTGAGCTTCAATTGTGGTTTCCTTTTCCATGACACAAAGTGCAGGTCATCCATATTTATCATCTTTCTAATGTACTCTAGAGAAAATATTCTCATAGGAACATATTTGGAGAGCTTGTATGGTGGGAGTTCACATCCATATACTCTAATTTTTGTATAATTTTGGTATAAATACCAATCCTTTGTTTTAGCTTGCTCACTCAAATGTAAAATCCTTTTTATTTCTTCTCCAATTCTTGGTTCTGTCTTACTGGTAAGCAGCTACTTTACTGAATATATGAAATAATCTATAAACTCTGTAAATGTTGTTTTTGTTGATGTAGTCTTGACTAGTTCAGTCTAGTGAATAATTGATTGATTCACTCCTTGTTCATCCTTTTTTTGAAATCATATGGTGGTGACACGTATAATGCGGCAACGGCCATTAAAACTGCTTTTCGGACCCCCCCCCCTCTCTCCCCTCCCTTGCGTTAACAAGAAACGGTCAGGGGGTTGCGAAGTCAACCTCCGTCGTCAATCTCGACTGAGAGAAAGATCTACCGTTGGAACTTGCAGTCTATTTATTGACTTTCTTTTTTCATCCATATCCTAACTTAACATTTTATTTTTATATTTTAAACTAATATGCTAACTTATCAAAACCAAATAATGTAACAACACAGTGGTAGATACTTTTCCCACTTTCATTGTTGATGCATCACATACATCCTAAACATGTCCTCCAAAATCATGTTGACCCTCTCTATATGTCCATCTATTTGTGGATGATAAGGTGTGTTGAAAGCCAACTCTATAAGAAAACCTACAAATACCTCTTTCCAGAGCCTATAAGTGAACTTAGCATCCATGTCTCACATCATGTTCTTCGGCACACCATGCAACCTCACCACATCTCTAATGAATACCTATGCCACATCACTAGCTGAATACAAAGACTTCAACAAGATGAAGTTTGCTACCTTTGTCATCATGTCCACCACAACAATGTAGCAACCGTGTTGTCTAGATCTCTTTGACAAACCTATGATTAAATCCATATAACTGAATTCCCATTTCCACTCTGGAATCAGAATCGACAATGTAACCCACCTGGATGCCTACATTCTGATTTTACATGTTGATAATCCAAACATCAAACTTTTCCACTTCCTTCTTCAGATTCATCCAATAGTAGAACTTCTTCACCATTGTCATTGCTTTATCATATCCTGGGTGACCTGAATACGGCTTCGCATGAAATTCCCTCACGATAAGCTTCTTGAGCTCACTGTTATTCGACATGTTAGTCATCAGTAATTTTTGCTGATATCAAAATATGACTAAATAATAGTCCTATATTTATAAAAACAAAATTTGAGAAATATTGTGGGTTCTAGAAATCTCACTGCCTTCATTATCCTAAGTCAAATTGTTTCACTAAAATTTCCCCTCTTTTGCCTTCTAAAAAGTTTCACCTCACTGATCAAAAAAGAACTTCATTACTGGGCTTGTTAGCCTCATTTCACTGCCTCACCCTCACCCTCATTCATGGCCTTTTCCCTCTAAAAACCCATTTCTTCCTTTCCCAAAAACCCTCATGAAACACCCCTCACTCATCATTTTTCCTCTGAAATATTAAACAATGTAAAAATTCCCTTTTACATTGTTTAAAACTAAGTTTTAAAGCCTATTGAGTCTTTTAAATTTATTATAAAACCTTTTTTTATATCTAAACCCACCCTTTGTATAAAAAAAAAGGCCTTAAGCCCTTTTCTTCTAAATAACCCCAGCCCCCTTTACTCGCATAAAACCTCAGCCTCCTTTGTCCCTTAGCCCCTTCCCCATTCAAATAAAACTCCACCACTTTCATTTTTATTAAACCCCCAAACCTTATAATAAAACCCCCCTTAACCTTCAAAATATTGAAGAGCGGGTCTCGCCTTTCATTACACCCGGCCCCTCCATAAACCATATAAAATTAATTCATTTTCATTAATATTTAAGGCCCCAGGCCCCATCCTCCTTTTGACTCCACTGTCCAATCGCAACCCGCAACCTGTCCTCCACTTCCGCCAACCCAAACGATTGAACCACGCCTCCTGGATGTGAGACAGCCGTCGATCTTCCATCCCGAGATACGATGGCCATTATCGCATATCGCAAATAAACTTGCGATTGAATTAGAATTCCGTGACCCACGCGAAATCGGTAGTTTTGCCTCACCATGTGTCTCATCCTGAGACATATCGCACACCTCCCACCCAAAACCATTTACCATCTACCTTCTGCGTGATAAACCACCCTTGTTTTCAAAAACCGCCTACCTTCCGCGCCCTTTTTTAAAAGTTTCCCGCTCTCATTCCTCCTGGTTCCACCTCTGGAACCTTTCCCCCTACACCCTCTCCTCCTCTGCAAACACCCTCCGATAGTTCAAAACCCCAAAAATGAAATGAAACCCTCCCGTAGGCCTTTTTAACTAATTTTTTATGTTTTTTGCAGGTTTTAATGGCTGTCATAAATGAACCTACTTCACAGGGCCAAATTAAATCTAATGAGGGCCTAGATGACAATCCAGGAGCGATAATGGCCAGAGGGTTTATGAAAATATTTGCGTCGATGAAACGTGATCATCGATGGATCAAACGAACCCTCCAGCCACGAAGAAGGCCTCCCTTGCACACAGAAAATAGAAACAGTCAAAGAAACAGTGAAGGAAGAAGTCAAAAGGTTTAAAAGGCTAATCCTAATCACAAGCCAAAACAAAACAAAAGGGTTAGCCAGTCAGAGCAGAAGTCAAGGAAAGAAAAGCAAACAGTGAATCAAATAAAAGATAAAGGCAAGAGGATCAAAAGAATAAATCAAAAAGATTAAAAGAATAGAACAGGGATATCAAACAGATTAAAGAATATATCATAAAGACAGAGAGTTAGAGCATGAAGATAGAGTTTAAGGCCTCAAAACATATATTAAAGATAAAACAAAAGGCAGATTTACCCAAAGCAAATTTGAATGACTCAGCTTATGGCAGTTACTCTTATTAAAAGATATTTTTTCCACCTAGTTCTTTGTTTCCTTCAATAAAGCATTAGGAAGTTATTGAAATGAGTCATAGATATTTATATATGTCAAACAGTTATTGTAATAGTTATGAACAGGCCTTAAAAGTCAAACATTTCACTTATATTCCCTTAGGATTTAAGATAGAAGTTATTAATCAATGAAATATCTGTAGATATTCCTGGCTTGAGCCTTGCATGGTCTTCAAGGTAAGGAATTCATTAAATCTGTAATAAATGACACTCAAACCTTAGCTTAGCTCCACCTCCCCATTTGTAGATAAATACTACATCTAAACTCATTATCTTGTTGGCATTTGATGACTCTTTGAAGTAATACATAGTCTCTTGGAAGTTGAAAAGAAATTGATGTCTTCGAACTTGTAGATGCCCTGATTTATTTATTGATGGAGGAGGCTAGATTGCAGGATCTCTGAGCCTGGTTGTTGGTGAAGTGCTTCTAATCTATTATTGTTATTTCCTATTTTTGTTCTATTTCCATATTTCTATGTTGCAGTAGAGCAAAATATTTAGGCTAAGAAATGTCTTTTGAAATCACCTTAGTTCTGTTTGTTCTTCAATGCCTTAATGTTTTCTTCTGCTAGGACATTTTAGAGAATTATTAATTGCTCTCTAGAACCCCTAAGCTTGTTTATTTCATGAATAGTTTAATTCAGTTGGTATCAATCATGATTTATGGCTAGCCCTGCTTCCTTGATGTCACTAAAACACTGTTTCTGAAGTCTCTCTCTAAAGTACCATTACTTAAAGTCTGCCAAAGAGGTTTTGTTTCGATCGTAACCTGTGTACTTGCTTAAATAATTGTTTTAGAGATATTCATAGCTATAATCAGAGATTTTTAGGCACTCCCTCTTCTCTTATTACAGTTATATGTGTGTCTTGAATGTTTTCTTTCCTTGAAGGTGAAATCCCTAGAAGTTAAATGATTTTCTCGCCTTCTATATTTCATTGGAAATGTTTGTCTCGAATAATTATCTACTTTAGTTGAGTCAAAGAATTTATGGTTTTCCCTGTCTATTGATTTCCTCTTCATGCTTATGATATTTAACTCCCTTTTCTAAAAATTACATATGATAAAGAATTCTTAATATCCCTTTGTCCTACTTTTTATTCTCGCAATTGATTTCCACCTCATTGCCCTTAAAAAACTTGAAGATCCATTGACCAAGTTATATTTGCCCTATGATGCTCCCCAATCCATTGATGAACTTTTAATGACTTTCATAGACTCCATTGCCCAATGACTTAGATATTTCCTCATTCCATCTATGCTGCTTGATCATCATACCCAACCAAAACAATCAAACAAACCCTGTATTTAACAACTAGCTTAAAATCAACCTTCTAAAGCAAACAAGTCCATATCCTTTGCAAACAAATAGAGAGAGCCCTCTCTGAGTCCAGGAAGGCTAGGTCCTAGGACTCCAAAGAATGGTCTCATGTTACACTATCCATTTGGTATACAAATCTCCTAAATCACGGGATTGTAACATTTTGGCGATCACGGTGGGACCTTTTGAGTTAGTGACAATCTAAGTATTCCTTAGAACTTAAAAAATTCTTTTCTAAACATAGGAAACTCCAACTGATAGCCAATGATTAGAATCTAGTTGTTTCACCATATTATCTAAATGATGATCCACACTCATACAAACCTTGAGGCTACATAAAAAACTTAGAAAACCCCAAAAACATTTGTAGATTGGTTTCTTATCATTTATTGGTGGTGGACCATACATATTTATCTTCAAAACAACCAAAAATATCCACCTGGTGACTACACTATCCTCCAATAGGCCCATTACACCCCTAATTCTCTTTATACTCCCTTAGGATTGTGTCAAATCAGCCTTAAGAATTTTAGAGGCCTAGTCCCATATTTTAGAAGTTTACCAAGCACTCTGAGAGGTCAACCTTCTGAAAACAGTCCTAAACTTTCAACCTCTCCAAATTTTGAGTTTGAAATCTAGCTTCACAAAGGATTAATACCAGATCTCATCCAGACCCTAACCCTCCTACTATAGTTGATGATCCAGAAAATATTTTGTGGCAAACTTATAAATCTAGAAAATTAACTGTTGTTATGACTATTCATAGAGCAAGCTTTGTTCCTAAACATATTACTGCTTCGAAAGATCCTCAGTTTAACTTGCACCATACAAAGAATCTATTTATAACCAAGTCACATAGTGAGATTTCCCAAACTGATATTGAGCCCATAGATTTGCAGCAGAGTTCTAGTAGAGAAGCCTCTCCTTTCACTCCTCCTGATTTTCAGCTTCTCCGTAACTTTAACTCCTTCCATAAAAAATATGCTCATAATCAGTTTGCTGGTCCAAGTACTTCCACCACACCCATCCACACATCCACTATTCAAAACACTCTCTTCCATCCCACATTCCCTCTTACAAACCCAACTCTTGTAAATATTCCATTTTCTCCCATCATGGTAGCATGGTATGCCCCCTTGGTGTTGCCCCAACCTCTGGTTCCTTTACCAAATGATTATCAATCTAGAATTCCCCATTTCACTAGTACTGAATCTACGACTACCCAATAGCATGTAGATAAAATGAGTGATGCCTTTGACTACATGTAAATAGAAGAAGAGACCATTAAGATGAGAATATTTTCCCAAAGCTTAGGGGGAGAAGCCAAAAAATGGTTTAAAAACTTGAATCCTAATAGTATAAATGATCTCCCTTCTCTATACCAAACATTCATAAACAAATGGGAAATTAAAAAGAACCCTCTCCAAATCCTTTCAGAATATAGCAACCTTAAAAGAAATGTTGGGGAAAGTGTCCAATATTACTGCACTAGATTTAATAGTGTTTACAATGCACTTCCCCCAAACATGAAACCTCCAATAGGCTTAGCCTTAGCAAAATTTCTTGAGAGTTTTGACCCAGACATGGCCTATCAACTAAGAGAAAGAGACCCCTTGACTTTAGAAGATATGCAGAGGGGAGTTGTAAGTGTAGAATTAAATCTTATTGAGAAAAGAGCTAGGTTGAAATTAAAAAAAATAGTTACAGACAAATATGAAACAACGGCCTCAACCTCATCATCTAATGCCAAAATTGATAACTTAGTGAGGGTAATGGAAAGAATGTTGGAAAGAATAAACTTAATTGATAGAGTACCTCCTAGGGAGAACCAAGTAAATCCCCAAAACAGAAACATAAATCCAAATTTTAGAAGAGATCCTGTTCAAAATAGACAAAAAGATAATGACCAACAAATTAGGCCTCCTTTCCAAGGAAACTATGTGGATGAAGAAGAAAGAGAGATCGAAATATTGGAGAAAATCCTATAAATCTGATAAGATCTGACAGTGAGGGTGATGTTTTCCTTACTGAAGAAGAACAAGGATTATTTTCCTCAAACCAAACTGAAAACAACCATGAGGATTTTGAAGATTATTAATTGGGATTTGAAAATGCTATAATGGAGGTCCACAGACAATATGACCTTAGGAGCAAAAAGAACCAAGAGGCCTCCAAGAATAATAACACAGAAATTGCTATTAGGAAAACCTCAGAAAATCCTCCTAAAAAGACATCAAACAGTACCAAAACTATGGCTAAGAAAGTTGATCTGAATAAAGACAAAATCAACCAACAAAGTATTAACCCAAGCTGCCCTAGTACTTCTGCTAGTGGCCCTGAAAAATCTGTCCAAAATAACAATCCTAATAAAACTCAGCAAATCAGAATTGTTGAAAAGACTATGTGTGACAAAGTAGATGTAAATATGTCAAAAACACTAGCACCTTTCAGCCTTGAGGGAGAAATTTCCAAGATTAAAATTAGCATAACCTTAGCTGAACTAGTAACCCAAGATGTATATAAAAATCAAGTTTTGAAAGCATTAAATATAGGAAATGATACTAATACTTTAAGTTTGATAGATGATGATTCATAATTTTTTTTTGGTCCTGAAGTAGAAGGAAAATACCAAGAAGGGGTTGACCCTCCATTCTATGTGAGTTTGAATATACATGATAAAATCTTACACAGTTCCATGCTAGACTCTAGTGCCTCTCACAACCTCATGCCAAAGGTGGTGATGGAGAGATTAGGCCTAGAAATTGCTAAACCTTACAAAGACCTTTATTCTTTTGATTCAAGAAGAGTCAAGTGGTTGGGTCTAATTAAGGATTTATGTGTCAATCTGGCACAAATTCCTGCTAAAGGTCTAGTCATGGACATAGTAGTTGCTGACATTCCCCAAAAGTATGGCATGCTTCTATCCAGATCATGGGGAGCCAAACTTCAAGAGAAACTTCAAATGGACATGTCTTATGCCACCATCCCAGTCTTTAATCAAACAAGAAGATTATACCAGGAATTTCATATGAAATATATGGTGAGCATCCTAGATAGGCCAAACAACACTCCTGTTTATTCCATTCCTTTAGATCTTGATTCATTTATCTTATTCAATGAAGATGAAATCAGAAAACTAGAAAATGAAAATGAAAAAGAGTTGAGCCAACTTAATCAGCCAAATCTATCCTCAAATGAAAAACATAACATCTCAAACTTTAGCAACCTTGAACAACAGAATGATAGTGAGTTTTAAATAGAAACACTATGGAACATGAGCTTTTATGGCTCTTGTGGAAAAAAGGGTTATGGAACTGGTGTATGGATACATAATACAAACAAAGGACATTCCTACAAACTTGATTTCCAATGCACTAATAACATTGCAGAATATGAAGCTCTCCTCCTTGGTTTACATTTGCTTAAGAACATAGGAGCCAAGAAAATATCAGTCCAAGGAGATTCAGAGTTGATCATTAAGCAAATAAAAGGGGAGTATTCAGCCAAAAGCCCAAGATTAAGGGAATATAGGAATGCTGCCCTAGATCTCCTGAAAACCTTTGAGAAATATGAACTCACTTTCATCCCTAGAGCTCAAAATAACCTTGCAAATGAGCTTGCCTTTGCTGCAGCAATTGCCAAATTCCCTATGTAAATGAAATATTCACAGTCAAAGTAAAAAATCGGCCTACAGTACCTGAAAATGAAAACTATTGGAAAGTGTTTGAGGGTGATAAACACATTGATGATTTTCTGCAATCCAAAAATGATTTTGTTGTACCAACACCTGGCTCGAGCCATGAACAAGATTGTTTTGATGAAAAACAAGTCCACATAACAGAGTTGTCCTCTACTGCTGATATAAACCAATTTGAACATCTTTTTAAGGCAGAATTACTTGAAATTCTAGACCAAAAGGACCTTGAGGTTTTACAATGCAAATATGATTCCATACCAAGGGGCCTTACACCATTATAGGAGCTTTTTGACTTCAATGATGTAGCTAAAAAACCAAAGATGGAGCCTACAGAAACTAATGTAGAAGAACATAACATAGGAAGCATGGATGAACCCAAAATGATCAAGTTATCTAGCACTCTTCCTACTCATACAAAACAGGAATATATTGAAATTTTCAAAGAGTTTGGAGATGTGTTTGCATGGAGGTACAAATATCTAAAATCTTATGATACTAGCATTATTCAACACAAAATTCCTCTTAAAGAAAATCAGAAACCTTTCAAACAAAAACTAAGAAGGAAAAACCCTATTTTATTACCTTTGGTTGAGAAAGAGATCAAAAATATGTATGATGCTAGGATCATAATTCCCATTAGATACTCAGAGTGGGTATCCAACCTTGTATCTGTTAGGAAGAAGACCGGGGAAATTAGGCTTTGCATTGACTTTAGAAATTTGAACAAAGCCTCCCTGAAAGATAATTATCCCTTGCCTAAGATGGATCACATACTCCAAACGGTGGTTGGATCTAAGAGAATGTCACTCTTGGATGGTTTTTTAGGCTACAACCAAGTGCTAGTACTCCCAAGTGATCAACACAAAACTACCTTTACCACACCTTGGGGGTACATTCATGTATGTTAAAATGCCATTTGGTTTAATAAATGCAGGGGCCACATTCCAAAGGGCCATGGATATATATTTTTCAGAAGACATAGGCTATTTCATAATCATTTACCTTGATGACATCATTGTTTACTCCAAAACTGATAAAGAACACTTAGTCCATTTAAGAATTTTTTTTGAGAAATGCAGAAAATATGGCTTATCCTTGAATCCCAAAAAAACACTCTTTGGTCTCCATGAAGGAAAACTCCTAGGCCACATAATCTCTGAATAAGGAATAAAATTAGATCCCAAAAGGATTGAAGGCATATTGAAAATCAGCCATCCTAGAAACCTCAAAGAATTGCAATCTTTCATTGGGAAGATCAAATTTTTGAGAAGGTTCATCCCTAACCTTGCTGAACTTTTGAGGAATATCACAAACATGCTCAAAAAGGAAACAGGAGTTAAATGGACCTTAGAATCCAAAAATTCATTTGAACTAGTGAAACAAGCTCTCACTCAAACACCAGTTCTTATCAGTCCTGATTTCACCAAAGATTTCTACATTTTTTCATTTGCATCTGAGCACACCATTGCTGCAGTGTTGTTGCAAAAAAATAACATGGGCCAAGAACAACCAATAGCATTTTTCAGTAAAACATTAAGAGATGCTCCACTCAAATATAACATCATGGAGAAACAAGCCTTAGCCTTGATAAAAGCATTGAAATATTTTCGAGTCTACATTTTACACTCTCATATCATTGCTTTTGTCCCACATACAGTTGTCAAGGACATTCTAAATCAAGACCCTGATGGTAAAAGGGGAAATGGATTGCTATTATCTTAGAGTATGATTTAGAAATCAGACCCACCAAGCTGGTTAAAGGACAAGGATTATCAAAACTCATGACTGAGTCAAATTTCCAAGCATTAGATATGAATATGGTTGATGTTTTAGAAGAATAGGAAGAATTCACTGCTTCATACATTGAAGAAATATTTTTGAATTCATCTTGGTATGTTGATATCATATATGTGCTTCTTTATCTCAATACCCCTCCTTTATCAAAGACAAAAGCTAGATTTTTGAAACAAAAAGCTTTAAAATTCTACATTTAAGATAGAGTTCGGTATTGGAAGAATGATGTTGGCATATTGCTTAAATGTTTGCTTGAGAATGATGCAGGGAAAATCATGCATGAGCTGCATGAGGGAGAGTGTTGAGGACACCTTTACTGGAAAACCACAGCAAACAAGATTCTTAGAGCTGGTTATTATTGGCCCACCCCTTTACCTGATACTCAAAAACTAGTCATGACTTGCCATAAGTGCCAAATTTTTGATGGAAAGAGAAAAATCCTACCTTTACCTTTGCATCGTGTTGATCATTTCAGCCCCCATTGAATCTTTGATGAGCAATCCCCTTTTGTTTGGCCTGAAAAATCCATTTTCCCCCCATCGTTACCTTCTCCCAGTCTCAAAATTGCATAAAAAGGCCGAAAAACCCACATTCGAAAATATTTTTGAGGCCTAGCACCTTTCGGCCCTAGCCCCTGCACCTTTTCCTCCACATGACCCAGGCGCTAGACCAAGCGCCAGCCGGGAAAGGTGCTTATCACAAATGTATATCGGAAGCAGTATTAATCGTCGATCTACGCAGATCTGACGGCCTTTGCAACCTTATCGCACACACGGTCCCCACTCTATTTTCCCGTCTGATCATATCTCAACCGTTCGATCAACCTGTAGATCTACGGCCAGGAACCCATCTATCCTTGTGGTCCCTGCAGCAGCGCTTGTTCCAAACCCACCCGGTTTATATCGCACCGCTCTTGGGCGGTAGGCGGTATTTTATTTTTGGGAGCGATTCCATACAGTGTCTGCCGCGTGTCCCCACGTACGGCTCCAAAAACACCCTCCATCATGCGTTATCGTTCGTTTGTAGATGCGGCGCGATACGCGCGTGAGCCGTTCAATCTACATCAGCCCATCCAACGGCGATCGTTCCTCAAAGTTGTTCGCGAGTTAACACGGGGAAATTGTGCCCCTGGTCCACCATTTCATCACCCTCCGACGTATTCTCAGTCTTCGATCTTCTTCTAAGATCTGATGGTCCAGATCACTTACCTCTCCTCCAATTGTCTTCGTACCTCCACGTCACCATTCCGCATGTCATTTGTCGTATTTTCTTCCTTTTTCCTTATATTTCATTCAAAAGATCAAATTCAAAGTTTTTTCATTTGCTGTGCTCTGCTAACCTTCACTAATGCATTTATCCACCCAGTCCATTCACCATCGTTCCACTGCATGTTTTCGCCACCCTGCATTGTTCCACCATTTCTCCATGTCTGCACATCCATTTTCATTGATCCCGCCATATCCATCATCCTTATTGCACGGTCTTCCTAACAAGTTTGCGGGTTTCGCAGGGTTACAACAACGGAAAACTGCCATGATTTACAGTCTTGATTGCAGTAGCAAAGCACGTCAAAGGAACATTTTTCAGAGCTGAATTACGAAGAAAGGCCTGGGAAGGAAAATCGATAAGACTTCCATTAAAGAAGCAGGGTTAAAATCTGTCAAACCCTGCAGGGACATTCAAGGCGCTGATTTCGCAGATAAAGATATTAATGGAGCAGTAGAGAAATATCAGTGAAAGATCAGGAATTCAACGTTCAACATTGAAGATCTTAAGCCGTAATTCAGAATTTTGAAGGCAGAGGGTACAATTCACAAGAAGAAATACCCTCCAGGTTTCATTTCAGCACCATTTTCTTTCAGAAAAGGACGGAATGTTTATGTGATTTCACTACTTTGCCGTGTTCTTGGAAAGATTTCTACCCAGTGCATTTATTTCAGTTAGCAGGCCACAAAGTACAAACAGAATTACAAATTCATTGAGCAGTATGGGCGTGCACGTCTCCGCCATTTTGTTTTAATGAGATAATTAAATTTTCATCACCTACTCCCTTTTAGGAGCTTTCTTGTTCTCCTATAAAGCTCCCGAAAAACAAATGATTTAGGGTTCCAGATTTTATCAGAAAATTATGTAGTGAAAGGATTTTTGTATACATTTTGTAAAATTCTTGTATGAAGGCTCAAAGCCTGTAGGGTCTCAGTGAGGAGGAGTTCCATCTGTTAAAGAGGATTCTCGTCTTTGGTATTTCACAGTCTGTAACTTTCTCTTATGTGTTATTTAAATAGATCGTTTCATTTCACCTATCTTTCCTGTATCATGTTTTGGAATGCGAGTGGCTCACTGATTCTTGGTATGGATTTATCCTAGCTGATACCCATGATCGAATTAATCAAGTGCTTTAAATATGGCTCATGCATGATATTTTGTTCCACTATTCATCTAAACCATGTTTCTGCTATATTAGTTTCTTTGGAAGGGTGTTTTTAAAACGCTATTGTCATGTATGGATTCTTAGATTGGTAAGCCTATGCATGGTGGTATTGTGTATCTGGATATCAGCTCAATGTTAACTAATATCTTCTCAATATTTCATTCACTACATACATCTTCTGATAACTTATTTCTGTGAAGTATTTCTGAATTGGCCCTCTTTGCAGTAAGTTGTCTCTGAATTGTCTGTTGCTTTTATATTGGAGTTTTGCATGTTGCCTCTGCAATATCCATATTTCTATGTCAGTTTCTGAAGATCTTGGTCCCATTCAAATGAATTTTCCTTGTTTTACAAGAGATAGCATGAGAGCTTGTTATTGATAACTCCCTCTGTTATACCATATGCTCCTTGCTATATAAGATGTCCTAGGCACTGGTCTATCACAACTCTAGGCTGTCTCTAGGAGCGACAACATATTTTTGGCGCCGTTGCCGGGGATCGAAGTTGAGAAAATATAAATCCCTGGGCCTTGACAAAATCTAATTCACTCTTCAAGTAGGTGAGTATGGAGAGTTGAGAGTTGTAGATCCCTCACCTTGGCGACTCCACATTTTTTATTTGATAGATCTATTTGCAGTCCTGGCTCCTCGTAAGCCACACCTGAGGTCAGATACGTCTAAGCCAAAGACACCTTCAGTGTCTGACCCTGAAAAGATCATACATAGAAGAAATTGGAGGGAAAGAAAATCAGTCCACTCTGAAATCCCTGAATTATCTATAGAAGACTTTCCATCCTCTTCTTCTCAAGAAGCTCGAGTGCTAGTTCCCGACTCCACTATGGGAGATATTGATTACTATTATTCATATAGTCCACCTCGAGGAGGTGTCAGAAATAAATATAATTTTCACCCTACTCCTTAGGTTGAAGAGGTTAAAGAAGTCACTGAAGTATTTGCTGTTAACAGGCCATTATTCCCCTTAACACCTCAGCCTGTTGTTCATTACATTCCTATTATTATTCATACTCCACTTCCACCTCCTCCTCCTCCTCCTCTTACTCATCAAACTATTTCACTACCTCCACCCCCTCCAATGGCAAATGTTCCAGCTTCTTGCTAAATAAATATGCTCCTCTGGCATTACCCCAAGTGTTGAATGATTTTCCACAAGATTATTTGAAGATTCTACCCCGATTCAGTGGGGAAAACGAGATTGATGCTCAAAAACATCTTGAGGTCTTTTGTGCTTTTGCGGAGAATTTTAATGTGGAACATTTAGATGTGGTCTTGAGGCTGTTTGTCAAATCTCTTGATGGTGAAGCTTGAAAATGGTTTAATACATTGGCAGGTCATTCTATTACCACTTGGGAAATAATGGAAGATACTTTTCTCAGAAAATGGGGAGAGAAGAAAGACCATGGACATTGTCTTACTGAGTTCAATACACTCAAGAAAATACATAATGAAGGGGTGTCAGAATTTATCAAGAGATTTAAAAAATTATATTTGATTCTTCCTGCTGAGATGAAACCTCATCAAACTGCTGCTAAAGTTGTTTTTGTAGCAGCTTTCGATTCAGAATTTGGTTTCTCTCTCAGAGAAAGAAAGCCTGCTACTCTGGATGATGCTCAGTCAGATGCACTAGAGTTGGAAGCAAAATTTGCCTCCACTGGAAAATCAAAGGGAAAATCTGAACAAGATACCAAAAGAAGGGGCAAAGAGGAGGTATCTACCTCCTACCAAGACAGAGATTCATCTAATGACAGAATTGAAGAAATGAGCAGAATGATCAAGAACCTTTCTGGTAAACTAGTTAAGCTTGAATTGGAGACCAAGAATTCAGCCCCCAAGAACTTCCAAAGTGCTCAAAACAGAGGATACAATCCTCAATATAGGAAACCACCCCTGCAAATATTACCAAGGAAAGCAAAAGAGCAACAGGATCAGGTACCACAGCCATTGTACCTAGAAGGTACAATAGATGATTCCACTGAAGACACTGCCTATGGACTAGAGGATGCAAATCTTGCCTTTTCAAATAGTGATGGAGAAGAATTCCCTTTGCAGGGAAATGATGGAGCTAAGTTCTCATTGCAAGAAGAAGAAAATGCCAAAGACACAGAAGACGCATAAATTGATCATTATTGTAAACAATTTGCTGATTTCATGCAAGCACAATTCAATAGAAGATATGATCTCAGTTCTTCTAGGAAGAGGACTCGTACTCAAGATCAAGAAGGAGAGCCTCCCTAGAAGGAAGCACATGCTAAGAAGATATCAGCAGTGCAGAAAGTCATGGACAAAGGTAAGAGCCCTCTAAACAAACCTTTGCAGTCTAATGATCAAATTCCTTCCTCTTCCAAAGTAGTCATTCCTCCTAATACCAAGTCTGTGTCAAAAGAAGTCAAGCACTCTGCTAAAAATAAAGAGTCAAAAGAGGTTGTAGTAGAAAAATCTCCCCTTGTTTTCAATCTGCAAAAGGAACTTGAAAAATTCAAAATCCCAGTTCCCTTGATTGAACTATTAAAGCAACCTGCATATCAATCCCAAGTCACCTCTTTTATGATCCCTCCAAAGTCTGCACTCACCCCAGATAGCCTCAACCTTCAAGAAGAAAGACCAATGGTTGTTTTTGGTCCACATGTTAAGGAATTAGATGCTTCTACTCCTCCCTTTTATGTGTCTCTAGTAATTCATGACCTGCTATTGCATAATTGTATGTTAGATTCTGGAGCTTCCCATAATCTTTTGCCGCTGTCAGTCATGGAACAAATAGGATTACAAATTACCCGTCCATACAAAGACCTCTATTCATTTGATTCCAAAAGAGTTAAATGCTTAGGGATGATCAAGGATTTGGTGGTTAATTTGGCCCAAATCCCAGAAAAAAGTGTGGTAATGGACATCGTGGTGGCTGACATCCCAGCTCGCTTTGGTATGTTACTATCAAGGTCCTGGGGGACAAAAATTGGTGGGTCAATTAAGTTAGATTTAACATAGGCCACTATCCCAGTTTTTGGTGGCCAAGAGAGGAGGTTGTATAGGGAGACTAGATTTGTCAAGATGGTGACTAAGGTTGACAACTCTGTTAATTCACCAGTCTACAGTAAAGAAGGAGATTTCTCATGCTTGATGCTGGAAGAAGATCAAGATTTTGCTCATGAACCATCCTTCTGTCAGATAAAGACTGAGAAACCCTCAGAGAGCCATGAAGCAGGAATCTGGACGCTCCATTTTTATGGAGCAAATTCAAAAGAAGGTAATGGAGCTGGAATATTATTGATTTCTCCTATAGGAAAATGGGTTCCATTGTCATTCAAGCTTGAATATGAAGCTACTAATAATGTGGCTGAATATGAAGCACTTCTGTTAGGATTGCAGACAGCCAGGAACATGAACATACAAATTTTAAAGGTTATGGGAGATTCAGAACTGGTGGTTAGACAAGTCAGGAATCAGTGTCAAACCAAACATCCACGACTGAGGGCTTATAGGAATGAAGTTTGGGACATGGTAGAAAATTTCTTCTTGGCATTCAATATCCAGTTCATGCCCCGAGAACAGAATAGGATGGTTGATTCCCTTGCTGTGGCTGCTAGTACATTTCAACCACTGCAGAACCCTCTTTTAAGATATGAAGTTGAGGTGCGTTATCGGCCGTCAATCCCAGATAACATCAAACACTGGCAGGTATTTGAAGATGAAGAACATATGAAGAGATTCCTGGGAACAGTGGGGGAATTATCCAATATGGAGATTGATGCTAAAGAAGCAGGTGAGTCTGAAGATACTTCAGAAAGAAATTGGGAGAAGAAAGTGGCAGGTAATAAAGTGTTGCAGTTAAAGGGAAACATTATACCTAGAGGGCTGGTGCCTCTATAGAGATTATTTGACAAGAATGATGTCCCATTGTAGCCAAGCAAAGTGGTAGAAGAAAATTAAGTAGAAGACCTGAATATTAGTACTGAGGCTGACCCCAAAATTTTAAAACTATCCAGGAAAGTCCCAGAAGAATATAAAAGGCTATATCAGAAATTGTTTCAGTCTTAAAAAGATGTGTTTGCATGGTCCTATCAGGATTTGAAAACTTTTGACATCAGTATTATGCAGCACAAAATTCCATTGAAGGGAGACGCAAAGCCTCATAAGTAGAAGCTCAGAAAAATAGATCCCTTGTTGCTTCCCTCTATTGAGAAGGAAATCAAGAAGCTGTTAAAGGCTAAAATAATTGTGCCATTGAGGTACTCTGAATGGGTGGCAAACCTAGTCCCTGTCTGAAAGAAGAATGGAGAAATAAGGCTGTGTGTGGATTTCAGAAATTTAAACAAGGCATCCTTAAAGGATAATTATCCACTGCCTAAAATGGATCACATACTGCAGAAGGTGGTTGGAGCTTCTAGGATGTCAATGATGGACGGATTCTCTGGTTATAACCAGGTGGTTGTATGTATAGAATATCAAAATAATACTACTTTCACCACACCATGGGGTACGTTTGTGTCTGCCAGAATGCCTTTTGGGTTGATTAATGCAGGGGCCACTTTTCATAGGGCTATGGACATTTCTTTTGTTGGGGAACAAGATAAATTTCTGGTAGTCTACCTTGATGATATCATGGTATTTTCAAAGAATGATACTGAGCATATTGAGCATCTGCGTAGAACCTTTGAGAAATGCAGAAGGTATGGTCTTTCTCTAAATCCTCAAAAGTCTTTATTTTCATTAGAAGAGGGAAACATTTTGGGACGCATTGTGACTAGAGAGGGGGTGAAGATAGATCCTAAGAGGGTAGATATTATAAATGGTATTGCTCTTCCCAGAAATAAGGAGGTACAAGTATTCCTAGGGTGCATTAATTTTCTGAGAAGGTTTATTCCTAACTATGCTGAAATAGTCAGACACATAACTGACATGTTGAAGAAGAATAATGAAGTTAAATGGTCCCAGGAATCACGAGAGGCATTTACCAGGATAAAAAATTCTTTTGTAGAAGCCCATGTGCTAGCTAGGCCAGATTATGCTAATCCTTTCATGATCTTTTCTTTTGCATCACCTCATACAATAGCAGGAGTCTTATTGCAAAAAAATGAGGAGGGGTATGAGCAGCCCATAGATTTCTTCAGTCAAGTGCTCCGTGATGTAGAATTAAAGTAAAACATATCAGAAAAGCAAGCATACGCCCTAGTGAAATCCCTCAAAGCATTATGCGTATATATCTTACAGTCCCATATCACTGCATTTGTGCCTACAGCTACTATAAAAGATATTCTGATTCAGGGGGATAGTGAAGGAAAAAGGGGGAAGTGGATTGCCAAGATACACGAGTATGACTTAGACATCCGCCCTACTAAGCTGATCAAAAGACAGGGGCTTTCCAAAATATTATCTGAGTCAAACTATCAAGCTCTGGGCATAAATTTTTCCATAATAGCAAGTGAGGAACCTGAGGAGAAAGAAGAGCGACAGGGAATTGGAGTAGCTACTCCAGAAACACATATAAAGTACCTTACCAGTCAGTGGTACAAAGAGATAGTAGAATATCCCCTCACACTTAGCTACCCTCCAAGCTGTGATAAAGCTAAATACAGAACACTAAGATTGAAATCATAGAAGTATATAGTCGCCAATGGTCGGCTATACTGGCGAGATCCCTCAGGTATCTTGCTCCTGTGTCTCACTGAGGATGAGGTAGTGAATATTATAGCTGAATTTCATGAAGGAATCTGTGGGGGTCACTACAGTTGGAGGGCCACTGCTCACAAAATCCTGAAGGTTGGTTTTTACTGGCCTAAGCTTTTTGGAGATGTTTTTGCCCACGTAAGAGCTTGTGAAAAGTGTCAGAAATTTGCTGAAAGACAAAAGTTGGCACCTCTACCCATGACTCCCGTGCACGTGGATGAACCATTTCGACAATGGGAAGTCGATTTTATAGGTGAGATACATCCTCCATCAAGTGGTCAGCATAAGTGGATTTTAACTGCCACTAATTATTTCACAAAATGGGTGGAAGCTATTCTTGCAAGGAACGCCACAGATACTGTGATAATAAAGTTCCTGGAAGAAAACATCATATCCAGGTTTGGCTGCCCTGCAAGAATAGTGACTGATAATGCACAGGCCTTCAAGTCTACAAAGTTTGTAAGCTTCTGTCAGCAGTATAACATCACACTAAGTCACTCTACAGCCTATTATCCACGGGGAAATGGCTTGGAAGAGTCTTCCAATAAAACCTTGGTAAGGGCACTGAAGAAGGCTATAAATGAAAATCAGAAAAATTGGGATTCCCAGTTGAAATTTTCTCTGTGGGCCAATAGAATTACCAGCAAGAGAGCAACTGGAAAATCCCCATATGAATTGGTATATGGCAGGGCAGCAGTATTTCCTATTCAATTAGCCCTACCAATAGCCCAATTCATGCAGGAAATTCAAGAAGATCCTGATGATATGATCAGGAGAATAAATCAGTTGGTAGAATTGGAAGAAACACGCAATTAGGTGAATCAAAGGTTAATAGAGTATCAGGAAAAGATGAAATAAATTTTTGATCAGCATGCTAAAGGTAGGAATCTGTAGATTGGTGATCTGGTGCTCAGATGGGACATCCGGAGGGCTGAAAAAGGAAAACATGGTAAATTCGACCCACTTTGGTTCGGTCCTTTCAAGATTGTGGAACAAGGAGGTAACAATACGTTCAAGTTGGAAAATTTACAGGGTGACTTGCTTGATGCCCCTGTGAATGGTCAGTTTCTTAAACCCTACTTCCAGTTCTAATTTAGGCAGAGATAGCCTAATGTATTATACTGTATAATAGTTTGTTTTCACTCTTGTTTGAAATAATGTGGGTATCGTGATGAATTATGAAAAGGAAAGGTAGAAGTGCTGAAGAGCAGAGTTTGCACAGAAGATTATCAGAGGGTCTGTGAAGTTCTTGACACGCTCAGGGATGAACATGCTGTCCCCAGGCGGAGCCAATGTTGATCATTTCAGCTCCCATTGAATCTTTGATGAGAAATCCCCTTTTTTTTGGCCTAAAAAATCCATTTTCCCCCCATCGTTACCTTCTCCCAGTCTCAAAATTGCATAAAAAGGCCGAAAAACCCACATTCGAAAATATTTTTGAGGCCTAGAACCTTTCGGCCCTAGCCCCTGCACCTTTTCCTCCACGTGACCCGGGCACTAGACCAAGCGCTAACCGGGAAAGGCGCTTATCACAAATGTATATCAGAAGTGGTATTAATCGTCGATCTACGCAGATCCGACGGCCTTTGCAACCCTATCGCACACACGGTCCCCACTCTGTTTTCCCGTCTGATCATATCTAAACCGTACGATCAACCTGCAGATCTACGGCCAAGAACCCATCTGTCGTTGTGGTCCCCGTAGCAGCGCTTGTTCCAAACCCGCCCGGTTTATATCGCACCACTCTTGAGCGGTAGGCGGTATTTTATTTTTGGGAGCGATTCCATACAGTGTCTGCCGCGTGTCCCCGCGTACGGCTCCGAAACCACCCTCCATCGCGCATTATCATTCATCCGTAGACGTAGCACGATATGCACGTGAGCCATTCGATCTACAGAAGCCCATCCAATGGTGATCGTTCCTCAAATTTGTTCGCGAGTTAACACAGGGAAATTGTTCCCCTGGTCCACCATTTCATCACCCTCCGACGTATTCTCAGTCGTCGATCTTCTTCTGAGATCTAACGGTCCAAATCACTTACCTCTCTACCAGTTGTCTTCGTACCTCCACGTCACCATTTCGCGTTTCATTTGTCGTATTTTCTTCCGTTTTCCTTATATTTCATTCAAAAGATCAAATTCAAAGGTTTTTCATTTGCTGCGCTCCGCCAACCTTCACCAATGCATTTATCCACCCAGTCCATTCACCATCGCTCCACTGCATGTTTTCGCCACCCTGCGTTGTTCCACCATTTTTCCATGTCTGCATAGCCATTTTCATTGATCTCGCCATATCCATCATCCTCATTGCACGGTCTTCCTAACAAGTTTGCGGGTTTTGCAGGGTTACAACAGCAGAAAACTGCCATGATTTACAGTCTTGATTGTAGTAGCAGAGCACGTCAAAGGACCATTTTTCAGAGCTGAATTACGAAGAAAGGCCTGGGAAAACAAATCGATAAGACTTCCATTAAAGAAGTAGGGTTAAAATCTATCAAACCCTGCAAGGACATTCAAGGTGCTGATTTCGTAGATGAAGATATTAATGGAGCAGCAGAGAAATATCAGTGAAAGATCAGGAATTCAACGTTCAGCATTGAAGATCTTAAGCCATAATTCAGGATTTTGAAGGTAGAGGGTACAATGCACAAGAAGCAATACCCTCCAGGTTTCATTTCAGCACCATTTTCTTTCAGGAAAGGACGGAATGTTTATGTGATTTCACTACTTTTCCATGTTCCTGGAAAGATTTCTACCCAGTGCATTTATTTCAGTTAGCAAGCCACAAAGTACAAACAGCATTACAAAGTCATCGAGCAGTATGGGCGTGCACGTCTCCGCCATTTTTTTTTAATGAGATAATTAAATGTTCATCACCTACTCCCTTTTAGGAGCTTTCTTGTTCTCCTATAAAGCTCCCGAAAAATAGATGATTTAGGGTTCCAAATTTTATTAGAAAATTATGCAGTGAAAGGCTTTTTGTATACATTTTGTAAAATTCTTGTATGAAGGCTCAGAGCCCATAGGGTCTCAGTGAGGAGGAGTTCCATATTTTAAAGAGGATTCTGGTCTTTGGTATTTCACAGTCTGTAACTTTCTCTTATGTGTTATTTAAATAGATCGTTTCATTTCACCTATCTTTCCTGTATCATGTTTTGGAATGCGAGTGGCTCACTGATTCTTGGTATGGATTTATCCTAGATGATACCCATGCTCAAATTATTCAAGCACTTTAAATATGGCTCATGCATGATATTTTTTTCCACTATTCATCTAAACCATTTTTCTGCTATATTATTTTCTTTGGGAGGGTGTTTTTAAAGCGCTATTGTCATGTATGGATTCTTAGATTGGTAAGCCTATGCACGGTGGTATTGTGTATCTGGATATCAGCTCAATGTTAACTAATATCTTCTCAATATTTCATTCACTACATACATCTTCTGATAACTTATTTCTGTGAAGTATTTCTGAATCGGCCCTCTTTGCAGTAAGCTGTCTCTGAATTGTCTATTGCTTTTATATTGGAGTTTTGCATGTTACCTCTGCAATATCCCTATTTTTGTGTCAGTTTCTGAAGATCTTGGTCCCATTCAAATGAATTTTCCTTGTTTTACAAGAGAGCATGAGAGCTTGTTATTGATAACTCCCTCTGTTATACCATATGCTCCTTGCTATATAAGATGTCCTAGGCACTGGTCTATCACAACTCTAGGCTGTCTCTAGGAGTGAAAACACATCCCATCATTATTGAGGCCCCCTTTCAACAATGGGGTTTAGAATTTAATGGAGAAATTAACCCAACCTCATCTACCCAACATAAGTGGATACTTACTGCCACTGATTATTTTACCAAGTGGATAGAGGCTATCCCTTCTAGAAATGCTACTGACTCAGTCATTATCAAGTTCCTTGAGACCAACATATTATCTCGATTTGGTTGTCCTAGAAAAATCATTACAGATAATGTTGTTGCCTTCAAATCCAAAAGAATGGTTGATTTCTTCTATAAATATCATATCACATTGGGGTACTCCACAGCTTACTACCCTCAGGGAAATGGACTACCTGAATCCTCCAACAAAATCCTGATCAACATCATCAAAATATTGCTGGAACAAAATCATAAATCATGGCATAGTAAACTAGTTCACGCTTTATGGGCTGATAGACTAACCACTAAGAAATCAATCAGTATGTTTCCCTATCAGTTGGTGTATGGCATGGATGCAGTCTTCCCAACATCCTTGGGAGTTCCAGTCATGAAAATCCTCCAAGAAGTGCAATCAAAAGAAAATGACATGCAAAGAAGGTTGAACCAGACCATTCATTTACAACAGTCAAGAGAGGAGGTGTACAAAAGAATACAAGCAGTACAAGAGAGTATCAAGAAGATATTTGACAGAAGGACTAAAGCCAATAATTTCCAAGTTGGAGACACGGTTTTGAAATGGGATTCTAGAAGGGAAGACAAAGGTGAACATGGAAAATTTGAGAATTTGTGGAAAGGACCTTATATCACTCACTCAATTAGGGGTCATAATGCTTTCTTTTTACAAGGGCTGAAGGGAGAAGAGTTTTTTGGAGGTCCTATCAATGGCAGAATTCTCAAACACTATTTTTGTCAAGAGTCCTAGCTTCAAACTTTTCATTCATTATACATAAACATTGCATGAGAAAATCTTGAAAACAGAAAATACAAAAAAAATGAAAAAAAGGAAAAGAGGGTAGATTTGAAAAAGAGGTACAGCCCCATACCCAAAAAACAGTGTTGCTAAAAGTGTGCAAGCTTAAATGCCACTGTTGGTTCAAAAATAAGATCTTGTTTAGTCATCTAGCCTAATCATGGCTGAACATGCTTTAAATTTATGTTGATAAGTTAGTGAAAACAATGATTGTCAAAATTATTCAAGCTTGGATTATCAGGAAAAATAGATTAGGGAATAAATATACTGGTTCCACATGCTCAAAACAGAACCAAAGAGGAAGATAATTATATATAATAAATGATAGATTACAGCCCTTATCTTTCTATTTACTTTAATGCAAAATTATTTTTGTGAGCAGCTTGTTCCAATGCCACAAAACCATGGTAAGTCAGACTGCCTAATCCTGATTTGAACCATGTTTTCAATTTCAATGTCAATAGTTTAGAGAATCAAGACTGCCAAAATAGATTAATCTTGACAGTCATATAGTCTAGGTAGAGAATAAAAATATTTCACTAATTTAATCTGAACTCTTGGAAGCAATAAGGATAGAAATAGATAGTTTATTTCTGTTTTCAAAAATAAAAATGTCAAGAGTTTGCTAGTTCAAGTGCACTCAAGGAAGAAAAAATGTTAGGATAAGTAGGTTAGGTAGGTAGAAATGTTGTTGAGAGAATCATATGTTGCAGATAATTAAGATCATCACTTCAAAAGAAATATCAGCAAGTAAAAAGAAGGGAAAATATGCCCAATGGAAGAGGCATTGGTCTTCAAAAACTCAGAGATTTGATAAACTAAAGTTTTGGACACCTCAAAAAAGGAGCTGCCCTCCCCAAGTGGAGCCACTGTTAGTCATTAGTAATTTTTGTTGATATCAAAAGATGACTAAATAATAGTCCTAGATTTCTAAAAACAAAATTTGAGAAATATTATGAGTTCTAGAAATCTCACTGCCTTCATTATCCTAAGTCAAATTGTTTCACTAAATTTTCCCCTCTTTTGCCTTCTAAAAATTTTCACCTCACTGCTTAAAAAAGAACTTCATTATTGGGCCTGTTAGCTTCATTTCACTACCTCACCCTCACCCTCATTCATGGCATTTTCCCTCTAAAAACCCATTTCTTCCTTTCCCAAAAACCCTCATGAAACACCCCTCTCATCATTTTTCCTCTGAAATATTAAACAATGTAAAAATTCCCTTTTACATTATTTAAAAGTAAGTTTTAAAGCCTATTGGGCCTTTTAAATTTATTATAAAACCCTGTTTTATATCTAATCTCACTCTTTGTATAAAAAAAGGCCTTAAGCCCTTTTCTTCTAAATAACCCCAGCCCCCTTTATCCACATAAGACCTCGGCCTCCGCTGTCCCTTAGCCCCTTCCCCATTCAAAAAAAACTCCAACCCTTTCATTTTTATTAAACCCCCAAACCTTATAATAAAACCCCCCTTAACCTTCAAAATATTGAAGAGCGAGTTTCACCTTTCATTACACCCATCCCCTCCATAAACCATATAAAATTAATGCATTTTTGTTAATTTTTAAGGCCCCGGGCCCCATCCTCCTTTTGACTCCATCGTCCAATCGCAACCTGCCACCTGTCCTCCACTTCCGCCAACCCAACCGACTGAACCTCGCCTCTTGAATATGCGACAGCCGTCAATCTCCCATCCAGAGATCCAACGGCCATTATCGCATATCGCAAATAAACTTGTGATTGACTTAGCATTTCACGACCCACACGAAATCAACAATTTTTCCCCGCCACGTGTCTCATCCTGAGACATATCACGCATCTCCCACCCAAACCATTTAAAATCTACCCTCCACGCGATAAACCACCCCGTTTTTCAAAAGCCGCCTACCTTCCGCGCCCTTTTTCGAAAGTTTCCTGCTCTCATTCCTCCTGGTTCCACCTCTGGAACCTTTCCCCCTGCACCCTCTCCTCCTCTGCAAACACCCTCCGATAGTTCAAACCCCCAAAAATGAAATGAAACCCTCCTGCAGGCCTTTTTAACTAACTATTTATGTTTTTTGCAAGTTTTAATGGCGGTCATAAATGAACCTACTTCACAGGACCAAATTAAATCGAATGAGGGCCTGGATGACGATCCAAGAGCTCATAAGAGATTGATAATGGCCAGAGGGTTTATGCAAATATTTGCATTGATGAAACATGATCATCGATGGATCAAACAAACCCTTCAGCCATGAAGAAGGCCTCCCTTGCACACAGACAACAGAAACAGTCAAAGAAACAGTGAAGGAAGAAGTCAAAAGGATTAAAAGGCTAATCCTAATCACAAGCCAAAACAAAACAAAAGGGTTAGCCAGTCAGAGCAGAAGTCAAAGAAATAAAATCAGACAGTGAATCGAATAAAAGATAAAGGCAAGAGGATGAAAAGAATAAATCAAAAAGATTAAAAGAACAGAACAGGGATACCAAACAAACTAAAGAAAATATCATAAATACAGATAGTCAGAGCATGAAGACAGAGTTTAAGGCCTCAAAACAGAGATTAAAGATAAAACAAAATGCAGATTTACCCAAATCAAATTTGAATGACTCAGCCTATGGCAGTTACTCTTCTCAAAAGATATTTTTTCCACCTAATGCTTTGTTTCCTTCAATAAAGCATTAATCAATTATTGAACTGATTCAGAGATATTTATATCCTATCAAAAATTTATTGTAATAGTTATGAACAGGCCTTAAAAGTCAAACATTTCACCTATATTCCATTAGGAGTTAAGATAGAAGTTATTAACCAGTGAAATATCTGCAGATATTCCTGCCTTGAGCCTTACATGGTCTTCAAGGTAAGGAATTCATTAACTCTGTAATAAATGACACTCAAACCCTAGCTTAGCTCCACCTCCTCATTTGCAGATAAATATTGCATCTGAACTCATTATCTTGTTCGCATTTGATGACTCTTTGAAGTAATACATAGTCCCTTGGAAGTTGAAAAGAAATTGATGTCTTGGAACTTGTGGATGCCCTGATTTATTTATTGATGGAGGAGGCTAGATTGCAGGATCCCTGAGCCTGATTGTTGGTGAAGTGCTTCTAATATGTTATTTTTATTTCCTGTTTTCATTATGTTTCCATCTTTCTATGTTGCAGTAGAGCATAGAATTTAGGCTAAGAAATGTCTTTTGAAAGCACCTTAGTTTTGTTTGTTCTTCAATGCCTTAATTTTTTCTTTTGCTAGGAAATTTTAGAGAATTATTAATTTCTCTCTAGACCCCCTAAGCTTGTTTATTTCATGAATATTTTAATACAGTTGGTATCAAGCATGATTTATGGCTAGCCCTGCTTCCTTGATTTCACTAAAACATTGTTTCTGAAGTCTCTCTCTAAAGTACCATTACTTAAAGTTTGCCAAAGAGGTTTTGTTTTGATCATACCCTTTGTACTTGCTTAAATAATTGTTTTAGAGATATTCATAGCTATAATCAGAGATGTTTAGGCGTTCCCTCTTCTCTGATTACAGTTATATGTGTGTCTTGAATGTTTTATGTCCTTGAAGGTGAAATCCCTAGAAGTTAAATGAGTTTCTCGCCTTCTATATTTCATTGGAAATGTTTGTCTTGAATAATTATTAGCTTTAGTTGAATCAAATAATTTATGGTTTTCCCTGTCTATTGATTTCCTCTTCATGCTTATGATATTTAAGTCCCTTTGCTAAAAATTACATATGATAAAGGATTCTTAATTTCCCTTTGTCCTACTTTTTATTCTCATAATTGATGTCCACCTCATTGCCCTTAAAAACCTTGAAGATCCATTGACCAAGCTAGATTTTCCCTGTGATGCTCCCCGATCCATTGATGAAATTTTCATGACTTTCATAGACTCCATTAACCAATGACTTAGATATTTCCTCATTCCATCTATGCTGCTTGATCATCATACCCAACCAAAACAACCAAACAAACCTTGTACTTAATAACTAGCCTAAAATCAACCTTCTAAAGAAAACAAGTTCATATCCTTTGCAAACAAATAGAGAGAGCCCTCTCTGAGTCTAGGAAGGCTAGGTCCTAGGACTCCAAATAATGGTCTCATGTTACCCTATCCATTTGGTATACCAATCTGCTAAATCATGATACCCTAACATTACACATAGATCTTGTCCCTTAATCTCACCAAGCCATCCGTTGTGAGATGATAATCTACATCCTCGTCATTTTTACCCTATTGTAACTTGTGCATAAGCTCCCTATACCTATCATCCTATTGTACTAGTTGCAAGATATAATCTTGTAGATATTTCCCATATGAAATCATAGTTTCAATGTGATTTACAGGTACCCTTCTATTAAGAGCATCTGCAACCCTATTCTCTTTACCTTCAATGTACCGGATCTCAAAGTCAAACTCATTGATCATGGCCAACCATATAACTTGCCTAACATTCATATTTGGTTGATCAAATAGATATCTCAATCCATTGTGATCACTCATCAACACAAATCTCTTGCCAAGAATATAATGCCTCCACATCTTCAATGCGTGAATGATCATTTCCATCTCAAGATCATGTGTGACATAATTATGTTCATGCTCATTCAATTTCCTTGATTCATAACATACCACCTATCCATCCTACATAAGGACTCCACCAAGCCCTCTCTTTCAAGCATTTGTGCATACTACAAAATTTTTATCTGGATTTGGAATCTTTAAAACGAGAGAATTTGTCAACAACTACTTCAACTACTCAAAATTGACTATGCATTCCTCTATCCATTCAAATTTCTTACCTTTAATTTACAATGATGTAATAGGATAATAAATCCATGAGAAATTGTTGATAAACCTCTTGTAATAACCTGTTAACCCCATAAATGACCTTACCTCATCCACATTCTTAGAAGCTTCCCATTTCATGATAGATTTTATCTTTTCTATGTCCACTGCTATTCCTCCCTTGGAAAACACATGCCCCAATTAATGTACCTCTTTCTGAAAGAAACTATATTTTCTAAGCTTGGCATACAATTGATTCTCTCTTAGCAATCTCAATATTATTGCTAAGTGTTCGACATGCTCTTTCTCATTCTTAGAATATATCAATATATCAACAATGAATACAATAGAAAAAATGTCCAAATAAGGACACAATACACTATTAATCAAGAACATAAGGAGAATTAGTAAAACCAAATGGAACTAGAACAAACTCATAATGCCCATACCTAGTCCAAAAAGCAGTCCTGTAAATATCCTCTTCTTTGATGTGTACCTGATTGTATCCTGATCTTAGATCAATCTTTGAGAACACTTCTGCTCCCTTCAATTGGTCAAACAAATCATCGAATCTCAGCAACAGTTACCTTTTCTTAATGGTTACCTTGTTCAACTACCCATAATCTATGCATAACCTGAGAGTAGCATCCTTTTTCTTCACAAATAACACTAGTGCACCCATGGAAACACACTTAGACTAATGTATCCCTTGTCAATCATTTCCTTCAGCTGCAACTTCAATTCCACTAACTCTAATGTGCTCATCATGTATGGTTCCTTTGATGTTGGTGCTACCCTTAGTACCAACTTAGTATAAAATTCCATTTCCTTGTGTGGCGAAAACTTTAAAATATCTACATAAAACACATCTTGAAACTATTGTAGATCCGGGTACCTATTCAATACCTCTGCATCCTCAACATACTTACCTTTATCACTGGAAATACGCATTGCAAATAACACACACCCTTTCCTACAATTGTGCTTCAACCACATATTTGTGACCATTCTGACTGACGTTGCCTTCTTCTTACCTTGCAAGATTCTTTGTTCCCCACTGCCATCCAAGAATTCAATAGCCTTGTCATAACATTCCACCCTTGTCCTATGAAGATACAGCAAACCGATACCCAAATTATACTATATGATCCCAAGGGAAGTACATTTAAATCCGTTGATGTAGGCATGCCATTCAACTCAAATGCACAAGATCTTACCCAGTGATGAACTCTTTTCTTTGTACCTGTAGCCAATTTCACTAAGACTTTTCCTGCACTTCCTTACTCAAACCACACTTATCCACCAAGTTAGGATTAACATAACTATAATTAGATCCAAGGTCAATAAAAATAGAAAAAAAATTGATCACAAAGCTTACTATCCATCTCAATAATAGATGCCTGATGATCAGCCTGCCTGTTATCCAACATTGCATAAATTCAAGGATTACTTTCCAACATTTCCCATTATATGTGCCTCCTGAGCATTGCAGATATGCTGTCTACCACCCTGATGTTGTGGAAAATCTTGTGTACGATAATTTTTTCCACAAGTCCAACACTATAAATGCTTCCAACCTACACCCTTGTTCTGATCCTAAGAATAAAATTCTTGTCCTATGTCAAATGCATTGAATTTCTTATGTGGTGATATAATCTCTTTGTTACCTATGTCTTGAGCTCTTGGTTTCTTCTTATCCCATTTTCCCTTATTCTTTGCATCAAATCTCCAATCATGCTTTGGCTCAGATCTGTGCTTTGATTGCTCATGACAATGCTTTAGCTTCTTGATGGATTCCTTTAATGCTCTAGGCTCACAAAACTCAATCATATCATTGAATGCTACCGGCAACCCACTGATGAATATCTGAATATTCACTTTCTCATTCTTCAGATAAGGCACATACCTTAGTAAATCCAATAATTTTCTAGTATACTCCACGTCGGTCATGGATCCCATCTTCAACTCATAGAATACTCTTTCCATGTCATCATAGTATCTCTTAGATAGATATTTCTTCCTGAAAATTCTCTCGAACGCACTCCAAGTCAACTCCTCTTCTCAAATGCTTCTGATGTTATTTATATCTTCTGACCAAATGTATGACTTACCTTTAAGACTTAATGTAGTTATTATGGCCTTCATTTTCTCTGAGTAATCATGTAATCGAAAAAACTTGTTCATCCCAAGTAACCAAGCTTATGCATCTTGCGACTTCTTCATTTCTCCATCGAATGTAGGTGGCTTTTCTTTCTTGAACTCGTCTTGAAAATATCCTCGGTCACTCCTCCTATAAGGATGATAGTAATGATCACCATGATACCTATTTGAACCAGAACTATAGTAAATCCCATGTCTACTACCTTGTCTATTAGGTGTATCCAAGAATATGTCATATGTGACTGTATCATCTCTATTGAACCTTTTCCCACCATGTGACCTGCTACCATATGCTCCATTAGTCCTATCCTCCTGTCCATGAATGATCCTAAGTGGTCCCTGTCTATGCAAGTTTGACAAGCTCTAAAGGATAACTGCATTAACTTCTACTTTATTCTCCTATGCCCTAGAGAGTCTCTCTTGTGGTTGAATGATTCATTCATTATCTTCTTTGCACCTTCTTATTTCTACCTTCAAAATTCTCAAAGTATCTGCTATGTGAGGGGAGTACTCATCACCATGTTTATCATATGATCTATATGGATCATCTCGTGAACTGTAGTCTACCATCTTGCTATTCATCTTTGATCTTCTCTTCCTGCCCGCATATCATGTCAACTAAACCAAAACATAAACATAACCAACATACCTCATTATAGCTAAGCGGATGATATCTCATCTGCAAGATCAACCAGATTAGCACGATACATGTATAATCGTAATCTTAACAATATATAGGCATCATCTTAATCGTTATCCCAATTACCATGCATAATTATAACACTGACTAGCTACAATGCATAGAAAACATATGGACGAATGCATGCATAAACAATACATATAAAAATTGTCATGCATTGATAGCGAACACATCCAGACAAAAACCTTATCAATTTATACATGAAAATACGACGACGACAATGTCCCTTACCACGCATAAATAAAAAACACATAGACCACGAGCATAATGAAAATATATGCAACCAACATGTACGCATGACAACACATTCATTAAAAGAGAAATGGAAACCAGACATCACCCAAGGAAAATGAAACCATGCTCTGATACCACCATGTAACTGCATCCTCCCACATTTACCCAAGCTAATCCATCCACCAGGGTAAATATGTGAAAAATATTTACTATGATATGATTCAACTCCCCAAGTATAGTTAAGAAAGTGGAACCAATAAGACAAGACCAATCTGACCTTCCTTAGATGCTACATAATCTTCAGGAGCCAACCAACTTTTCCAAGTGTCCAACCCCTGAAAATAAATTGTTGATTTTCTGATTTGGATCCCTGGTCACACTGATGGAAAGCCCTCCACGCGACTAAAACCCTCCATTTGCATGCACAACAAGGCATCCATGTGATTGTAGCCTTTTTTAGGTAGTTTGTGCCATCGACACCGGATTCTGAGCCACTTTTTCAGGGCCAGGACTCAGGCCTCTACGTAGAACTTGATGAAACTCTCAGAAAGGATAAATAATAATATGACAATGCCTCTAATGAAAAACTTGAATAAGGACCTGGTCTGACAATTCCTAGCCATGACAGACATTTTTTCTAACACATCATGAGCATGTAATATACAGGCCATATAAACAAATTTGAACATAGGGAATTCATACTTATCTAATATTTATCAAGAAGGGCGGATCCCTCCTCATAATAGCTGCAAGATCATTTATTTATTTTTGTAAAGTGGCATTCTATTCATCTAATAATGGTACAAAAATAAAGAGATAAAATACAATCCATAGAGGTGGTGGGTTGCCCAACAGAGGGAAACCAGTCGTGCCTCCCCAGCCTCGTAAGAGTTCTACTTATCGTTGTTGGCACAAAAAATAAAGAGTTCTGAGAAAGCAAAGGGCTCAATCCCAAACCATGAGTAACAAAAAACAAAAAATGAGCCATAAAACATGTTAAGAGCTAGTTTTAGTCTGAATTTCCTCCTCAATCCAGCAAGCATATGGAGAGGAGGGAGGCGTTAGATGAGCTTTAACCGTTGGAGCTTGCATGGCTGCAGGAGGCTGGTTGGAAGTCTGAGAAAGAGTGACTACAATAGCAAGCTCCCCACCCGGTGAAAATTCAACTTGATATCCTTCCGAGGGATCGGCAGTGTTGGTGCTACGAGTTGAGTGGATGAACTGACTCTCATAACCCCCTTGGATCTTGAAGAATTTATGGGGCTGGTGTCTCGGGATGGTGGATTTGCACCAGGCCTTGCTTCTAGGCTCGACTAAGTCCTGTTCCTCCTCCCGGCTTCTTTTAAGGCTTACTAAGTGGACGAGCTCCCAAATTTCCTGTGGTAGACCTTGAAGAAGCTCAAGCTCACGCCTCCCCCCTATTGGGAAGGAAATTTCCCTATCATGATCCACGACATCCCATATATGATTGGCCATGAGAGAGGCAGAGTGCCCTTTGAGAATTAGTCTATTGATGTGCTCCGTAGCGAGCTGCCCTTGCCAGAGTGACTAGGAAAAGAGGTTTTTCATATTCTAGTATTAAGCTGTTGTTGTCTCGCTATGAAAATTCGTGGCTTGTCAATGCTCCACCTCTCCCTGTTCGACCAATTCACTGATGTAGTTTGGGATACCTACATCAAATTTATTCTGAAGATGCAGGGGATCATTATCTTCCTCCCTATATCTAATGGAGGCACTTTTCCCTCTTCTCCCCCATTAACTGCCTTGGATAGCTTGTCTCGCTCTCAGCATCTTGAAGGGAAGAATCTGAGCCAGATGGAGACAGAGCGAGACGTTCTAGATAGAAAGCTAGGTATAATGGCGAATGGTCTTCTTGGGGATGCACTAGTCAATTTAGTATCTAATGGCATGCTCGGGAGTACCCATTGTTATGGCTCGAGCGTGCAGAGGTGACCTCCCTCAGGTGGAATTCATGGCATTTAATGCCCTGATCTTCATGCTGCAATTGGAATGAGGGCCTCTGTTATTGCCCTGTCCTTTTAACCATTCCTTAACCTCTCTGTCAACTTTCTTCCATGCACCCTTCCACCTTCTCATTTTATGCATGACGCTCCTCATTAATGAGGTAGTTGTCAGTGTTGGCCAGCTCACCCGCATCTAGGTCGTTGAGGTCCTACCTGGCTTGGATCATGCAGTGGTGCTTGAGGCCTGAGCTGGGCCAGCTGTCAAAGTCTTGGATACTGATCAAGTTTATACCTTCTACTCCTTCATTGGAAATCTTGTCGGAAACCTTATTGGCATGCCTTTTGTTGTGGTGGAAAGAGATAGTTCCTCGTCTGTTGATGAGGTTCTCCAGTTTGATGAGGTTGGCTTCAAGGAACCAACTGGAAGAGAGTTTGGAGGCCCTGGATCTGTGTTGAATTATGGTAGCCAGATGGATGATGACTTAGGAATCTCCTTCTATTATCAGAGGAAATAGGTTTTCTTGGTAGGCAATGTTGCGGCCTTGAGTTAATCCTTCAATCTCAGCTGCGTTATTGCTTTACCATCCCAGAGTATCATAGTAAATCTTGAGAATTATTCCTTATTAATTATGGAAAATGCCTCCAAATAATGCTTTCCCTGGATTCCCTTTGGAAGCACCATCAAAGTTAATCTTGAATATGCCTCTGGGAGGGGGGATCCAATGTTCAGGATTGGACGGATTTTTGACATGGTTCGTGGTCGACTCTGGAGGGATCCTATTTGGAAGGTTCCAACTTTGTAGAATGATATGCTCCTAGGCATAGGTTGGAAGATAATCATGCATCCAGGTTCTCAAGGAGAGGGTCTCACTTATGTGCCAGAGAATAGTCATACATATGATCTCTTTGTTGGTGTTTTGATCTTTGAAGATTCGCCAGTTGCGTTCTTTCAAAATCTCCCAAACCAAAAAACCTAGAATGAGCTACCAAATTCTGTTGAGGAGGTTGCTTTGAAAGGGGTCATTATTCCACTCGAGGATGGTTTGAACAATATCTCCATGGACCCAGTTCGTGTGCTTGTTAATGATTTCTACCATGTTCCAAATTTGATTAGTGAGGGTACATTGATCTAAGAGGTGATCCATCGTTTCTACGTTTCTCTTGTAGAGATGAAAAAAGGAGGGACCATGGAACCCTCTGGCTAAGAGATTTTCCCAAGTGAGGATGTGTCTCTTGTTGAGAAGCCAAAGGAATGTAGCCACCTTTTGCCACAGGTTGGACTTCCAAATATTATCCAAAATATTGTCTTTAATAAGATTTAATCCATCGAGATTTAGATGATGAGCCTCTTTTAGTGTGAATCTTCATGTTGTTTGATGCCCCCATATTAAGATGCCTTTTCCATCTTTTCTTTTGATTTTCCTTTTTTGTAGCTTAGACCATAGGTTGTCGGGGATTTCTTCGCTCTAGGTGTCCATCCATTTGGTGGGATGCTTCCATGTTCTCATTTTCCTGGCCTGAGAAGGGTCCCTGAAGAATTCCACCTTGTTATGGTAGGATTGTTGCAAATGCCTTTACCATTGAGGAAAATTGAAGAGGCTAGAAAGTTTTGGCAACTGTTGCCAAGAATATTCCCAGAACCCAACACTTCTTCCATCTTGGATTTCCTAGAAACTATGAAGTTTTATAAGTTGGCACTGCATGTTTTTCACATTCCAGATGAGGGATCCATTGAAATCAACATTGAATCTGATGATATCTTGTTGAGGCCATTCAGGAGAGTACTTGTTGGCCCAAAAGGTCGCCCAAGGAGTGTTGGGTTTGGTTAACCAAGTCCACTAGATATTTGAGCCTAAAACAGAATTACTGGAGGTCAGGTCCTACAGTCCCAGTCCCCCCAAGTGTTTGGGGGTACAGAAAGTATCCCGTTTGACCAAAGCCCATTTCTTTTAGTTCACATTTCCTCCCCAAAGAAAATGTGGCTGCAAATTACGGATAGCGTTGAGAACCCATTTGGGAGTTGCAAGGATGGAGAATAGATAGAGGGGCATGGATTGGTATATAGATTTTATGAGAACAAGTCGGTCGGTGAGATTGAGCGAATGAAAGGTCCATGAGTCCAATTTTCCCTGAAGTTTGCCCAGGAGTTCCCGCTAGGATTAGTGCTTGAGGGTTGAATCTGTGAGGGGTGCTCCCAGGTATTTTGAAGGTAGGATCGCAATTTCAAAGCCAAGGATTTTAGAAATATTGTGTTGGGTTATAGTCAGGGTGTTAAAAAAGAATATTTGAGATTTCTCAAGATTAACTATGGTGTCAGAGGCTTCGAAGAAAAGGTTGAGGATGTGATTGAGACAGAATGCTTCCTAGATTGAAGGGTGTCCCATGAGAAAATTTTCATCTACGAATTGCTGATGAGAGTGAGGCCCATAATTGTGGAGAGAAAATCCTCTTAAGAATCCTTTGGTGACAGCTTCTTTGATTATGAGCAGATTTGTTATGGAAGGAGTTAAAGTTATGGAGAAGCTGAAAATCAGGAGGAGTGAAAGGAGAGGCTTCTTTACTAGAATTCTGCTACAAATCTATGGGCTCAAGATCAATTTGGGAAATATCACTATGTGACTTGGTTCTAAATAGATTCTTTGTATGGTGCAAGTTAAACTGAGGATCTTGCGAAGCAGTAAGATGTTTAGGAACAAAGCTTGCTCTATGAATAGTCATAACAGCAGTTAAGTTTCCAGATTTAGAAGTTTGCCACAAAATATTTTCTGGATCATCAAACTATAGTAGGAGGGTTAGGGTCTGGATGAGATCTGGTATTGATCCTTTGTGAAGCCAGATTTCAAACTCAAAATTTGGAGAGGCTAAAAGTTTAGGACTATTTTCAGAAGGTTGACCTCTCAGAGTGCTTGGTAAACTTCTAAAATATGGGACTAGGCCTCTAAACTTCTTAACGCTGATTTGACACAATCCTAAGGGATTCTAAAGAGAATTGGGGGTGTAATGGGCCTATTGGAGGCTAGTGTAGTCGCCAAGTGGATATTTTTGGTTGTTTTGAAGATAAATATGTATGGTCCACCACCAATAAATGATAAGAAACCAATCTAGAAATGTTTTTGGGGTTTTCTGAGTTTTTTATGTAGCCTCAAGGTTTGTATGAGTGTCCTATACCTGGATCATCATTTAGATAAGATGGTGAAACAACTAGATTCTACTCATTGGTTATCAGTTGGAGTTTCCTATGTTTAGAAAAGGATTTTTGAAGTTCTAAGGAATACTTAGATTGTCACTAACTCAGAAGGTCCCACCGTGATCACCAGAATGTTAGGGTCCCATGATTTAGTAGATTGGTATACCAAATAGAGGGCTCTCTCTATTTTTTTGCAAAGGATATGGACTTGTTTGCTTTAGAAGGTTGATTTTAGGCTAGTTATTAAGTACAGGGTTTGTTTGATTGTTTTGGTTGGGTATGATGATCAAGCAGCATAGATGGAATGAGGAAATCTCTAGTTCATTGGGAAATGGAGTCTATGAAAGTCATGAAAAGTTCATCAATGGATCAGGGAGCATCATAGGGAAAATCTAACTTGGTCAATGGATCTTCAAGTTTTTTAAGGGCAATGAGGTGGACATCAATTGCGAGAATAAAAAGTAGGACAAAGGGAAATTAAGAATCCTTTATCATATGTACTTTTTAGTAGAGGGACTTAAATATCATAAGCATGAAGATGCAATAAATAGACAGGGCAAACCATAAATTCTTTGATTCAACTAAAGTAGATAATTATTCAAGACAAACATTTCCAATGAAATATAGAAGGTGAGAAAATCATTTAATTTCTATGGATTTCACCTTCAAGGACAGAAAACATTCAAGACACACATATAACTATAATCAGAGAAGAGGGAGTGCCTAAACATCTCTGAGTATAGCTATGAAGATCTCTGAAACAATTATTTAATCAAGTACAAAGGGTATGATCGAAACAAAACCTCTTTGGCAGACTTTAAGTAATGGTACTTTAGAGAGAGACTTCAGAAACAGTGTTTTAGTGACATCAAGGAAGTAGGGCTAGCCATAAATCATGATTGATACCAACTGTATTAAACTATTCATGAAATAAACAAGCTTAGGGGGTCTAGAGAGAAATTAATAGTTCTCTAAAATGTCCTAGCAGAAGAAAACATTAAGACATTGAAGAACAAACAGAACTAAGGTGATTTCAAAAGACATTTCTTAGCCTAAATCTTTTGCTCTACTGTAACATAGAAAGATGGAAACAAAATGAAAATAGGATATAACAATAACAGATTAGAATCACTTCACCAAAAACTAGGCTCAAGGATCCTGCAATCTAGCCTCCTCTATCAATAAATAAATCAGGGCATCCACAAGTTCGAAGACATCAATTTCTTTTCAACTTCCAAGAGACTATGTATTACTTCAAAGAGTCATCAAATGCCAACAAGATAATGAGTTTAGATGCAGTATTTATCTACAAATGGGGAGGTGGAGCTAAGCTAAGGTTTGAGTGTCATTTATTACAGATTTAATGAATTCCTTACCTTGAAGACCATGCAAGGCTCAAGGCAGGAATATCTGCAGATATTTCACTAATTAATAACTTCTATCTTAACTCCTAAGGGAATATAGGTGAAATGTTTGACTTTTAAGACATGTTCATAACTATTACAATAATTGTTTGAAATATATAAATATCTATGACTCAGTTCAATAACTGCCTAATGCTTTATTGAAGGAAACAAAGCACTAGGTGGAAAAAATATCTTTTGAGAAGAGTAACTACCATAGGCTGAGTCATTCAAATTTGCTTTGGGTAAATTAGCCTTTTGTTTTATCTTTAATCTCTGTTTTGAGGCCTTAAACTCTATCTTCATGCTCTGACTCTCTGACTTTATGATATTTTCTTTAATTTGTTTGGTATCCCTGTTCTTTTCTTTTAATCTTTTTTATTTATTCTTTTGATCCTCTTGCCTTTATCTTTTATTTGATTCACTGTTTTCTTTTCTTTATTTGACTTCTAATCTGACTGGCTAACCCTTTTTTTTTGTTTTGGCTTGTGATTAGGATTAGCCTTTTAATCCTTCTAACTTCTTCCTTCACTATTTATTTGACTTTTTCTGTTGTTTGTGTGTAGGGGAGGCCTTCTTCGTGACCGGAGGGTTCGTTTGATCCATTGATGATTATGTTTCATCGACGCAAATATTTGCATAAACCGTCTGGCCATTATCGCTCCTGGATCTTCATCCGGGCCCTCATTTGATTTAATTTTTCCCTGTGAAGTAGGTTCATTTATGACCGCCATTAAAACCTGAAAAAAACATAAACAGTTAGTTAAAAAGGCCTACGAGAGGGTTTCATTTCATTTTGGGGTTTTTGAACTGTCAAAGGGTGTTTGCAGTAGAAGAGAGGGTGCAGGGGGAAAGTTTCCAGAGGTGGAACCAGGAGGAATGAGAGCGGGAAACTTTTGAAAAAGGGCACGGAAAGTAGGCGGTTTTTGAAAACCAGGGTGGTTTATCACGCGGAAGGTAGATGGTATATGGTTTTGGGTGGGAGGTGCGTGATATGTGTTAGGATGAGACACGTGGCGAGGAAAAACCACCGATTTCGCGTGGGTCACGAAATGCTAAGTAAATCGCAAGTTTATTTGCGATATGCAATAATGGCCGTCGAGTCTTGGGATGGAAGATCGATGACTGTCTCACATCCAGGAGGCGGGGTTCAATCGGTTGGGTTGGCAGAAGTGGAGGAAAGGTGGCAGGTTTCTATTGGACAGCGGAGTGAAAAGGAGGATGGGACCCGGGGCCTTAAATATTAATGAAAATGCGTTAATTTTATATGGTTTATGGAGGGGCCGGGTGTAATGAAAGGCAAGACTCACTCTTCAATATTTCGAAGGTTAAGGGGAGTTTTATTATAAGGTTTGGGGGTTTAATAAAAATGAAAGGGGCAGAGTTTTATTTGAATGGGGAAGGGGCTAAGGGACAGCGGAGGCCGAGGTCTTATGCGGGTAAAGGGGGCTGGGGTTATTTAGAAGAAAAGGGCTTAAGGCCTTTTTTTTTATACAAAGGGTGGGTTTAGATATAAAACAAGGTTTTATAATAAATTTAAAAGACCCGATAGGCTTTAAAACTTAGTTTTAAACAATGTAAAAGGGAATTTTTACATTGTTTAATATTTTAGAGGAAAATGATGAGTGAGGGGTGTTTCATGAGGGTTTTTGGGAAAGGAAGAAATGGATTTTTAGAGGGAAAAGGCCATGAATGAGGGTGATGGTGAGGTAGTGAAATGAGGCTAACAAGCCCAATAATGAAGTTATTTTTTGAGCAGTGAGGTGAAAATTTTTAGAAAGTAAAAGAGGGGAAAATTTAGTGAAACAATTTGACTTAGGATAATGAAGGCAGTGAGATTTCTAGAACCCAAAATATTTCTCAAATTTTGTTTTTAGAAATATAGGACTATTATTTAGTCATCTTTTGATATCATCAAAAATTATTGATGACTAACATGTCGGACAACAGTGAGCTCAAGAAGCTTATCATGAGGGTATTTCATGCTAAGTCGTATTTAGGTCACCCAGGATACCATAAAGCAATTCCAATGGTGAAGAAGTTCTACTATTGGCCGAATCTGAAGAAGGAAGTGGAAAAGTTTGATGTTTGGATTATCAACATGTAAAAGAAGAATGTAGGCATCCAGGTGGGTTACAACAGTCGATTCTGATTCCAGAGTGGAAATGGGAATTCAGTTATATGGATTTAATCATAGGTTTGTCGAAGAGATCTAGACAACACGGTTGCTACATGGTTGTGGTGGACATGATGACAAAGGTAGCACACTTCATCCTGTTGAAGTCTTTGTATTCAACTAGTGATGTGGCACAGGCATTCATTAGAGATGTGGTGAGGCTGCATGGTGTGCCGAAGAACATGATGTGAGACATGGATGCTAAGTTCACTTATAGGCTCTGGAAAGAGGTATTTGTAGGTTTTCTTACAGATTTGGCCTTCAACACACCTTATCATCCGCAAATAGATGTAAATATAGAGAGAGTCAACATGATTTTGGAGGACATGTTTAGGATGTATGTAATGCATCAACAATGAAAGTGGGAAAAGTATCTACCACTGTGTTGTTACATTATTTGGTTTTGACAAGTTAGCATATTAGTTTAAAAAATTAAAAAAAAATGTTAAGTTAGGATATGGATGAAAAAAAAAAAAAATGTTAGGACAATTATGTATTTTATACCTCTATGTCAAATAAAATGTTAGAGTTAGTTGCCCTAAAGAATGAAGGAAAAGAAATTACAATTTTAGGGAAGAAAATATATATATATATATAAATGCTTTAGTCTTGAAAAATAAATCTCATGGGCGCTTGTTTAAATGTGCCATTTTCCAAAAATTTAGAATTAATTAATGTTGATTAAATTCTTTAAAAAGGAGTTTAAATTTTCATTAATTATTAAACAAAGAAATATTATATGGCACAATATTATTTTTGACCTAAGTCACAAAATGACAAAAGGTCTTATCGTGCTCAATAAATAGACTGCAAGTTCAAACGGTAGATCTTTCTCCTGCTCGAGATTGACGACGGAGGTTGACTTCGCACCCCCCTGACCGTTTCTAGTTAACGCAAGGGAGGGGAGGGGGGGGGGGGTCCGAAAAGCGGTTTTAATGGCCGCTGCCGCATTATACGTGTCACCACCATATGATTTCGCAACCCCTCCACTCAAAACCGCAAACAGTTATGTACCTTCTCTAAAAACCGCTGGTGGTAAACTTTTGCAACGAGTCGTCCTTCCGGTGCCTTAACTATTGTCCATTTAGCCAATTAAATCCCGCCATGTCATTTGACCATTATCCACCTGTGCATCCACTCCCTAACTGTTTGTACTCGCTCCACTTGCTCATTACAGTCCGCTTCCAAGCCGTTAAACCACTATGGTCATAATCAAACCATTAGCACATTCATGACTTATAAAAAAAATTGTAGCTTACCTTTAGCAGTTTACCTCATTTTTGTTGTTGATTATAGGTCATTATCTCTGCGCACTATTCCTTGTTAGCAGATGATTCTATCACCTTTCTACTGTCGCCCAACCATCATATTCTCAACTTTCATTCTATCTCTCTGTTTAAAATGGCCCCGAAGGAAAAATCCAAGAAGTAGGTTTCTCAAGAGGCAAATTCCAAGAAATAGGTCGCAGAGGAGACAAAATCTAAGAAACAAGTTGCAGAGGAGACAAAATCCATGAAACATGTTATAGAGGAAAGCTCTACCCCCACATCTCAGCTCAACCTGGACTTAATTCCTCTCGCAAACACTTTCTTCAAGATCACGGGCGCCCGATGTGAATTTGATTTTTATGAACTGCATTTGTGGCTCAAACGGAAACACATAGATAAACATGAACTCATCAGGTTTTGGGAATCATTGTTACCCCTTTTCGCTTTTCCACAAACCCATCAATTTCTTGACCTCATCTCTTGGTGCCAAGCCTAATATGATCCTATAAAGAGAGTAATGGTGGCTCAGAATGGAAACATTCTGATCACCATCTCTGCTGAAAACATTAATCAAATGCTTACTATCCATCAATCTGATTCTCTGACTCACTTTTCACGAGCTGCACTTATGGATCTCTACCATAAGTTGAATTTCTCATAGAGAGCCTAGTTTTTCAAAATTTTCTTACTTGGGGATGTTGAATTGCCTAAAAATAATCCACCATACTCATTCTCCATCTTCCATGAAGCTTCTAGAAATTATATTTCCCTTCTCTCTTACCTGTTAGGATATCCATATGACCAGACAGTTGATGAACCCATCATGGGGTTCCTATATATTTTTAGCAAGGATCAGTCTCTATTGTTCATGTATAATTACAACCAATTCGTGGCTGAAAATATACATGAACAACTCATGAATTTCACAACTCAGGGTGTGTTTAGTTACACTTCAGTAATTATACACATGTTTATTTTTCAACAGGGAGATCTTCTGCCTATCCAGCTCAACAAACAGGATGAACACGGAGTAAATCAATCAGTGATTCACTGGACTGAACTAGTCAGGACTAAATCAACAAAAACAACATTTACAGAGTTTATAGATTATTTCATACATTCAGTAAAGTAGTTGCTTACCAGTAAGACGGAACCAAGAATTGGAGAAGAAATCAAAAGGATTTTACAATTTAGTGAGCAAGCTAAAACAAAGGATTGGTATTTATACCAAAATTATACAAAAATTAGAGTATACGGATGTGAACTCCCACCATACAATCTCTCCAAATACGTTCCTATGAGAATATTTTCTATAGAGTAAATTAGAAAGATGATAAATATGGATGACCTGCACTTTGTGTCATGGAAAAGGAAATCACAATTGAAGCTCAAAGCAAGTATTGGATCTTTCATTTGCAATACCAGATCATCTGGTGTTGAAGTTGATGCACTGTTGAAGAAAATGGGTTTCCAACCAAGTTTCTCCTTGTCCTATGACCCACATGGTACATTTATGCTATGAGATTTGAACTAAAAACAACTTCATATAATCATACATCCAGATCAGAAATAGAAAAAATTATGAATCAAGACCAATGGGCCGAGAGAACACTTCAGGAGGCAGATGAACAGGTTTTGTCAACTTCTAATGTGAAGACCCCAGTATTTGAGAGCAAGCAACAGAAAAGGATGGGAGAAGAGGATCCACCTGCTAAAGAGATCATGAAGGAATTCATTTTGCAATAAAAGAAGCCAAATATTGGCTCAACTATACTTATAGAAGGAGGAAAACTAGAGGTAATTGATCTTGCAGATACTCAAGTTTCTACATCAGCAAATGTCTCATTTATTCCTCCATCATCATCACCTGCCAGAGAACCTTTGGAAATCATCCAACACTCAGAAGCTAGTTATTCTGATGAACAAAACATTTTTTCTAGGTTCCTAGACATCAAACATAAGAATGAAGCTTTAAAGTCTAATGTGTACAACCAATTTTGGAAACAAACATCAACTTCTCAGCACATGATTCTTGTTTCCTTTGACATTGAGAAAGGAAGAATGCAAATGGCCTTTTTGCACACAATAGTTCCTTTTACTAAGTCTCATTCAGAATATAAAAAGACTGTGTTTTAATTTGATGCAAGTCAGATCCATCCCATTGATCAGATGGACATGCACAGGAAATTTGGTGAAATTCTCTTTTCAGCTATGAAAACTACAACTATGTCACTCTCCAAACTCAAAACTACATTATCAAATGTTCAATGCCAGCTCAATATTGAGAAGATGCCTTCATTGGCCAAAGATAACATACTTAAATTTTTGGAGGATCTTGTATTCAAGGTTGGATATGATCCAAAGGATTGCAAAGAAGTTGAAGAAATCATTAAGAAGAAAAATGCAGACATCTCTGATCTGTTCAAACAACTAATATTGCCTTCAACTGAAGATCCATAGACAAAATAAGTTTTAGAAAATCAATATAACAAGGAGGAAATTATTAAATTGGTCATTGAGAAAAACATACAAATAAGGAAAATGGAGGAACATATTGAAGAGTTGTTAAAAGAGAAATAAACAACACAGGTGGTTGTTGATCCAATCACAATAGTTCAAATATATTTTGCAGATATAGAGCCTTCATCATCAGCAGCAAAAACTGATACAGCAAAGTTAACATAGGATTTGGTCATTCATAAAAATGAAAATGAGAAGTTGCAGCAAATATTTCAGTTTCTAGAATCACAAAAAATCAGGAATGACACTCTGTAAATGGAAGAGATGCAAAAGTCCCACAAGATGGGACTTAAGGTTAAAGAATTTGAAAGTGAATCCTTAATAGCAGAGACATTGGCTAAAATCAAGGAAAAATTTTGGGAAGACATCAACAAATCCATGACAAAGGTATGGCCATCCATACAGATAATTTTTGAACAACAAGAGCTCATTACCAAGTGCAAAGCAGCCATAAAAGAAAAAAAAGAATTTAAAAAAAAAAATCCAAATGAAGCTACTGATATGATCAAGTTGTTAAACTCAAAGAACAAAGAATAATTGGAAGAGATTAACATATTTGCAAGAACTGTAACAATCTTAGAAATAAAGAAAGTCTTACAAAAGAGGAATTTAATCAATTAAATGAAAACAAAATGTAAAGCTTTGGATACTGTTATCCAACAGTTTCATACAAAGTTTAATGTTTTGAATCATAAAGGACTACCAGGATTGGTAGGTCTAGATGACAAATTGATTAAATTAGAGGATTATTGTAAAAAACTATATACTGTTGCAGTGGATAAGTCTAAATTTGTAGGTATCAAGAGACAGATTACAGGGAAGTAATTTTTAGAGGCTCTTCAATTTGATTTGATCACTCAACATAAAATCAAGCATTTGTTCATTCACAAGCCTACTTTCGAGAGGTACACAGAGGTGGATGAAACCTTTAGAAAGATGATGAATGTAGAAATCCAAAGAGAAGAAAAATGGGATAAATTTTGTGAAACGATTGAGTAAAATTTTGATATTAACAACATGGCAGCACAACAAAAAATTTCAAGGGCCCAGTCACCAACAACTTCCATAAAAAGGGGCACAATCATCAACAACTTCCACCAAAACAGAGACACATCATCCATTTGTTTCCTTCTTCCTACTATTTTATTCTATTATTGTAATCAGTTTAGGATATTTCTCAGTTTTAAAAATTAGTATAAATAACTCTCATTAGGAGTTCTTAAGGGTTGCACCCTTGGATAAGAAAATTTTTGTAAGCAGCATTGTACAAGTTTTTCGATCATCAATAATAGAAGAAGGATTCTAAATTTGTCTCATAAAACTTTGTCTCTTCTGTAAGTTTTTCCTATTTTCATTACACTCTCTTTCCACATATGTTTAATTTTTATCAAGATAACCAGGTGAGATTAATTGAGTCTCAGTCATCTTATAATTCCTCCTGAAGTTATTATTTATATAAAGAATGATTTACTAAAAAACATGTTTTGTAAGTCCCTTTCATCTATAAATTGTCAACATCTTGGTAATGTTAAATGTATTCTGTTGAACTTTTAGAGGTTGTTTAAAGGTTTTCAAACTTATGATTAATTAAAGCATTCAATTTGAATATTTTTTATCATATTTTCTTACATAAGTCTACTTAACTAATTACAAAATATTAAATCAATGTGTGAGATAAACAAGCAACCCTTAGTCTTATTTTCTGATATTATATGAAATATTTAAGCATAAGTGTTTGCAAAAGTTATTTTATACATTGGTCATCCAAAATTTCAAAACAAAACAAAACATTATAGATGTTTTGGCATAATTATTGACCCCAATTATCTCAAAGGACAACACACTAGTTGAGCTTGCTTACAACAATGGGTATCGAGAGTCTCTAACGACGAGTCCGTTTGAGGAATTATATATGCGGAATTATAATACTCCTATTAGTTGGAGTGATCCATTGAATAGGGTATTGATAGGACCGAACATGTTGGCAGATTTGGAATAGTAAATGCATGTTATCAAGCAAAATTTGAAAGCAGCACATAATAGACAAAAGAGATATGTAGATAAACACAAGGTGTTTAAGGAGTTTTAGGTTGGGGAACATGTGTACTTGTGCATCAAGCCCAACAAGAGATCTTTGAGGATTGGTACATGTGTGAATTTATCACCTCGGTATTATGAGACTTTTTAGATCCTTGAGAGGATTAGACTATTGGCCTATTGACTTGCATTGCCTCCGACAGTGAAAGTACATGGCGTTTTCCATGTGTCATCACTTAAAATATATGTTAAATGTCTTGATCATGTGATTGAATGGTCTGTATTGTAGGTGGAGCTAGAAGGAAAATTACAGCTAGAACCTTAGTTCATTTTGAAGAGAAAGATGCTCCTACTCCGGAACTAGGTAATCAAGCAGGTTAAAGTGTAATGGAAGCACTTTGGGCCTGATGAAGCTACATGGGTGATGGCTGTTCAGATGTGGGCTATATATCCTTCCTTTTTTTCCATTTGAGGTAAATAAATTTTGGTATATGTATATATGTGTATGTATGTAAATACTGAATCGAGTTGTGTTATAAATCTCTAATGAGCGGTATGGTTTTCATGTTGTTATGTGACATGTTGGTGTCTCTTTTCAACAAAATTTTCATTGTAAATACTGCAACGAGCTAAGTTATAATCCTCCATAAGAAATATATTTTGTTTTTTCAGTGGTTTTTCTAGTTGTAGTTTTCATTGAACACCGATGGCGGTGTTCCCCTTAGGGGGAAGGGTCTGTAACAACCCCGGGTCAAAAATTCATGTAACAAAGTTAATAAAGGAAAAATAAGACCATGGTCATGGGACATGTATTCCAAGCTGAATGTTAGGCAAAAACATAGTGACGAGGATCACTTGTGATTAATTAATGGCTATGGAAATTGGCAAAGGCAATGTAAAAGGCTTTGGAAAGGCAAAGTGGAATTTATTCACATTTATTTATGATAATAAGGGAAAATAGAGAAAAGGAAGGTGAAAGGTCACAGGTTGGATGTGAGGAGGAAATCGAAGGAAAATAATTGAAAATGAAGAAAATAGAGGCTTCAAAGATAAAAATCTTATGAGGATTTGTTCATATATTTTTTTTCTTTTCAGTTTTATCTTGGAGCTCTCTCTCTCTACTCTATTCTATCATACTTTTGGACACTTAGAGTTTTCTTTAAGCACTCTTGGTGTAGTGTGGCATACTTGGGATTTGGTGCAAGAAGGTAAAGGAAAATCAAGAAAGCGCAAGAGGACAACAAGATCAACAAATACAATGGGTTATGCTTGCAAGTACCAAATTTCATGTATGATTTCCTTGCTAGTTTTGGCATGCATGACCATATTCATGTGGTTTCTTTTTTATGATATGTCATTAGCATGGAGGATTTCCTAGATTGATAGTGGTTTTTCCTAGCTTTTCCATTTCCTGGATAACCATGGTGTTGTGGGTTTATCTTTGTTTTCTGATTGGTGCTCATGTTCCTTACAACTGTGGGTTGAGTTATTAGTTCCTGCAAACCTTTCCAGTTGGAAAAACACTCATGAAGCCCTGTAACATCTTGGGTTGAGTTAATAGTCCTGGAAGCCTTGGTTAGAAAAATGCTCTAGAAGCCCTTGGTGGGTTGAGTTACTAGTCCTAGAAGCTATATAACATCTTGGGTTGAGTTACTAGTCCTAGAAACCCTGGTTAGAAAAAATATTTAGAAGCCTTGGTGGGTTGAGTTACTAGTCTTGGAAGCCCTGGTTGGAAAAACGTTCTGGAAGCTTGACATCATCTGTGGGTTGAGTTACTAGTCCTAGAAGACCCGATTCGAAAAAATGCTCTGGAGCCCTTAACAACTTGGGTAGAGACTGACTTGGTGATGGTTAGAGATGTATAATTGTGAGGTGGAATCACTGGTTGAGGGTTGAGGTGGTTTGGCCTCTGGAAGCCCTAGTTTGGTTTTGTTTGGGTTTATTCCATGAGATCCCACATTCATACTTGCAATATGGCACGAGGGTGATTGGCTGAAAGAAATATTTGGTTCATCCCAATATATGGTCGGGTGGTATGTCGAAGTCCCAAACTTGGTTGCATTTTGCATATGTCAATAGAGCTCTTTTCCTCTTGTATTTTATGGGTAAATGTACTTGTTATTATGTGATCTTAATGGTTTCTCTATCATTTTTATTCTACTAGTTATATGTTGGTTATTTCGGTTTATTCCATGGGATCCCACATTCATGCTTGGAATATGGCACGGGGGTGATTGGCTGAAAGAAAGAATTGGTTCATCCCAATCTATGGTCAGGTGGTACGTGGAAGTCCCATACCTGGTTACATTTTGCATATGTGAATATAGATCTTTTCCTCTTGTATTTTATGGTTAAATTTACTTGTTATTATTGATCTTAATGGTTTCTCTATCATTTTTATTCTACTAGTTATATGTTGGTTATGAGCATGGTTTATGATAGACTTGAGCTATGGCTCTAATCATGTTTTGATTAGTAAATGAAATTTTAATGAATGCATGACCTAATAGATGATCTTGTAGCTATTATGAGGAGGAACCATTTCTTCTTGATAAATCTTATATAAGTATGAAGTCCCCTATGTTCAAATGTGTTTATATGACCTATAAATTACATGTTCATGAAGTGTTTGACGGAATGTTTGTCATGGATAGGCCTTGTCAGATCATGTCCTCATTAAAGTTTTGTATTGGAGGCATTGCCATCTTGTTATTTATCCTTTCTGAGAGTTTCATGAAGTTCAAGGCATAAGCCTGAGTCCTTTCCTTGAAACAGTGGCTCAGAATTTGGGGTCATTGACACAAAACTTCCTGAAAAAGTTGTAGTCGCATGGATTCCTTGTTGTGCATGCGACTAGAGGGTTTCAATTTTATGGAGGCCTTTCCATCAATGCGAATGGGGATCCAGATCATCAAATCAACTTGTTGTCTTAGGGTTTGAACACCTGGAAGGGTTGGTTGGCTCCTTAAGGTTCTATAGCATCTAAGGAAGGCTAGATTGGTCTTGTCTTGTGGGTTCCACTTCCTTAAATACACTTGGGGATTTGAATCATATCATATTACTCTTCGTCACATTTTTACCCGAGTGGATTGGTTAGCTTAGGTAAATGTGGGAGGAGGCAGTTACGAACAACCAAGATTAAAAATTATTCACTAAAGTAAATAATTTAATCTTCCTAAGTTTTATTTTAGCTTAATCAACCAACATATTAATATGTTTTTTTTCCTAATTTAAGGTTAAGCTAAGTTGCATCAACAACTTTCTCAACCTAGAGGAATTGTTCTAAGGAAATGTGGGTGACTTCTACATGCCTATACATAAGGTTTGTGAAAAAGTACTTGCTTAAGCTACAAACTTCAACACTCCCTCTTAAAAAAGGGAGGTACTTCAAAAATAAACTCCTCCACACGGATCTGTCTCCAATCCCATATTAATAATTTTAGCTTCTCGCTATGGCCCTAAAGTTTGTGATGCTACCTAACCTAAAACCTAAGCTAAGAACCTGTCAAAACCAGCCATGCTCCAAGGATTCCTATCACACTCCTAAGCATATATCAATGTCATATCATACCAACAAAGTCTCCTAGAATTACCTAAAGAATCACTCTTCATAGTCACCTATCCCCTCTGAGTAAATTATATTGATATTGTATCCAAGATCCCCTCAGATACACAAACGGGTTGTCCCAATAATTTGTATGACTGCATTCTCTGATGCCAATCACTATTTTTGCATCCAAGGCCATTCCCTTTGAACATGGAAGCAAATTTCCATCTCAGAATAAAACATTATAAACATCATCCTATAGGGATGATACCGAGAGCAAGTGTACCATCAAACCTAAAAAAAATAACATCCCTGTCACCTCCATGAATTCTCCTAACTCTAGCTGGAATCTAACACATCCAACTGCATGTGTGTTTCTAGCTCTACAACTCACATGGAATTATGAGCATGTCTTTGGAATTGTTACACATCATTTTTTCACCATGACACTTGACAGTTAAAATGGATCTCTCGCCATCCATACACATGTTTCAATGCACTCCCTTGCAATTAAAGAATCTATATTCCTTGAAAAAATCATGAATTTTGGGTAAAATGGCCTTTTGACCTGTTTAGCATGACTTGTACACTTTTCCTAGTCGGTTTTTGCACATGCACATTTTCTTCCATTGAAACTCGCGCAAAACTGAGCTCTGTATTCCATTGCAGACTATGCACATGACTCAATGAAAATTAAAAATAAAAATTAAGTTCTAGAAGCCTTGTTGGGTGAATATATCCCAACTAGAAGATTCTAGGTCATATCTATTTGAGCCAAACCCCTATGAACATGGATATAATTCCCTTGGATCAAGGAACCCTAATCCCACTATTTATGGATCTCATCCCTCTTTTGTGAATCTGAAACCTCCTATATTTTTCCTATAAATTGAGTAGAGGCTAGAGGGTTAGGAGAGTTAAAAAAAGGTATTCTTATGCTGGTAATTTTGGATTGGGAATCTTATCATCCAAGGAGAAGGATTTGAGACATTTGGGAGGAAACTCATGACATCAAGGCATGTTTGTAAGGATCTTATCTTATCTTTGCATTAATACATTTGAATCCTTTTTCTCATTGTGTTGTCTTATTGAAATATTGAATGGTTTATTCTCTTTATGTATTCATTAAGATAATTTCAATTTCTAATCTCCTTGATCATTCGATTAAGCTTGTTTTGGATCATTATATTGCATATGATTTTGATCCCTTGGATGTTTTTGTTTGCATTTATAATCAAAGAATTGAGGAGATACAATGGAATAGATCATGGATCTTCATCAAGCATTTCACAAAGAGGTAAGAGCACCACTCTCCTTCTCATATTTTAACGATTTAAACAAAGTTAGCTTAGGAAAGGAGATATTCTTATGTATTCTTATTTCTAGTTTTCCTTTAAGAATATAGGGAGATCACTTATGTCCGCAGAAGGGATTTGTCTGCATAACAAATTGGCGATTCCATTGGGGAATGTCTTAGTTCTCTTATTTTTCCTTGGGTTTTCTTTCCAATTTTTTTTATTTGACTGCATCTGAATGTTGGAAAAATTATGACCTTATAGATCCTCTGGGTTGATAAACATTGATTTTTTTTTTTTGAATTTTCCTTGACCTGCGTGGTTCTGTTTCAGCAACAGAGCGCAGATTTGCGTAGCTTGTTCTTAGCAACATTGCGCATGCACACTGGACTGAATTGTCTACCTATGCAACCCTTTGAATTTTTTGAAGAAATAACATTTCTTCTGACCAGAGTCTAATTTTTAATTTCTAAATGGTCATTTTTCTTGTTTTTATCTTCAGAACCTTTCTGTGAATGTATTGAGTGCCATAGTGAAGCCTTTTTGGGAATTCATCATGTTCAATTTTTTGAGTAGGGTTTGATTTGATATGTTTGTTGATTCATAAAAAAATGATAAATTGATGTTTGAAATAATTGTTTCCCTGTCTTTTTCTATCAAATACACCATATTTGTTATTAATTTTTCTTGTTTGAGCAAAATATTTTTCTTATTTGTGAAGGATCTTCTAGATTAGTGAAGTTAGGGTTTTCTCAAAGAAGTAGTGTTTTTATGAAAAGTGCTTCTGTTTGCTTAATATCAAAAGAGAATTATTCCTTTTTTTAGTTTTAAGTTTTCATAATTGCATTTGTAGGCATCATTAACTAAGAGAATTAATTACGAATTTTTCCTTTTTAAAATTTTATTGGTTTTTCCATCAAATTTGAAGAATTGTAAGTGATTGTTTGCGAAAGAGATTTTGATTATTTATTTGAATTAAGAGAATTGAATTTTTTAGTTTCTGAAACTAAATATTTCTCAAAGTGAAGTTTGCATTTCATGAAAAATAATGTTTTGGGATTTTGAGTTTTATATTTCTTTTTGAAAATTAAAGAACCTCTCACTTTCCCTTAACTAGGAATTCATCGAAAGAAAAACATCAGAATTTCATTTTTGATGCATTAGAGTATTTTGAGTCGGTCAAAATATCATGAGTTTCACCTGCACGTCCCTCTGTGTAAGTAACAGCCAAATAACACAACGCTAATAAAATCAACCTAGAAATTTTGACATTTTTAGGGCTCATTCCACCAACATAGATCAGGTTAGTGCTTTGGAATATGGAAGTGAGTAAACTTTCCAAAGCTATAAGAAAACAATAGAATCTTGCCGTAGGGAGTAAATCCAATTATTATAGTTTTTCTCTGGGAAGCTCTTCTTACACAAGAGTTAAGCACGATGTCATATCAGACTCGGTGAAGTAATCATACATGCTTCATTGGTTACGGTAGAAGATTTGCACGCATTACAAAAAATGTCGAAAATTACTTGGGGTCACTTGTTAGTAAACCTAAGATTTACCATGTTGAGGATATTTCAAGGGGGTTGAGCTTAGATACTCTACCCTTGCGAGTACGTTGGACCTACAACTCTCCCCCTAGGTTGAATTGTGATAGTTGGTAACCTTAGTGACCATAATCTTAGGGATTTTTCCCAAGGTGAAGGTAGAGGGAAGTTCTCTACTGTACCTGGAACAAACATTGACTAGACTCACTTGGAATTTTTGGAGGTTAATCTTCACTCGAGATGGCATAAGTGGAGTTAATTTCACCAGACTGTTTCATTAAGGAGGTTGTCTGGGTAACTGGTTCCATCAACTATATTTTCACAGTGAATTCTGCAACGTTGCATTTCATCACCAACTAGTGATTTCACTATGAAAAAAATGTGTGTGTGGTTTGAATCCTATATTTTCTAGGGCATGTTGATTTGTTTGTTTTTACTTTTTAGAGGCTTTAGGTGTGATTTCTTGACATTTTTTAATTTCTTAATTAAAATTAATCATGTCCGAAATACCAAGTAACTCATGGAGAATGAATAGTAAACCCCTTGAGTATACACCGAGTCAATTAGATAAAATTAAGGCCAAAAGGGAAAAATAAACAAGATTTTGGTATCGAGATCAACCTGAAACATCTATTGTGGTTCAATCTCAAACTGAAGTGAATCAACCTCAGGGATTTGAAAAAAACTTAGAACAAAATGTACCAGTAATTACTGAAACCATTACGGTAGAATTTATCATTGGTGAAGCCTCAGATACATAGTTAAATGAGATATATATATCTGAACCTGAGTCTAATGTTTCAAAACCTGAGTCTCCTTCAAAGGTTAAAGCCCCTACTACTCTGTGTTCACCTAAATTAAAACTCATTATTACTGAGAATATTTCTCCTGGTCTCAGTAGTATCAAAGATATTATTGAAGACGATGAAGAAGAACTCTCGATAATCCATTCTTTGCTGGTGAACATACCTTTAATCTATACCTTCCCTCTTATCCTTTTCGACTGGATGGTTGGTACTTGACACCTTTTGACTTTTCATATTCATCTAATTACAACCATCTAGGTCACAAGATCCATTTGTTCTCTTTTCTCAGAAATTATATGTTAGAAAATGGTTTTGGAAGTATATCTATTGATACATCCATGTTTTTGAATTCTCCATAAACATTATTATATGGCGGTCCTTTAGTTCCTCCTGGATATCAGTCACTTACTGGGACTTTTTCAAGAGCGTCTCCTTCTCCTCAAACTTCTACTATATCATCTGGTTTAACAACTTCTACTACCCAAGACTTGACCTCAAACCAATACATTCATATGATTTCCGACGATGTAGGTAATCCTCAAATGAGCCCAACAAGTGGTTATAATTTGCTTGGGGGGAAACAACCTCCACTTGGAGGGAAACCTTTTGTTGGTTCATATCTTACAGTTGTAGGAAAACCTCTTGTCGGAAACTATCAAAGTTATGGTGTGATTCCTCAATCTGGTTTAGGTAAAACCTTTGTGTCACAAACCTTAGTAGGCACTCCTTATCTAGGGATGTATACTATCTGGAATCCTTCGTTTTCTCAACAGTCTTTGCAAGCTGCTCCATAGATGTCTATTTACCAACTTGCTCAACCAACTAGACAACTTGTTCTTACTGAAGTCCAACAACTTGTTAAGGGAATTCCTCAAGTTAACCCACAAGTATATGTTCAGCAAAAAAGTCAACAACCTGGTCCGAGTAGTCCACATACTCCTATCCAATCTATTGCGTAAACATTTTTTCAGCATCCTATTACACCTCAAATACCCATCCCGTGAGTGTCTCAAGTTTCTGCTCCAATTACCCCACAAGTATCAGCGCAATCTATTACATAGGTTATCCCTCATAATTTAGTTTATTAAGATGGAATTATAATCCAGTTTATACCTCAAATGACTTTGGGACAACCTGGCATAGGAAATTTGCAAACAAATTTTCAAAGGCAACCTTTTTAGGGCTAATTATTTCAAGGTTAGCCTTATCAGAGTCGGTTCTTTCAAGGCCATCCTTTACAAGGCCAACCCTTTCAGGGGAAATATCAATTGGGATAGATGGGACAAAATCCTCCTCTCCAGAGTCGACCATACCATGGTCACACATTTCAGATACCGTCTCAACCTCAGTTTTCGTATGGCTAACCCTGGTTACCCTGGAGGCATGCAAATCCAAACTGCTCAAGCTATTCCAAGAAATCCTAGATATCCTACTTCATATACTAGAATTATCCTGCAGGGTATCAATTTCCACAGCAAGATCCTAACCGACGATTACCATTTATTGCAACCTTGGATTTACCAAATTTTTCTCGGCTGACAAATGATCTATAGAAATTATATGCACTACGCATGCATATGTCCAATATTCTCCTAATCACACACTATTTTAACTTCATGCACAATACAGAATCTATTCCACCATTGATCATCACATGCAGAAATTAAATCAATTGCAATGCACACATGAAACCATAAAAATTCACACACATTAACACAGTTGTTTTAACAAAAAAGCCTGAAGCTAAAAACCCCAACTATCTGTATATAATATATGTCATAGAGATCATGTAACAATCCTCATACAAAGCTTATCACAAGCTCTCAGTACAATCCAATCTCTACACACTAATCAGACCCGATCTTGCAATTCCATTCACCGATCTTTTCCACCTGCTAGCCTGCCTCTCTATGCAATCCCTACTGAAGAATGGCTCTAAATGAACTCGAATTCACCCTATATTGACTGTGCAATCCTCATTGGAATCTCCAATGAATGTGTGATGCAAACAATGCAACACTATAGTCACAACTGATAGTCACACTTGCACTTTCACCTACCTCTCCACTGATCTCCACTGAAACTGTCCATGCACTGTAGTTAACTGATGTATTCTTCAGTTGATTAATGAGTTATTATTTAGTGAATTAATTAATAATTAATTCACACCATTCTCACTAGTGTATCAATCAGTTATACTAGATACAACTAGCTCAATTGAGTCTAACTGAGTTAAACTGAATACAACTCCACCAACTACTTCTATAACTCTTCCAAACTCTGTCACATGAGTTCTAACTGAAGTCCTCCATGCAATAGCTCTAGTAAACCCTCAGGAATAGCGTAATTCCTTCTGTTAGTTGTTGTGCCACATCTGTGCACTTAACTGAAGTGCTCCAAGAGAATAAGTTGTTGTTTAGAGTCTGATTATTATTAAGAGCTAATAATAATCGACATGCATCTATTTTTAGATTAGCACTCTATAAATAGACTTCGCCCAATATTTTAAAAATAGAATTTCACCTATTTTTCACATTTGACCAACCATCTACAAATAGCTTCCTACTACATATAGAATATGCTCACCATGTCTAAAAATAGACATACACCTAAAAATAGCCTGTGTGGGCCCCACCTAGTTTAGGTGATTATTTTCCAACTAGGATCAAGGATGATCTTTCAGGATGCCTCCTTCACTATTTCTTGTTGCAATCTTCAACATGATCTGATTTAATATTTTCCTTTTTGGCTGAAAATTCCCACCAATTTTCTCAGTGATATTCGAAAACTTGAAGGTAAATCAGGAGAGGAACCTTCAAACCATGCCATGACATATCATCTTTGGTGCACATCCAATTCATTAATCGATGATTCCATTCAATTATTACTTTTTCAACGAACCCTAACCGGTTCAACCGCAAAAAAGTAAATTGAGTTACCACGATCTTCTTTTCACAATTTCAACGCCTTAGCCATTGCTTTCTTGATCCATTTTTAGTTACCCATCCATTACGATACTGGTACCAAAATTTTAACCTCATTAAAAAAAAATTCATCTACCTATATTTCTGATCATAACCACGAATGGATACGTAAACGTCGTTTGGTTAAAGTTTTCATTCCAGATCAAATTTTGGCTGAATGGTTTACTAAGTATTTACTTCCAGTACTTACTGAAGATGTTACCAAGCGAGGTGTTGTAACAGAATAACAAGTTATAGCTCGTGCCCAATATCTAGACCTATTTTACACACGGTCTGGCACTTCGTATGACAAAATTTCGGATTTTCCTCGCCCTGTTCAAATAACAACAACTCCTTCTGGCTCTCACGCCACAGACGGAGTAGTTGATTCTATTAGTACATCTAAGAGTAGAAAGAAACATTCCAAATATAATACTATGATTATAACTTTACCAGATTCACCTAAAGGAAATTATTCTCTCGAAAATACTTCTAAGATTAACGTTGTAGATTCTTCTACTAGTAAAAATAAATCAACCATAGATAAAAAGAAGGGGAAGGGTAAAGTGAAATAGAATAATCCCTCGAAAGAGAAAACCAATAAAACCGAAACATTTGACGAGAATAAGAAACCTTGTTATCCTTGTTTAATTTCTGATGAAGATCATTACACCAAGGAGTGCCCCCATCACGCTGAGGTAACTAAATTTGTCAAAGGTTCATCCACCCCTGTTGTTTTGAAGGATCCATTTCCTTCTCAAGATAGTAAGATAGTCTCTCATAATGCTTCTTCTTCCATCTCATCAATAGATATCATGATGATGTCTTCTCAAGTTATGGTTGCTACGAGATCTCAAGATTACGGATCTGAAGGTCCAACAAATGGAAACGACGTTGGTTTACCCATTCAAGCTTCCATGTGAATTCCTCCTCCTTTTGAACCATTACAGGTTGAGAAACCTAGTTCTGACATGGTGATTCAACCACCTCCTAAAGGCGTACTTCGAAAGTCATATTTCAATCCACATGCACAAGCTGCTCAGAATTACAACATTATTGAAGATATGGCTATGTCACCTTCAACAATGTCGACCGTTGAAGTGGTGGAGACTTGTCCAACATAAAGGAAATTAAGTTTGTCAGTTATAGGAGCTATTTACCCTCAAGATTCTAATCTAATTGTCTTCGATATAGAAAATTATGTACCTAGACTTTTGCATCAACTGGCATTCCAAATACCAGTTTTCGTTAAAACCAAACGAGTTTTTTCGCACAATAATTGACGTAGGAGTGTCTACTTGTATTATGTCTATTGCTTGTTGGAGAGCCCTTGGTTATCCAAAGATCAATCAATATCCCACGACTTTGAAAGCCTTTGATGGAAGAGGTTTCTGCCCATATGGGATTCTTAATGATCTACCTATAGAGATAAAAGGTAAAACGATTGTGGTTGAAGTTGAGGTTGTTGATGCTCAACTTGAATATATCCTTTTATTGGGACGAAGTTGGTCTTATGTTATATCAACTGTAGTCTCATCTTATTTTTGGATGATAATATTTCCCCACAAAGGGAGAACTGTAAAAGTAGACCAGCTATCTTACTATACTTCGGACCCTGCCTCTACAAGTATAGTAAAATAGTTGGTCGTTGGAAAGGTGATTACTCCATATGAAGATGCTGGGGTAGGTTTGATCAAGGATTCATCTCTTATGAAAAAAATTTCCATGCTTCCACCAAATTTTCCTCATAATTTTTCCCATGTCAATATGATTACATCAAGCACAGTTCCATCGCCTAATCCTTGGATTGTGCCCTCAGAGTCTGACTTGGCCATGAATGGCAGTGAGATTCCTTTAAGCTCATTTGAATTGGCTTACCAAGAATTTCAATCACTTTCCAACCCATCATCAACTGAAACCGATCAAGTGAATGTGATTAGTGATGAATATTCTCATTTATCACGTTTTAACACCAATACCATTTCCTGATCCTTTCGATAAATTGTTTCCAACTGACGAGAGTATTATGGAAGTCATGACTTTGGATGAATTTCCATGGAATGATCATCATCATCGTTCATCCTTTCTACCTAAACATGATAAAACATAGAATGATTTTTCATCCTTCTTTTCGGCTGATGTTTAGTTAATTTAATGTTCTTAAATTTCTATCATAAAGTATCGACCGAAGTTGGTAATCTTGTGAAGTGAAAGTGCACTATATATGCTATAAGCCTTTCTTACTTAGTTTATTGTGATGATTTTATATGTGAAGGTCGTTTTTAAAGATGTTTTTGTTTTGGATGTCCTAAATGAATTTAAGAAACTGAACTATAATTTATTAAGAGTAAACTAAATCCAAGTTTAACTATGCCCCTAAAAAATTCAACAAAAATCTTAACTAGTTTATCTGTTAGTAACTAATGATTAATTTGAGAAAAATTAAAATTCTAGAAAAAGAGGCAATGTTAATATTTTTGTGTCTTTTAAGAAATCTTATGTAAATGAAACTTGAATCAAGGAATCACTAGACATTATTTACACTATTATGCTCCGAAAGGAAATTTCTAAATCACTATTAAGAAATAAAACTACTTAAACTTACAAGAAGAATTTTATTTAAAACTGAAAAGGCAATTTAAAATGTGTCTCTCAAAAGAAGAACTAATCTACAACAAATCACTGATGCATAAAAGAAACTACGATTATCTATGTGGTGTTTCTATTCAGAAAATAAACCTACAACAAATGAGAAAAACAAATTATTTTAACATCTATTTTAACACAATGAAATTATGGAAATTATTATAGCATCTAACATAATGAATGAGAATGATATAATCAAACCAAGCATCTCTATTATGAAATTTTGGAAATGATGATAGAAATTAATGTAATGAAATGAAAGTGATAAACCAAACATCTATACTACAGAAGTCTGGAAACGATTGCAGCTTCTAACATGAAAACGAAAACGAAAGCAAGAAATATATCTAGGCTACAAAATATAGTGAAAGCATAACCTGAGAAATAAATATGAAGCTATGATTAATGTCTAATTACAAAAACATAAATGAAACAGAACCTCTTGTGTTGCAGGGGCCCTCCACAACAGATGGCTTCAAGTCTAAACGTTACTAAATGCACATTGAAACTCCATAATTATTCTTCATTCAAATAGGAAATAAAACATAGTTTTAATGAGATTACAGTCACACAATAATTCGCAATGTCAATACAATTACTAGCCCGGTATTTATAAAAGCATGTCATTTAACTGTCTTGAGAGGATTTTACGCCTATTAGAACTAGAAAATTCTATCTCAAACTCTAAAATAGAAAGTATAATTTTGTTGCTTCATGATTTGATACGTGGTAGAGAAAATCGTGAAGCGTGATGGCTTCAGATTACTCGCTCACTTGATTCAGCACCTGGTTGATCGTTCCTTTGACCGCATATCTGGGCGATTTCCTAGTTGATTTGGGCCAGGTGGATAGGATGGGATCCATGATAGGATCATTTATCTTCTGCCCATATATTTCACTACTCCATTAATACCTCAAAACCTATTGAACCGTGGTGGTGGCTATAGAAACATCAATCAGCTGCAGAATTGCATTAATTCTGTAGCTAATGCAGATTTTACTCTAATAATAAGGAACAATTGAAAATACGAAAACATGTCATCAAAATACTTTACCAGGTCAAAAATTTTATTTTAACACTTGTTTGAGCTAATGGTGGTGACAAAAAGAAGGAAAAATGAGTGAGAGGAGTGTCAAAATTGAGGCAGCCTTAAGGCTCTATATTCCCCCATGAGGAGACCATTGCATGTCCTCATGAAAAAACACAAAATTGTTGATCCTCATCATGCTACTGCATCTTCCCGTAGACCTATGCTAAAACATCTAAATTCAACTTCTTTGCCTTCCTTCTAGTAACAACCATCCTTGGTTTTCTCATCAGAATTTTATATTCCAGGTTTATGATTTGCATGTTGAAATTTTTATTCTTCCTATTTAACTTTTTATTCTTCTTGAACCATAAACCCAAATGCAAAAGCGTATTATCATTTATGGTTTTCTTAATCTGGTTCTGCAACTTCAAGGCTTCATGCTCCTATTTAATATGCATATTTGGTGTCTCCAGTTAAAAAATATCCTGCCTTGGAGTATTCACTACTGGAGGTTCTTATGGATAATGAGGTTGGGCTTCTTCCCTCTGTTCTAACACCGATGTCTTCTCCATGTCTATTTTCTCCAAGGATTCAATATAGTCATAAATTTTCTGCTGCACTAGGTCAATCTCTGGGGTCTTTCGACCTAGACTCTAGGTAGGTGACATAGCAGTGGGTGATGGAACCCTGAGTTCCTCCTCTAAATCAAAAAAATTTGTTTCTTTCAGAGCTGGATTTTTCACTATCTAACTAAGTCTATCACTTCTCCTTATTGAAGGAGGAGGGTTTTGAATTTTTTCCCTACTCTTCCTTATTTTGGACTTCTCTATTTTTTTGGATGTATCTTTTTCTTTTTCACCCTATTCCTTCTTTTTACCAGTTTGCTTCTTAAGTTTCCCCAAGAGTTCTGTAATGGGAACTTCATCTCCTGACTGTTCCCGAGGTTGTTGTTCACTTTCAACTGGGTTTTCAATTTTAATTTTCCTTCCCCTTTTTTCTTTGCCACAACTAGGTTCTTCTTGGTTTCCCTCTTTGAAATGATTTCGAATTAGAAAATTTTCCCAAGTATCCCCTAAAATTTTAAGGTGGAATTCAATAAGAATTCTAATGGACCCATGATGATACATTGTGTTGTCTATAAACTGAATTCTCTTTTGAACATTCCCTGTTATTTTTCTCAAGCTATGTAACAAAAATTAGGGAAGATTTATTTCACTTCATTCAAGAAAATTCATTAATAACCTAACATGATAAAAGAACATGCATCCAAATATTCTCTCACAAGTGATAACTTTTGGATTATCAATAGCGAATTCCTCCATTTTCCTTAAGTGTTGTGCTAGGGATTCCCTTTTTAAAGATGGTGGTATCCTTACCTGGGTTTTTCTCAAACCTATTTTCCATTCTTCACCTTCTATTCCTTTGTTTTTGAACCATCTCTCTCCATTTCTTGGTTGTCCAATGGTTTCGAATATGAAAGACTCTGTTATTACAAACTTAACATCTTCGATTTCAACCTCCATTCCGTCGAATGCTCTGGTAAATGACTTAGTTACCTCCTTGTGAAAGCCTTCAAATTTTTCCGCAAAATAGAGCCACTGTTATTTTTGCAGCACTTCTTTAACCTGTGGGTAACCTTCGATGAATTTCCTTTGTTCTGGTTCTGTCCTCACTATCACTCCCATGGTTCTAGAAGCTTTACCTTAAGACTGCCTCTTTGACATGGTAAGATGGAGGTTTCAGTATGGATGAGAACATGAGTGAATGAACGAGGCTTCAACATTATCAAGAGTATGATTAAGGTTAATAATAACTCACCATTATGAGTTGGATGATTTCGCCAACTAAATCGGGATTTGATGTTGGAGCGTTCGTGAAATGATGAGGGTTAAGTGGCGGTGTTTGAGATTTTATTTTGATTTGACATGATAAGCTCTTGTTAATATTTTTTTTTTAATTGGCGGTATAAAATGACCATATAATTCATATTAAAATTCTTACATCCTTATTATGAAATAAAATTTTTCATTTTCATACCTTGAATTTTATGTTGCTAATCTTCAATTGTTTCTCTTTGTCTTGTCTTCGAGTTCTCTTCACTGTATTCTTCAATTTCTCTAGTAAAAAAGGCCCTATGATATATGAGCTGTAGAAATTCATTAGAGATGAAAATTCTCAACAATTCTGTAGCTATATATTTTTATTCTTTTTGAAAAATAAAAAGGGATGCAAAGAAACTGGGATTTTAGAACAGGGGTAAAGAAAATGTAAGGTGCCAAAAAATTTGGTTTTCACCTTAGATTTTCTGCATAAGTATGCCAATCAATGATTGGTTTTCATACTTATACATATTTTCTTCTTTTTCAAATATATATATTATTTATTATTTATTATTATTATTATTATTAATTAAAAAAAATGATAAAATGAAAGAAGACTTTTAAGTTGGTTCTTCACCAACTTTATATCAACATTATCTTGAAAAATATTAACATATTCCTCCTTTGTCAATGGTTTGTGATAGATCCTTAGTCGATGTACATTTATGAGGAGAGGAACTATTTCTTCTTCAATGGTTCTAATCCTGAATTCTCCATTATCAAAGACTCTCAATCTCATAAGGCCCAAGTCAGTGAGTTTGAAATTTTCCTTGAAAATCCTTGAACTTTGAATCAAAATGTAGTGCCCAATCTCCTGCTTGAAATTTTATTTCTTTGATATACTTATCATGCCATCTAGATATCTATTGCTGAACTAGGCTGGTCTTTTGAATTACATCTTGTCTTTTTTCATCAAGCTCATTGAGTTGTTGCATTATATGCATTTTTGCTTTTGACAGTTAAAGTCCTAACTTAACAACTGTCTTAAGAGTTTTTATTTGGAACTCAATTGGAAATAAGACTTGCTTCCCATAAACCAGTTCATAGGGAGTATGTCCTGTTGTGCTTCTCCATGTGGTGTGTTAGGACCATAAAGCTTGTGGAAGCTTTTCTACTTAGTCCCCTCTATGAAAATGTACAATCTTTGTAAGGATTGCTTCAATCACTTTGTTGGTGGATTCTACTTATCCATTTTCCTATGGATGATATGGAGTAGACTTTCTATGCTTGATTTTGTATTCCTCCACTATCTTTTGCACCATTCTGGATGTAAATTGAGTTCCTTGATCTATTAAAATTTCCCTTGGGACACCAAAACGAGTAAAAATATCCTAAAAAATAAATGAAACTACAACATTTTCAGTAGCAAAAGAAAGTTCTTTAGATTCTACCCATTTAGTGACATAATTAGTGCACACAAGAATATACCTATTTTGTCTTGATGGTGGATTGATTGGTCTGAAAAAATCCAGAGCCCATTTTTCAAAAGGTTCGATAAGTACCTAACATTGTAAAGGAATTTCATCTGAAGGAACATGTTTCCCCATTCTTTGACAACTATCCTTGGCATATTCTGGCATGCTTAAAAAGGGAAGGCCAATAATATCCTAAGAGAAGGACTTTGTAAGAAATTATTTGTCAGTGAAGTGTCCTACACATGGCTCATCATGACATGATTTTAGTATCTTAGGTATTTTGTCTTCTCTTACACACTTTCAGATGATGAGATCCAGACCCATCTTTTCCAATTCTTCATTTATCCATGAATACGATGCACTAATTTGAATTATCTTTATCTTTTCTCTAGGAAAAAAATATGATGGTAGCTTCCCTGTGGCCAAATAGTTAGCAATTTCTAAAAACCATGGATATTTATTAGATATTTCAAAAAGATATCCATCAGGAAAACTATCTTCTACTGGTGTATCATTGTTATCATTTTTAATTCTAGACAAAAGGTGAGAAACTGTGTTTTGTTTTCCAGGTCGATCTAAAATTGTGATGTTGAATTCTTGCAATAATAATAACCATATTGTGACTCTGCCATTAGTGATTGATTTATTCATTAGATATCTAATTGTAAAATGATCCGTATGAATGAAAGTTTCAAGCCAGTTATGTAATGTCTAAATTTGTTAATGGCATGGACAACAACTAAAAACTCCTTTTTGGTAACAATATAATTTAACTCTGCAGGAGTCAAATTTTTACTTGTATAGTAAATAGCATAAGGAGTCAAGTATTTCTGTCCCAATACATCTCTGAGAGTTGTTTCTGAAGCATTAGTTGAAATATGGAAAGGAAATTTCCAGTTTGTTCCTCTTAAGATGGATTATTTAGAAATATTTTCTTTCAAAGTCTCAAAGGACTTTTGGAAATTAGGATTCCAACTAAATTCAAAATCTTTTGTAAGCAATTTGAAGAGTGGAGATGCAATATTTGTAAAGTTTTCTATAAATCTTCTATAGTATCTAGTGAGATCGAGAAAACTTCTAACATCTCTTGGACAAGTTGGAACTGCTAATTTGGAAATAAATTCTACTTTAGATGAGTCCACTTTTATTCCATATCTTGAAATATGGTGTCCTAAAACAATTCCCTTAGTAAATATCATAAACAATTTTTCATGACTTAATGAGAGATTTTCTTCCTTACATCTTATGAGAAATTTTTCCAAATTTTCAAGGGCTTCTTCAAAATAATTTTCATAGACTGTAAAATCACCCAAATAAACTTCCACACAATCATGAATTAAATCAGAGAAAACACCCAATACTTCTTTTTGGAATTTTGCTGGAGCATTTTATAATCCAAAAGGAAGTAATTGGTAAGCATAAGTTCCCCATGGACAAGTCGAAGTGGTTTTGTCTTGATCTTCTGGCGCTACATGAATTTGATTATATCCACTAAGACCATCCAAGAATGAAAATTCTTCCCTACTAATGTATCTAAAACTTGATCTATGAAAGGTAATGGAAAATAATATTTTAAGGTAGCCTTATTAAGTTCCCTATATTCAATACATATTCTCCATTTTCCATTGTTTTTAGGAACAATTACTAAAGGTGAAACCCATTGAATGTTTGATATTGGATACATAAAGTTTACATTCAATAGTTTTTGTAGTTCCTCCTTTACAATTTCCCTTAAATTTGGATTCATTCTTCTTTGAGGTTGTCGGATTGGTCTGGCATTCTCTTCAATATATATTTGATGCATGCAAGTTTCAAGATTAATTCCTTTAATGTCAGTGTATTCCCATGCATATGCAGAAGAGTGTTTTTGTAATGTTTCTATTAATTTCTTATTTTGAAATTCTCCCAGATTTTTTTTTACATTTAAAGTTTTACCTGGAAAGATTTCTATTGAAGAATTTCCAAATTATTCCATAGAATATAAAGACATTTGTCTGGATGATAAATACTCAATATTGCATTGTTCCTAAAAATTTGGACTACTCTCACATTATGAATATAATTCATTATTTTCCATGAAATTTAGAATATGATCTTCTTCACTAATTTGAGAGATAGTAAAAATAGGTTGTATGTCATTGTCATCATCCATCCATTCTTCATTTTCTACCTCTATCATTGTTTTTGTTGGTGGGTATAATGTGAATTTCTTCGTTGAACTACCATCATATATAAACATATCACAAGATCTACAATTGATATAAGCATCAATTTAGCTAACCAAGGTATTCCTAAGATTAATGGATGTCATCCTAAGTTATTCTTGGGGGTTAAGATCATAAAATCAACTGGATATTCCAAAGAATATAAAGATAAATAAATTTATTCTAACACACCATCATGTTTAATTACAGATATATATGCTAATTGTAATAATTTTGGTGTATATTGAAGATTTGGAAGTCTTAGTTGATCCATAGTTTGTTTACTCATGATGTTTATGGCTTCTCCTAAGTCGATCAATGTGTTTGGGATTTCAATACCATTGATGTATGCCTTAACAATGGGACTTTCTAGATCCAAATATTTTTGTATTGTATTTTTTCCCATCACAATGTTTGCAATTTTCCCAACTAACTGTATTCTTTTTACTTCTTTCCTTTTTCTTCCGGGTTTCTTTATACTCAACTCTTTTTTTTCTTTGCAAGGATTGGAATTTCTTTGATAGATTGTAACACAAGAAGCTTTATACAAACTTTCTTCATGTTATGAAACCAACTCCAAAAATAGAAGAAAATAGAGATCAATGCCTTAGAAATTAGCCACTTCGAGGAGGAAACCTCCAATACATTACATAAATGAAAAATTCTTGGATGATACAAATGAAAAAACCTACTTCTATATATAGGAGTCCATGGGATCATAATATACTCCTAGCTGACCTAACAATAATAATGTAAGGGCACAATAATAACAATATTGGGGTTACAAGGGTACAACAATAACAATAAGTATTAAGGGGGTTACACTAACAACAATAATGGACTATACTAGTAATATATGGACCTAACCCTTAAACTCATCTAACATATCATAATTAGACATCATGATTTGTTTTTCTACCCCTTTATCAATTTGTAATATTTCAGGGAAAGGTGGTTTTGAGAAAGATATTGAAGGTTGTTCTATAATGGGAGTTGAGTTTATTCATGTGTTTTTTTTTTTAATATTTTCTTTCTAATGAACATATGTTTCTTCTTCAAAGTAACTATTTTTCTTTTGAATATGTTCATTTTGGTGAAGAGATGTGTCCTCATCAGAATAATCATCTTTTTCTTTTTCTTAGATAACAACAGATGGTAATTTATTTTCTAATATTCTACCAAACCTTAGTTGGATATTATTAAGATCTAGTGGAGTTATCATGTAGTTTTGAAAAAATTTTCCCTCCATGTTGTAAAAAGGTTGTGAATTTTTCTTGTTTTGGTATTTATGGAAATGGTAATGAAAGTTGAGGATTTTGATTTGAAATTGAGCTTGTGGTTGTTGACTAGATTGAAGAAAATGTTGTGGTGGAAATTTTGGATAAGGTTGTGGGTACAGGTGATATTGAGAATATCTACCATAAGGATTTTTCCATCCTTGTGTCAAAGTTGGGGTTGAGACCAAGGTTGTTGCCATGGAATTGGTGCAGTCCAGTTATTTTTTGGGGGTTGAGTATACATCTGAGTGTTGAAACGTTGAGTTTGTGATCCTTGCCATGGTCTTCTAGCAACAAAGCAAAGAGGATCTACCTGATTTGGAACCATTTCCTCTTGGTAGACAAATTTAATACATGGAATGGAAGGACACTTCTTTGTTTCATGATTTTCTATACATATAACACATATTTCTACATTTTTAAAATCAAGAGGACATTCTCTTAAGGCATGTTTCTTTTTGCATTTAGGACAAAATAGATAAGGCACCACTTTCAACTCTTTTCTTGTTTTGTAATTTCAAGGTGTATATTTGTTCACTAATACTCCCTAAAATATATGTTTTGAATTCATCAAGAAAATTCCCTATTTTAGCCCTACTTACTGTTCCAGCTGCAGATTTATTAATTCTTGAGAGAACATGATCTCTTGAATTCTTTCCAACTATTGATTTACTTCTTGAAAGATGTATGCATAATTTAGAAATATCTGGTAATGATAGCTGAGAAATATCTCCTTTTCCCATCATGTTAAGGATATCTATCCATTCATCTCCAATGGTTTTCAATAGGAGAGCTTTCAAAGTATCTTCATCCAAATATTCCATTTTAGCCCTTTTAATATTATAACTGAATCTTTCAATTAAATCTTCCAGATTCTCATCTTCTCTTTGCATCATCTTAAAAACTTCATCTTTCCAATTATGAGGTGTGCAGTAATCCTTGAATTTCTGTAAAAATGCATTTTTCATTTCTTCCAATGTCCTAATGGAATGCGTTATTAAGATCATAAACCATTTCAATGTTGCATCCTTAAGGGTAGTTGGAAACAATTTCAATTTTTGAGAATCGAGTAGGTAGTCATATGATCTACATAAAAATTCGAATACAAAAAAGAAATGTTTCAGGATCCTCACTTCTTAATCCATGCAAGTTAGGAAGGATAGAGGGTGATATATTTTTTATTGTGGCAGTACTGTCTTCATCAAGTATATGAAATCCAACATGATCTGGTTCTCCTCTATCTCCCCTACCTTCACCTTTCCCTCTTCCTCCATTTCTTTCTCTACCTCTACCTCTAGCTCCAATCTTAGGTCCACCTCCTCCAATTATTAAATGTTCATCATTATTGTGTACTTATCCTTCTTGTTGATAGTTTTAATTGGTGAATTAAAGCTCTTAATATTTAATTGCCAATCTGAGCTTGTAAACACAAGCTGCACTGCACTTCTTGATTCAATTTTTAGGTAAGAGCTTTAATGTTTCCTTTATAATGATCATTTAAGCAATAAAACACACAAATTCTTGTGAATAAACAACTTTCAAAAAGGGAATCAAACCATCTCACTAAAAATAATCGAATTCAACTTTAGAACTTAAGATATCTATTGAATCAATCCAATTATGCTCTTTAAAGGAAAATGCACTTACGTGAAACCCTAATTTTTATTACAAATGAAATTTGAACTTTAAATAAAGAATTTCAAAATTAATCTATTTAACCACAACTCAATCTAAACAAACTTGAAACTGAAATATCAAAATTAATCCTTGCATTAAACCCTAAAAATTTCACTTGAAATTGAAAACCCTAAAATCGTAGGAGCTCCACATACACTTTAAGTAATAATCAAAAGAAACACTAACTAAGGAATTTCCCTAATCATTCTTCTCTTCAAGGAAAACACGCTCATTCAATTAGTTAATCTCAAGTAATTTGCTAACTAGAATTTAAAACAACCTATAACTTGCTTCTTTGATAAAGATAACTCAAACTGCTAATATAGCTACAAAAATATCAAACTCAACAATTAAATCAATTCTCAACACACTAGAATCTGAAAGCAAGCTACATGCATCAAAATTTAATGGAAATTATTTTTATTCATTCAATCTGGAAATTAAAATTATTGATACACACTCCTCTTGAAATCGAATCTAACTATCAAACCAAATCCTATCAAATCTAATGCTTCGAAAAACAAGCTACTACTGTCACTTTTAAACTCCCCTCTCTATTTCATGATTTTCAAATACTTCCTCAAACAAAGCAACATATATAGAAAATAAAGTTCTAAATCTCTGGATAGGATTAAAATACACAACAACACTTTTTGAAATGCTCACTGTCCTTCTAACATTCGAGATCACAAGGTATAGATTTCACTTCCTTCACGCTTTATGTAAAATGGACTTAATAATTATAATAGATCGGCCTGTTAATGTTTGTGTATGTGTTTGGATTCATTTAAATCTTGTATTTCACTGCAAATATCATTGTTTTGTTTTGTGAAGGTGAATGCATATAATTCGAAACCAACTACATATGAGGGAAAATCACCCTTGAAGAAAAACTCTTAGACAATCCTTGCATTTTTTTCAATATATCTTTGTTGTAGGCTTTTATAAATGGCCTCAAATTTACAAAATAGTATGCAGATCAAATAAAATAGGATCCCTATACTAACTTAATCTATTAGTTCAGATTACAACATTCAATTTTTAGCATTCGGTTCAACAATGCTCCATACATGGCTACATGGATAAGATGAGATTTTTTCACAAGATATGGAAGCTAATGGTGCCTAAGGATCATCGATCTTCAAGTTTGAACAACTTTTTGATGTCATCGAGGTAAAAGCATTGACCAAAAATCCAAACATGGTTGTTTGGGATATTTTGACAAATCTGGGATTTCTGAATTTTACATAAATTAGCCTCAAATCCCCCTGAATGTCTCCAAAAATGTAATGGATTTTGAAAAAAAATCATAGGGCTAGTAAATTGGCTATAATGGGATCAAAACCCATGTGCCCAAATTTCTTCCTTCACCTTCATATGCACAGAAATCTAGGAATAATTTGGCAGTTTAGAATTTATTATAGATTTGGACAAATTGGCTAATTTCCTTCTAGAGACCCATATGAGTAAGCTGGGTGGAACCCAATTTATGGAGAGGTATCATAATATCATTTTTGATAATAACCTCTCTCAATTTCTCTGAAATCACGCCGAAAGTGCCAAAGCCCTAAATTAGGTATTCCCATACGTAACTGGCTTGTGAGGGATTTCAATGATGGAATCCTGTGATAAATGTACTTCAACAAAACCGTCATTAGTAAAACATGACATAATCATATGTAATCATAGAGAAGTGAAGAAAATTTATGATAATCAACCATAGAGAGTATTTGGCGACAAATGATGGAATTAGGGTATAGAACGGGCTAAAAACCTAGGGTTTTAGGGTATAAACAGTGATATTTCATGATGAAAACATGGGCATATACGAGGCCCAACATCCCCCCATGCCTGAGGTTTTGCATGTTCTCATGCAAACAAATACTTTACTCATATCTAGGTTTTTATGGCATCATGGATTTTAGGTAGGGTTAGGTCTGCATGAAGATTTGATTGTCATAGATTTGATTTTAAGAGTGATACAAATCGAGGAAAATAAATAGTTATGGTAGGAGGAAAATGATGAATAGGATGATATGTGACAATGTAAATGGTAGATGAGATGAGGTGGTGATGGAGATGGGAATACATGTGCTTGCATGCTCTATTTTTGCAAGGCCAATGCTTATGGACGATTCCTTCATGAAAGGCAGCAATGAATTCATCCTCCATTGAATTAAACTTACAATATGTGTGAATATAGGAGGGGAAGGCACTATAGTTACTGATTTTTTTTACATGAACCATTATGATTATGACCTAGGGTAGCATGCAAATGGAAGGTATATGGAAAACCAAATATATAGAATATGTGGTGGTTAATCATTAAAGCTTTCTTAAATATCTAATAAATTAAAGAATCTTAAGCCACCTCTACCTCAAGTATTACCCTTGTTTTTGATGTACTTGGTGCTGCAAGATGAAGTAAATGATGGAATGGCTCGAGCTGATATGATTTTCTGAAGAAAAAAAAAGGCCTAAATATCCAAATTATCCCGCAAATGTTGATGCATGTGTATTTTTCATATGGCTTCCTGAAATAACACAAGCACCATCATCATAATCCTCTTTATTGAAATAAATGAAATAGATTAAATTGGAGAACAATTACCTGATCATGCTCCAAGCTCAACAATTCTGAAAAATGATATTGAGAACCATGAGTAAGCATAAGGTGAAAATATGAATCAAACTTGAAAATTCTCATTATTTTTTCCTAACATCTCCCCCCCCCCCCCCATGCCTATCATTTTGCATGTCCTCATGCAAGAAAAATCTCCGATAGAGACTAAGACTTAAGGGCTAGGGTTTCTATATTAAAGTCATGCTTCATTGACTTAAACCATAGGGCTAATTTTGAGAGCATGTAAATAATTTTCATTGGATTTCATATTCCTTTGCATCAATAAGATAATAAAAGTAGTGAATAGGGATCCAGTGACGTTAAGACTGAGTTTTATTATTCCAAAAGAGTAACTAATGATAGGGCTACCAAAGGAATGTTTAAAAATGGATTTACTGCAGGGATAATGTCATCCTAAAATGGTTAACCATAAGAATTTCCACAAATCATCTCAAGAGTAATCCAAAGCAATAGGTCTTCACTTTCAATAGCTCATTATTACAAGTAAAAGTGACTTTATTTAAAAACCAAGGCCTTAAAATAGATCGAAAATAAGGAAAAATAAATATTAAAAAATTATACCTTCCGAGGATGATTGTCTTACCGTTACCCAAGCATATAGTTGAAGCTTCTATTATTCAAGCAAAGTGAATCATCACTGAAATGATCTTAAAGCCATTCTCAGAGAGATATGCTAGTGAGTTCAGGGAAAGGACAAAAACAACCAAGTAAATCATAGTGTAAAATTAACTTTGATAACAAATGCATGGCCCTACTGGCAGCAGACATCTATAGCCTCGACAGGGATGCCTTTTAACCCTACGAAATGTCTGTGTCCCACTTACTAGATATAGATTCAGTGTTAGCTTATTTAAATTTTAGATAAAGGCCACTGTCCTAGCGTGGTTACCATCTGATGCCAGTGCCACTCACAAGAAGTAACATGGATGAACAGGCCAGCTCATGATGAGACCTCTTGTCTTCTAGCTTTTTGGGCTGAAAGCCATTACTCTGGCTTGGTGACTAGGAGCAGTAATGTCATGCATGTTAGGTCTCATGATCATGGTAGGTCGGCTCATTACGAGGCCTCATATCCTCCCCTAAATATTTTTGTAGACTATGATTATGATTAACCTTAGAGGTTACTTAATAAGTGGGGAGACAGATCTACTCCTTAAGAGCACAGGATGGTGCGAAAAGTTTTTAATTACTAATCTTTACTAGTTGATCCTGCTACCCTAAGACTCAAAAAAAGAAAAAAATTCAGATAATGAATGAAATATTCCTCAAGTAGGTCATGCTAGGGTTCTTATGAGAGCTTATGATGGTTTTATAAGAGTGGTCCACCATAGGAGGCTTTTCATCAATACCTTCAAAGAGAAACTTGAAAAGATTTCTTGGATGGTAGTATGTTAAACTTATGAATGGAAAGTATAAAAATAAAAATTCCCCTAACTGACCCAATGAATAATCTCGGCCAATAATTAGATTCAATTTATAAAATATGAGGCATTAAGGGTGAATTTCTTCTGACAAGTCTTACTACAAGAGTGCATAATGACAAAAAATTTAATGGCTATGCCTTAGGAATTGCAATTTCAAGAGTGTTGTCGTAACAACAATTTTATTTCATATAACAATTTTATTCATTTCTACCCTACCCTAATCTAGAGAGAGGAAGGTCTCTTTCAAGTGTAGGAGTTCTTCCAATGCAACCATGTTCATAACAACATGCTAAATATACTCACACTCAGTTCGAAAGAATAAACTTCAACACATACCATAGTATGAGAAACCAGTTGCTTCAATTAATATGGTACCAAGAGTATTTGAAGATGAGAGTGGTACTTTGACTGGATAGTAACCTGGAACCAATGCTCAATGTAATTATGGTGGTATTGGCTCGTTTCTTCATCTGGAACACACTGAATATCCTCCATGGTCATGCCATGAAAACTTAAATAATTAGTCTCTGGAATGCACACAAGGATTGTTGCTGGGCATGGTGAAGGTTCCTCAATCTCAAGTTCAACTGGATGCTCCCCATCAGATTTGATACATGGATCATCGATCTTCTTGGTAGATAGGCAAGAGGAATCAAGGGAGATTTCCAAATCTTGTTCTGGCTGTGGACAGACAGATAATTTCCTGAATGCAGTCAGGATGAACTCTGCCTGAGAAGAAGATACCCTAGCTACTGCTAGGATTTGAAAAATCACATCGATGGACATTCTTCAAGCTCTCGGTCATTCTTGAATTTCTCCTATTCGCAACATGGATTAGTACAAAAAATAGGGTTGTTACAGCACCCCAAAAATGTTTTTTCATTCAAATCTTGAATTTTTGAACTAAATGAATTAAAAACTGCTACTAGCACTGGAAATAAATCTATCTTTACTTCTACGCATAAATAAAAAGGAAATAAAAACTCAAGAACAAGAAGTAATCGGTCATACTTTGGAGCAACCCCACAAAATTGGATGCGCGGCTCTTCACTCACGTCTTACTGTACACTCTCCCCCCTCTGATAGCCCTGCAAGATCCTGAAACTTTGATAATAGTTACTTGAATCAAAAATTGCAGCCCCCCAACAACGGTGCCAAAATGTTGAGAGTTTTAATCGGTGAATTAAAGCTCTTAATATTTAATTGTCAATCTGGGTTTGTAAACACAAGATGCACTGCACTTCTTGATTCAGTTTGTAGGTCAGAGCTTTAATGTTTCCTTTATAATGATAATTAAGTAATAAAACACACAAATTCTTGTGAATAAACAACTTTCGAAAAGGGAATCAAACCATCTCACTAAAAATAATCGAATTCAAATTTATAACTTAAGATCTCTATTGAATCAATCCAATTTTTCTCTTTAAAGGAAAATGCATTTAAGTGAAACCCTAATTTTTACTGCAAATGAAATTTTAAATTTAAGTAAAGAATTGCAAACTTAATCTATTTAACCACAACTCAATCTAAACAAACTTGAAACTGAAATCTCAAAATTAATCCTTGCATTAAACCCTAAAACTGCACTTGAAATTGAAAATCCTAAAATGGTAGGAGCTCCACATACACTTTAAGAAATAATCAAAAGAAATGCTAACTAAGGAATTGCCCTAATCATTCTAATCTTCAAGGAAAACACACTCATTCAATTAATTAATCTCAAGCAATGTTCTAACTCGAATTTAAAACAACCTAGAACTTGCTTCTTTGATAAAGATAACTCACACTGCTAATCTAGCTACGACAATATCAAACTCAACAATTAAATCAAACCTTAACACACTAGAATCTAAAAGCAAGCTACATGCATCAAAATTGAATGGAAATTATTTTTATTCATTCAATATGGAAATTAAAATTACTGATACACACTCCTATTGAAATCGAAATTATATCTAATTGTCAAACCAAATCCTATCAAATATAATGCTTCGAAAAAACAGATACTACTGTCACTTTTAAACTCCCTTCTTTGTTTCATGATTTTCAAAGATTTCCTCAAACATAGAAACATATACAACAAATAAACATTACAAATCTTTGGATAGGATTAAAAGACACAGCAACACTTGTTTAAATGCTCACTGTCCTTCTAACATTCGAGATCATAGGGTATAGATTTCATTGCCTTCACGCTTTATGTAAAAGAGATTTGACAATTATAAGAGATCAACCTGTTAATATTTGTGTATGTGTTTGTATTCATTTAAATCTTGTATTTCACTGCAAATATCATTGTTTGATTTTGTGAAGGTGAATGTATATAATTCAAAACCAACTGCATATATATTACCCACTCCGTGATAGGTTCAAATATCAAACCCTAATTCTACTTTCAAGAATGAAAAGCAAAATGAGACAACTCTGAATTGCTATGAGACACACAGACTTTGTAATTGAGAGGCTATGCTACAGTTGCATTTAACATGAATCAAATCTCAATCTGAGCTCAATCAAACCTTCCTAAAACTTCAGCAAACCAACTCTCTGTCTTTTTAATGAAAGAGATAAGTCACACTACTGATTGCAACCTTAATTACTTCGAAATCCAACAAGCACACCTTGTACTAAGGCAATTCTTAATAGAAACTACCTTAAACTTGAAACTAAGATTTCAACCCACACTGCTAATGAAATTCACACTTAACTGTTTAGTCAAATTACAACTAGCTGATTATCTAATTCTCTGGAGTCTTAATGAAGAAAAGACACTTCAAACTAGAATTGCAAAGATTGGAAATTGAAACAATTGAGATCCTATAAGCACCTAATCGAACTACACTACCTATAGTGCTTCATAATTTTCTTGATAACTCAAAAGATGATGACAAATGAATTGAAAACGCATTTTCCAGAATTAATTCATCACACCAAAATCACATTGTGCAAATTAAAACTCATATTAAATCTTTATGCTGGAAACATGAAGTCTTATTCTGCAATTAAAATGACACAACTCTTAGGAACTCTATAATGAAACTTCAAGGCAATGTTAATTTCAACCATACTCTGTTTTTATTTGTATTTATCAGTGCAGAGATTTATGCTTTCAATTTTATCTTCTAGTTTGAGCACGCCCAGGAAGTGTTCATTCTAATTTGAAGATGATTTTGAAATGGGCAAGAACAAAAATCTAATTCTCTGTGTATATATCAACGAGTGCTTGCAAGGTTAAATAGAAATAAATGGAGAAATGCTCCGTAAATGTTGAACACACACCCACAACAAACTATAAACAATTCCTTGAGATCATTCATGAAATTATAACAAGATCGTTGCTCAATGAAGATTCTCACTTAATAATTTAACATCTAGGAAACTATATCTACAACATTTTAATCAATCTTACGGAATTGAAATAAAAGTTTAAGTACATAATGAAATAATAATTCTCAAATCTAACTCACAACCCTTAAAATGAATATTTTATTTATAAATTCAAATCGACATAGATATTATGATATAATTCAGCTACAGGACTTGTTTCCATTGGTGGTGGCCCCTTACCAATCCTGGAGCAAGCCTCGATTAACCCAATATACTTCCAAAAATCACAGAAAACCATCATACTTACATATATTTAAACGTTGAAGAAAATTATGTATTTAAATTCAGAATTTGAATGGAAAATACAACATCATCGAGTGTCTTATGAGGGGAAATCTCCCTTGAAGAAAAACTCTTAGATAATCCTTGTGCTTTTTTCAATCTATCTCTATTGTAGGCTTTTATAAATGGCCTCAAATTTACAAAATATTGTGCAGATCAAATAAAAAAGGATCCCTATACAAACTTAATCTATTAGTTCATATTACAACATTCAATTTTTAGCATGTAGTTCAACAATGCTCCATAAATGGCTACATGGATAAGATGAGATTTTTTCACAAAATATGGAAGCTAATGGTGCCTAAGGATCATTTATCCTAAAGTTTGAACAACTTTTTGATGTCACCAAGGTAAGAGCGTTGAACAAAAATCCAAACAGGGTTGTTTGGGAGATTTTGACAAATCTAGAATTTCCGACTTTTACATAAATTAGCCTCAAATCCCCCTGAATATCTCCCAAACCGTAAGGTATTTTGAAAAAATGTTATAAGGTTAGTAAATTGGCTATACTGGTATCAAAACCCATGTTCCCAGATTTCTTCCTTCACCTTATTATGCACGAAAATTGAGACATAAGTTGGCAATTTAGAATTTATTACAGATTTGGACAAATTGGCTAATTTCCTTCTAGAGACCCATCAGAGTGAGCTAGGTGGAATCCAATTTATGGATAGGTATCATAATATCATTTTGGATAATAAACTCTCAGTTTCTTCGAAAGTGCACCGAAAGTGCCAAAGCCCTAAATTAGGCATTCCCATACGTAACTGGCTTGTGAGGGATTTCAGTGATGGAACCCTGTGATAAATGTACTTCAACAAAACCGTCATCAGTAAAAAATTAAATAATCATATTTAATCATATATAAGTGAAGAAAATTGATGATAATCAACCATAGAGATTATTTGGCAGTAAGTGATGGAATTAGGGTATAAAACAGGCTAAAAACCTAGGGTTTTAGGGTATAAAAAATGATATTTCATGATGAAAACATGGGCATATACGAGTGTTGGGGCCCTTGTTTGAATCAGCAGGTGGCAGAGTACAACAGGAAAGGGCAGCAGAAGAAAGAGCAGCAGAGCAGGGCACAGAGGCCGACGAAGGTATGGAGGTAGAGACTGTCATTTGCGATTGACTCGCGGACGAGTCAAAGGATTGTGGTCGGGGCCTGTTGGGGCCCTTGTTTTTGTTTAAGTTTTGAATTTTGAACTTGGACTCTTTTTGAGTTGCGGAGGGAATACACACAGCTAACGCGACCTCACCGCGCGACCAGAAGTTGCGGAGCTAACAAGGCGGTGCGGAAGCACTTGATAACTGAAGATGGAACAGAAAGAAGTACAGATGAAAGAGATACAGCAGCAAACAGGAAGTAGAACATGCAGACATCAGAAGAGAAGTCGGGAAAAGTCAGAGCAAAGACGCAGAGAAGCCGCCAGTCGCGACGAGCGGGTGAATAAAAGGCAATCACCCGGTTGAAGAAGGAGGATGGTTGGTTGATTGGTTGATCGGTTGCTATTGCGGGATGATTGAATGCAGGAGCAGCCGCGGAGGAATCAGACTTGTTCTCTCAATTGGTATCTACTCTCTATGCGTTGTATTTTCTGTTCTGAGATCCATCTGTATCTAATTTATGAGTTATCAAGAAGGAAGCTGTATAATCATGTACTTGGCTGAAGAATAATATAAAGAAGGATTGCTGTCTCTATGTTTTGGGTTATGGGTTATGATGTGTTTACACTGCTTTAAATTTTAAGTTGCGGCGTACGTATACTTGATTGGTGATCTTGCATGAATATTCGGGTATATGTAATGGATTCTCTTTCTTTACGTGGTTGCGGGTTTATTCCTCGTGTGTGATTTTCCCCTTTCCCATGTGGTCGTGGCACGCCTCGGGTGAGACGCTCACGTTTCTTCGGGAAGCGGGGGTGAAAATGCCGGCGTGTTACTAGACTACACCGGACCCTTGTTGGCCACAACCCTGTGAACCTGGGTCTTGCCCGCGAGACCTTATTTTTCGCCAACAAATGTTGGGGCCCTTGTTTTTGTTTAAAGTTTTGAATTTTGAACTTGGACTCTTTTTGAGTTGCGGAGGGAATACACATAGCTAACGCGACCGCACCGCGCGACCAGGAGTTGCGGAGCTACCAAGGCGGTGCGGAAGCACTTGATAACTGGAGATGGGACAGAGAGAAGTACAGATGAAAGAGATACAGCAGCAAACAGGAAGTAGAACATGCAGACATCAGAAGAGAAGTCGGGAAAAGCCAGAGCAAAGACGCAGAGAAGCCGCCAGTCGCGACGAACGGGTGAATAAAAGGCAATCACCCGGCTGAAGAAGGAAGAGGTTGGTTGATCGGTTGCTGTTGCGGATGATTGAACGCGGAAGCAGCCGCGGAGGAATCAGACTTGTTCTCTCCATTGGTCTCTACTCTCTATGTTTTGTATTCTCTGTCCTTAGATCCATCTGTATCTGATTTATGAGTTATCAGAGAAAGAAGCTATGTAATCATGTACTTGGCTGAAGAATAATATAAAGAAGGATTGCTGTCTCTATGTTTTGGTTTATGGGTTATGATGTGTTTACACTGCTTTAAAAATTTTAAGTTGCGACTGTCTGTATACTTGATTGGTGATCTTGCATGAATATTCTGGTACATGTAATGGATTCTCTTTCTTTCTGTGGTTGCGGGTTTATTCCTCGTCTGTGATTTCTTCCCCTTTCCCATGTGGTCGCGGCACGCCTCGGGTGAGACGCTCTGTTCTTCCAGAGCAGGGTGAAAATGCCGACGTGTTACTAGACTACACCGAACCCTTGTTGGCCACAACCCTGTGAACCTGGGTCTTGCCCGCGAGACCTTATTTTTCGCCAACACCAACAAATGTTGGGGCCCTTGTTTTTGTTTAAAGTTTTGATTTTGAACTTGGACTCTTTTGAGTTGCGGCTTGGAATACATGTCACGCGACCTCAGCGCGACCGAGTTGCGGAGCTACGAGAAGCGTGCGGAAGCACTGATGCTTGGAGATGGAAACAGAGAGAAGTACGGATGAAAGAGATACGAGCGGAAAACGGGGAAGTAGAACATGCGTACATCGGAAAAGAAGTCGGGAAAAGCCAGAAGAACGCGGAAGCGCGATCGCGACGAGCGGTGAATAAAAAGGCAATCACCGTGAAGAAGAGGGAGATTGGTTGATCGGTTCTTTGTTGAGGGATGATTGAATGCGAAAGCAGCCGCGGAAGAATCAGACCTGTTCTCTCCATTGGTCCCCACTTTCTATGTTCGTCCGTTCTGTTCTTAGACCCATCTGTATCTGATTTATGAGTTATCAGAGAAGGAAGCTATGTAATCATGTAATTGGCTGAAGAATAATATAAAGAAGGATTGTTGTCTCTATGTTTTGGGTTATGTGTTATGATGTGTTTGCACTGCTCTAAAAATTTTAAGTTGTGACTGTCTGAATACTTGATTAGTGATCTTGCATGAACATTCTGGTATATGTAATGGATTCTCTTTCTTTCTGTGGTTGCGAGTTTATTCCTCACCTGTGATCCCATCCCCTTACTCATGTTGTCGCGGCACGCCTCGGGTGAGACGCTCTGCTCTCCCAGATCAGGGTGAAAATGCCGGCGTGTTACTAGACTACACCGGACCCCTTGTTGGCCACAATCCTTTGAACCTGGGTCTTGCCCGCGAGACCTGACTTTTCGCCAACAAATGGTTCCGTTGCCGGGACCCGCATGTTCTGAGGTGATCTAGATCATGGTCTCGAGGATCTTTGAAGGAGCAATACGGCGATGGTGGGATGATCATCTTGACCATTTTATTACTCAGCAGGCGGAGCTGATCAAGAAAAAGGAGGCGGCGGTCAGGGAGCTTGTTCTTTTCTCTGACTCAGCTAGCGATACGTACGAAATTTTCTGGGGAAGGTTTCCCACGGATCTTTACAATTGGTTGCGGAGGTTACGAACGAAGGCGGCCCAAGAAGGCTTGCGGAAGATAAACCGCAGGTGGGCGCACGAAGACTTGGTAGCGCTACACCGGGTAGATACTGAACTAACCCGCGCAGTGGAGTTTTGGGTAAAGACCATGTTGGAAGGATACGTTGTGGAGTTTGCCGCTGAGTGCTACCAATCTTTCTCGAAGGCTGAGGTTGTGTTTCACTCAGGGCTGAGGGGAAAAATGTTGAAGGAAATTCCGCTGTGGATCAAAGCCCTAATGGTGGACGAAGGGTTGATTGAATTCCACAAAACGAGTATGGAAGCGTAAGCCACCCGTACTGGGGGAAGGATTGAGGGGACCGATGCTGTGTAGACTGTAGGAGTAGGGAATGGGGGATGGACGTTGAGGCTGCATGCAAGTTGCGGGAGTTACGTGCACATCGGCGGGCACAGATCGCCGATAGGTGGCGAAGAAGGGTAATGAGAGATTTGAAGAGAAGGGAGATCGGGAAGAAAAACCAGAAGGAGGCGCCTTAGAGGACAAGAACCATGGGATTGGATACCCGGACAGGAGACGGGACAGCAGCAGACGTACAGTGGGTGCATGGGACAGGATGCGAAGAGCGTGCGATTAGAGGACCTAGAAGATGCGGCCCAGAAGAAAGTTGGGTCGATGGAATGGTACGGCCATGTCTGGCCAGTGTTTGGGATGCGATCACCCCTCCCGGGCAGCCCTCTCCCAATCATGACGGGATCCAGCCTTCCGGTACTTTATCGACCTTTAAGAAATATTTTGTTCGTTCAACATTAAATGGGTTATCTAGGCGTTGAGCGTGGTAGCCGTACGCCCGATACTTGTGGCGTTCCAGGTAAATAGTTTCCTAAGCGGGACCGTTCTGTGACCCAGGACCCGGATGTTTTCACTCTTCGTTCAGGACGCGTATACATGGTACGGATCTTTCACCGTGCAGTGCAGGAAACGGCTTGATGTAGAACAACAGAGCCAATAAATGCGAAGCCATCTGGAGGGCTCGTGGTTCTTTTGGGATCTGCGGGAAGTTGATAGAGTTCCAAACCACGCTCAGAGAGAGAGCTCTGCGGTGGTTCATCAAGTGGTCTGAGGCGCACCCTAATCCTGTAATTGCGGACGTAAAGCGGGATTTTGTCTGCGAATTCAAGCTCCCCCAGACGGACCAGCAGGGTCTGTCCGAGCTATGGGAAATTAAGCAGAAGGAAGGCGAAACCGCATGGGAGTTGATGCGGCGATTCAAGGACGCGATCGGGAAACTGAGCTACCCGATCGATCCAAACCACCAGAGGGACTGGTTCATCAAGGCTCTACTTCCCTTGACGCGAACCCCTCTCACTCAGCAGAAGATTGATAATCTGCAGGATGCTTTGGAGCAAGCCATGAAGATTGAAGCCATGGCGGGATACCCCCAGGAATACAGGGGGGGGCTGGCTCCGCAAGACCCTTCGCTGATAGGGTTGCAACACCAGATCGCCAGTTTGACGGAAAAGCTCAAGGAAATTCAGCCAGCAAGACCGGCGCGACCGACTGTTTGGTGTACTCATTGCCTGGTCGAGGGGCACGTCGCAACCGAATGTCCTCGGTTGCGCGGCGCGGGAGTTGGACCCTCAGTTGCGGCTATCCAGGGGGGCCCACCACCAGGGGGTGGCACGGCAATGAACCCGCAGGGAGTATACCAGACGCAACAGGCCTTTGCGGGGTTTCCACCGCAACCGGGGTCCTCCACCCCAGAATACTGTGAAATTTGCCGAACGATGGGGCATCCTCCTCGGATGTGCCCGATATTACAGAAGTACTCCACGGTGCCGAATAATGTATACTGCGAATTCTGTGTGTCCACGACGCACAACACGGAGCAGTACAGGGCGCTAGACGCACTTGCGGATCGACTGGATCGGCCCTCGTACCGGGTCAACGAGGCTGCGAGGGGAAGAGGTGGCGGCATGCGGGGAGGCCGAACAGGAGGACGCGGGCTGGTAAAATGCTACAACTGTGACCAGGAGGGTCATGTGGCTCGAGAATGTCCCCTTCCGCGACGACCCTGGTGCTCCCAGTGCCGGGTCAACGCCCACGCCACTGAAGATTGCCCAGAACTCATTAAAAAGTGGGAAGAGCGGGCGCGGCAGAGGGCCACGAATCTGATAGGCTCAGAACCGCGAGGGGTCGCAACCCCTGACATGCAGAATGTTGTGATAATAACGAGAGGCGGAAAGAAGACTGGTGAGGATGCCCACGAGAAGGAGCCGGTACGAGTGGTGCGGCCGGCATCCCCAAAGAAGTTGATTCGGCTCGAGGTGCAGAAGAAGTACTTTCAGGAGGCGGTTGAGGCATTCGCCCAGCTGCGAAAAGACGGAGGGCTGGAGGAGTCCCAGCTGCCGGAAACTAGGGATCAGAACGCCACAGATGTTGTAGTTGCGGACTGGCTCAGGCTGTTTCTCAGGATTGTTGATGACACCGGACTACGGCAGCAGCTCAGACAGGTGTTGGACGGAGCGCTGCAGGGGCGCGCAGAACCCAGAAACTTGGTAGACACTACGCCTCAATACGTGCAGCGTGTCAAGCGAAACAAGCAACGAACGGGCAAAGAATTTCGACTTAACACACAGATCGGAGGATTCCAAATCAGCGACACGATGTTGGACCTGGGGTCCGACGTCAAAATATTGCCACGAAAGACATGGGAGGCTCTTGGAAAGCCCCGGCTCGCCTATTCCCCGATCCAACTTAGGATGGCGAACCAGTACTGTATTTTGCCAATCGGCCGACTCGAGGGTGTCGAGGTTGATGTTGCGGGAGTAAAGACATATGCCGAATTTGAAGTTATTGATATCATGGGCGATAAGGACCCCTATCCTGCTTTACTTGGTATTGATTGGGCTTTTGAGAATTATGCGATCATCGATCTCAAGAAGGAGCTGATGATTTTTGAGGATGGGGAGGTACGGGTGACTCAGCCTCTCGACCCGTATCAGGGACCGCAATACACAGAACCGGTGGATAGTCGAGAGGACGCTCAGATAATGGACCACCTCTATCAGATGACCGCCGGGAGGCGGGACGATTATATCAACCCGACCGCAACAGGATCTATCAGTTGTCGGAGTGTGCAGAGCTCGGAACTCGGATCCGAGCTTGCATGGGAAGATTGGCAGCAAGGGGGATACGAGACCACCACGCGGCGATGCGCCGCCATCGCGCAGGTCCGGTGGGTGGGGACCGAGATCCGCGGGTACCCCACGTTGTCAAACATGCAAGCAGTAAATACGTTTATCCTCAAGGTGGAAGACCGGGTCCCAGAAGAATGCCGGATACCCCTGTTAGATGTGGCTCTGAAGTCAACATCGGGACGATGGTGGAACAATCACCGAAACACTCTGCTGCGATGGGAGCTGGTGGCGGATGCACTACGGGCACGCTTCAAAGAGGATGAAGGGCCCTGCATTGCACTTAAACACCATGGAGATTCAGACCCGCGACAGCACTTGCGGGCGTGCGAGGAACAGTGGCGCAGCACCATCTACCCTGAGGAGTTGTGGGTCCACAGATTTATACACTCCCTGGGTACAATCCCCCAGGCCTGGTACCTAGCGGAAGAGCGGAAACGGGGAACCCGCTCTTGGCAAGCAGTTGCGGAGAAGTTCGTCCAGAGTTTCTCATTCGAAGGGGAGACGGCACAGGAATCTTAGGCCCTACAAGCCGTCAAGGAGGTTCTGTTTTTCCGCCATCCCGAGCCCAATGAGGGACCGGTGGCGTCACGTTCAAGGGTGAAGAGCGAGTTGGTTTGCCAACGGGTTGACGGCGAACCAGGGGACGACAGTTTGGAGGACCTGAGGCATCTCCATTTTGACGAGAAGGAGGGCGAGCGGAGTGTCCGCGACGAGCCAACGACAGAAGGAGTCCATTTGCAGCCCCTAAAGACAAAGAAGCTGAACATAGGAACGGCGGAGAAACCGAAACTGGCAACGGTGGGAGATTACTGGGACGCGGAGACGACCAGAGAAATTTTCAGCCTCCTTCGGGAGTATCAAGATCTATTCCCGTCTTCAGTTGCGGACCTGAAGGGGATCAAAGGGGATTTGGGTGAGATGCGCATCACACTGAAACCAGGAGCCAGGCCGGTCAAGCACCGACCCTACTGGTTAAATCCACGCATCAAAGAGAAGGTAAAGATGGAGATCGATAAAATGCTGGCTGCAGGTCTCATCTTTCCTGTAGAGGAAGCTGAGTGGGTAAGTCCCATTGTCATCCAGAACAAGAAGGATAAAGCGGAAATTCGGGTCTGCGTAGATTACCGGAGTTTGAATAATGCTTGTATTCACGATCCGTTTCCCACTCCCTTCAACGACGAAGTACTAGATCATGTCGCGGGAAACGAAGCTTACTCTTTCGCGGATGGATTTTCGGGCTACCATCAGGTGCGCATCGCTGAAGAGGACAAGGCAAAGACGACATTCACAACCGAGTGGGGATCATTCGCATACCATGTCATGCCGTTTGGACTGAAGAACGCGCCAGCCGTGTTTTCCCGGATTGTTATTGCTGCTTTCCGGGAGTATATTCACAAATTCCTGGAAGTCTATATGGATGATTGGACCGTTTACAGCCTGCTGAAGAAACACGCCTCCCTGTTGCATGTTATGTTCGATCGGTGTCGCCAGCTGCAGATTTCCTTGAATTTGAAGAAATGTATTTTTGCAGTACCATTCGGCACACTCTTGGGTCACGTGGTGTGTAAGCAAGGGGTCTGCGTTGATCCCGCCAAGGTCGCGGTTATTGTCCATATGGAGGCCCCCGAGAACGTGAAGCAGTTGCGGGCATTGCTCGGGCACACTGGATACTACAGGCGTTTTATCCGCAACTACGCCAAAATCACTGCCCCTTTGGAGAAACTGTTGCGGAAGTCGGAAGCTTTTGAATGGACAGCAGAGTGCAGGAAGGCACTGGACGCATTAAAAGAGAAATTGGCGACGGCACCCATTCTCGTTCATCCAAACTGGGATAAGCAGTTCCATGTGCACATTGATGCGTCCGGGATTGCACTTGGCGCCGTATTAGCGCAACCCGGGGAAACGACAGTTGACCACCCGGTATACTTCGCCAGCCGATGCCTATCTAATGCGGAGAAGAATTATACCACGACCGAGCGGGAGGCGCTGGCAATGGTGTACTCTCTCCAGAAGTTCCACCACTACCTTCTGGGCGGTAAGTTTACATTTTTCACGGACCATTCGGCCTTAAAATATCTGGTCAATAAGCCCGTGTTGGAAGGAAGGATCTGCCAATGGCTTCTCCTCTTTCAGGAGTTTACGTTCGATGTAATTGTTAAACCGGGCCGGCTAAATGTCGGGCCTGATCATTTATCCAGATTGGAGTCGGGGGAAAACGATGGTCCGTTAGATGATCAGCTTCCGGATGCTGATCTGTTTCGCGTTGAAGCGGTCCCAGACTACCTGGCTGACATTGCCACGTATCTGACCACAGGACAGTGCCCTGAGGATTACACGCCGCTTCAGAAACGCCACTTGGTTGTCCGGGCGGCCGATTATCAATTGATCGCAGGGCAGCTGTACAAGCTGGGCCTGGATGAGGTGTTGCGCAGGTGTGTTCTTGACCATGAACGGGAAGCGGTGATGTGGGAATGTCACAGCGGAGTTGTGGGCGGACACGTGGGGGCTAAACCCACCGCAAGGAAGGTACTTCAAGCTGGTCTATGGTGGCCGACGGTGCATGCATATTGTAAGGCCTATGTGAAACGTTGCGATATTTGTCAGAGGATGGGACGGCCTTCGCACAGAGATGAGCTTCCGCTACACCCCGTGCATGTGTTGCGGCCATTTGAGAAGTGGGTTGTCGATTTTGTAGGGCCCATTGCACCAGTTTCTCGCCATTCCAAAGCTCGATACATCATTACGGCGACTGATTATCTCACGCGATGGGCTGAAGCAGCAGCGGTACGCGACTGCTCCGCTGAGACCGCTGCTCGGTTCATCTTTGAAAACATCATCAGCCGCTTTGGCTTCCCACGCAGCCTGACCAGTGATCAAGGCACGCATTTCATTAATGCCACGGTCAAATCGCTCCTGGAGACATTTATGATACAGCATCATAAGAGCAGTCCATACCACCCGCAGGCTAATGGCACGGTGGAAGCCTTCAACAAGATTCTGGAGAAGGGGTTGACGAAAATCTGCAACGCTCGGCGGGATGATTGGGATGAGCGGATACCAGCGACATTATGGGCTTACCGGACCACGGTAAAACGTTTGACAAACCAGACACCATTCCAGCTGGTGTACGGCCGGGAAGCTGTGATTCCCGCCGAGTTCACCGTCCCCAGCCTTTTGATCGCAACGTCCCTTCACTTCTCAGAGGATGCGTCACTGCACGAATGACTCCACGAGCTACAGGAGCTGGACGAAGCTCGGTTTCTTGCGGAATTCCATCAGAAGGTTCAGAAGGCCAGACAGAAAGCGTGGCACGACCGCCACATCAAGACTAAAACTTTCCAAGTTGGCGGCAAAGTTCTCTTGTACGACAGCCGGTTCCAGAAGTTTCCAGGCAAGCTCCAGATGCATTGGCTAGGACCGTACTTTGTTATCGAGATCCGCGACTCAGGAGCCGTTCGATTGGCACAATTGGACGGCTCAGTTCTTCCGGGATGGGTGAATGGCGCACGCCTGAAGCCCTACCAGGAGTAGGTACCTTCTCCCTTTCCATCAATAACTCTCGCAACCGAGAGCACCCGTAGAGTAGCGTAGTTGAATAACTCTCCCGCAACCGGGATGAGCATAGTTAGTCGTTTCCATTTCTTTGCAGTCAGTCAAATAAACCGTCAGTTGCGGCATCCATACTGCAACCGACCATGGTCGGAGCGGGCCAATCCATCGTGTCGCAACGCCAGTCCAGCGTGGCGGCACGCCAACCCAGTAGGACGCCGCTCCCAGTCCAGCGTGTCCTGCACGAAGGATCTGTCCTCGTGCCAGCGTCAGTCCAGGTCATAACCGTCAGTCCTTTTGTCAGTCCGTAGGATAGCTCAGATTTTGGTCATAAATTCCCTTAATGGACAGTAATCATACCGTAATCATTCCCCATCAGCCGCAGTTCTCTCCGCCGTCGGGTCCGCCCATCTTCCAATGCCACCGTCAGCAACTGTCAGATTACACACAGGCCTGCGATTGATCACACGATTATCGCAGGCAAGCATGATAGCAAGAATTAAATGCCATTATGGAGTCTCATCAACCCCGCGCGTGCCAGCGGATGGCCCAATTTTCATGAAGGCTATCGGCGCCGGGATGACGGACCACTTCAGTTTGGAAATTTCAGCGACTCCCGAGCACTTGCAGCCTCAGAGCACTCAGAACTTAGCAGGGAGCTCCAGACGAATCATCCAGGTCTATCAGAGACGCGCCAAGATGCCGAGAGCTGTTCTCTCCGTCCCGGAACCGGGGCTGGATCACAGAATTCACCGGCTCGAATTATCACTGGTCGGCAAGTACGACAATGCGCCCTGCATGGACGCTAACTTGTCCGACCCGGCTGAGTTTCCCCATCTGCATTGGCAGACGTTCATGGAACACCGCTACACACCGGGGAGCAGCTCTAACAGTCGGATGAAGGACGAATTCCGGGGTCTTTAGCAGTCGACGTTGATGAATTTACGCAGTCTCCCTGTCTTCGGCACCACCGGACCAGTTCTGCAATGCACCCGGTTCCTCCTCAGTCGGGTGCAGAACGGGTCCCTGTGGTTGAACGAGGAGATTCCAATCCATGCAGCAGATATTAGTCGGCTTACGGGGCTATGTCAATCTGGGGCAGATGTTTCCTCTGCGGGGCAGACGGCCTCCAAGCGCGCCCGGAAATTGGCCGAGGCAGACCTATACACCAAATATGGTACTCGCCGAGGTGGCAAGGGTGCCAAGATAGATTTGATCAATGTACCAGAAATCCGGTTTGCTTGCTATCTGATAGCGAGCAAGACCATGCGCCATTACACCAAGGGCGAGTGCACCTTGGACACAATTTCGATTGCGGAGCACTGCGTCAAAGGGGCCCGATTGAATTGGAGCACGTTCGTGTTGAAGGAACTCTTCGCGGCCTGCGAAGACAATTACAGACGGACCACCAGTTTTATCTACGGATACTTGCTCCTAGCCTTCGCCATGTGGAAATGGCATGTTCCTCCGATACGGACACCAGCGGAACTCACCGGGAGCCAATCGTTCGCGATGCGATACTCCCCCTGGCAGGTGTCCACGGCCCCCAGCAGCAAGCAGGTGAACGCGGAGGCGTTCCGCGAATGGTATGGGAGGATGGTCGATGTGGTGGCCTCTCAGCAGCGGGTACCCCGGAACCTGCTGGATGAATACAACGAACAAGTGTGGTTTGGCGTCAGCCATAATCACACTTTCATCCGGCCGGCTTGTGTCCCGCACCACACATTTCACATGGCGCCCTTGCGGTTCCAGTTGACCGACAGTATCTTCCACAGAGAGGTTTTAACATGGCCGGGGGTCGTTCGGCACATTCAGGATGGAGTCATCCGATATAACTTTGATGGGATGCGGGCTGCCCAGCAGCCTGCCGCGACTAGTGCCGGGGAATCTTCCCCAGTCGCGGTAGCGATAACCACAGAGGCAGCCGGGAGCGCAGCGACCCTGCCCGAAGCACTGGTCCCCATTGTGGAGCATATGAACGACCAAGTCCGGAGACTCAATGTGGCCACCCAGGTTGTTTCTAGTAGCGCCCCTATATTTCCTTCCTTTAATGAATTTCTTCTTAACCGGTCACTTGGTCTCTCCCACACTGCTTCCCTCACTTCCCCACTTCCCACTTCCCTGTTCACTTCTGCCACCCCCATCATCATGACAATGGGTGAACCGGGCCCCGAACTCGATTCCTCTGGGCCACCCCCACCCAAGCGGGCCCGTATTGCAGATTCCGTGGTGGACCTTACGGAGGATGATCCACCAGTCACGCCGCCCACAGCTACCTTGATCCCGGAGGAACCGCTGATTGACCCAGCAGATTTCCTCAACCTTCGTTTCCCTCCCTCCTCGGTCACTCCATCCACCGCCCCCTCCACCAGCAGACCACATGCCACTTCCCCCAATCTGTCCACTTCATCAGCCACTGTGTCCGATTCCTTGATCCGGGACCTCTTCGGTGGTGACCACGGGGCGGAGGTCACCTCCAGTACTGCCGCGGTGGTACCCCCTGTTGACCCCGTGGCCACGTCCCAGGAGCCCATTGCCACTATATTTGTTCAGCAAGACAGAGTTGGGGTTGATTCAATCAGCCCTTCCACAGGTCCAACCACGCAGCAGGACCGGCCAGAGCCTGATATGGCCACTTCGGTACAACAACAGACGCCGGTCCACCTTCCAGAGACTGCAGGCCGAGCAGCGGCCGTAGGACCGTCGTTACAGGAACAGACGCCTCAGCAGGGTGCCCCGCGCACAACGACTACAGCACAACTGAGTCCAGCACAGTTATTTTTGCTCATTCAGCGGGCGGCCGGCCAGGCCGAGCAGATTCATGCAGAGCTACAGCGGCGATGCACCGAGCAGGGGGACCAGATCACGGCGCTTACTGAACAGCGCAATCAGCTACTGCAGGAGAAGACCTACCTCCAGGAACAGGCCAACATTGTTAATCAGGCGCTTTCCAGCGTATGGCCGGAGGCACGGGCTCACCATGCCCCACTCCCTGCTCGCATCGAACAAGACAGCATAGCCTTACAGGCTCGCCAGCTCGGGGACATCTTCACCACCATTTGCAGAGAGAACCAGGAATTACAAGCGGCGTTGGCCGCACGGCCTACCCTCCCAGATCCACCCGTTGATTATTCAGGACTGGTCACTGCCAAGCAGGCACAGGCAGTCAATCTACAAGAGACTCTCCTTTCCACGACAGCAGCGGCTTCGGCCCTTTCACGCAGCTTGCAGGAGTGCTCCCTCGCACTGACAGTCAAAATGCAGCCCATTGCTGCTCAACTGCAACAACTCGCCACCCAAATTCGGGCGACCACGGACCAGGCCAGATTAGACCAGCTCTACGCTCAGACGGACGAGCTGGAACTTCAAATGCAGACGACCGAGGCCGCATCAGCAGCAACTAAGCACACCATTCGGGAGATGCGGCCGCCCCTTCGCAGCCATGCCGAGGCAATGCATCAGCTGGATGCCACTGCCGAGTCCCAACTCGCCACGCTGTTCGGGGATGCACCGACGCCCATCGACGAAGCTACAGCCAACCGAATTGTTCAAGATGCTGACCTGATTATGCAGGAATGGCAGCAAGCAGTAGTAACTTTCACGGAGCTTCGAGATGCAGCACTCCGCCGGGTCCCGGAGTTGGGGCCCTTGTTTGAATCAGCAGGTGGCGGAGTACAACAGGAAAGGGCAGCAGAAGAAAGAGCAGCAGAGCAGGGCACAGAGGCTGGCGAAGGTATGGAGGTAGAGACTGTCATTTGCGATTGACTCGCGGACGAGTCAAAGGATTGTGGTCGGGGCCTGTTGGGGCCCTTGTTTTTGTTTAAGTTTTGAATTTTGAACTTGGACTCTTTTTGAGTTGTGGAGGGAATACACATAGCTAACGTGACCGCACCGCGCGACCAGAAGTTGCGGAGCTACCAAGGCGGTGCGGAAGCACTTGATAACTGGAGATGGAACAGAGATAAGTACAGATGAAAGAGATACAGCAGAAAACAGGAAGTAGAACATGCAGACATCAGAAGAGAAGTCGAGAAAAGCCAGAGCAAAGACGCAGAGAAGCCGCCAGTCGCGACGAGCGGGGGAATAAAAGGCAATCACCCGGCTGAGGAAGAGGGAGATTGGTTGATCGGTTGCTGTTGAGGGATGATTGAATGCGGAAGCAGCCGCGGAGAAATCAGACTTGTTCTCTCCATTGGTCTCTAATCTCTACGTTTGTCTTCTCTGTTCTTAGATCCATCTGTATCTGATTTATGAGTTATTAGAGAAGGAAGCTATGTAATCATGTACTTGGCTGAAGAATAATATAAAGAAGGATTGATGTCTCTATGTTTTGGGTTATGGGTTATGATGTGTTTACACTGCTTTAAAATTTTTAAGTTGCGACTGTCTGTATACTTGATTGGTGATCTTGCATGAATATTCTGGTATATGTAATGGATTCTCTTTCTTTCTATGGTTGCGGGTTTATTCCTCGTCTGTGATTTCTTCCCCTTTCCCATGTGGTCGCGGCACACCTCGGGTGAGACGCTCTGTTCTTCCAGAGCAGGGTGAAAATGCCGGCGTGTTACTAGACTACACCGGACCCTTGTTGGCCACAACCCTGTGAACCTGGGTCTTGCCCGCGAGACCTTATTTTTCGCCAACAACGAGGCCCAACACTTCTCCTTCCCTATCAATTGTAGATTCTTCCAAACTGGTATAAGATTCCAAGATTCGGATTGTATGTTCTTCTTCTAATTCTTCAGGTTCCTCTATCAATAGTATGTTAAAGTAGATCTCTTCTTCCTCTTCCTCACTAGGGATTTTGTAATGTCCCTTTTTGGGGATTCTCAAGATTCTATGTCAGATATGGACTATAGAGGCATTTACTAGTTATTTCACCTCTGAAAAGAGGGTGAGAACCAGAGGCTACCTGGCCAACTGTAGACTCTACCTATAGAACTTGGAATAATCCCAATTCAGGAATCTCAACAAGGCCTTTAGTGAAAACGTTGTAGAAGAAAATCTGAGCAATGAAAACATAGATCAGGGTTGGGATCCCCTCATTCAAGCTGTATGTGACATTTATATTCAATTTCATCATAAAAAAATAAGTTTAAGCATGTTAAACAGATCTCTCGGAAACAAGACTAGCTAGAAATCAACCAAAGAGAGAGACTGCTGTAAAATGAAAACCCCAGCTACTAGAATTGCGCAGATCTGACTGAAGCTCAGAGGAGGTCAGAAAAATATCTGATACTTCAATATTATATCAGTAAATAATATTTACAAATGAGTCCATTTCCTTCACAACTGATTACAAAAATAACTAGGGCAAGACCCCTTCAGAAATAAGAGCTACAACTAGAAATAAACTACAAAAATACATAGACAGCATTATTTTCCAGGTGGTTCAGCTGTTTTAAATTAAATTGAAGATATAGGACATATATATGGATGAAACATCATATCCAATACAGATCTGGAAGCTGCAATACTTTAAGAACAAGATCCAATTGGAATTACATCAAAATACTGCATATTAAGTTGTAGATCTGAATTACAATATACTGTGCTGCAGAAAACCCAGAAATTTCTGAACATAACTTTTATTACTGAAATAGATCAGATCTATAGGGACATGGATCAACAACCCAATCCACAGATCACCAAGGGAAGGCAAGCCTAACACCAAGAGATCTCCTCCAAACTGATGGCAAACTGAAATGACAAAGCCCTCTCACAAAATAACGCAATATGAAGCAAAAATTGCGCAGAGGGTGAAGGAGACTGAGTACATGGAATGAAAATTACAGATCTGATATAAAATATGGATCATATAACTCCTTGGAGGCTGAATAGAACTCTCCAATAGATAAATCTTCTCAAAAACAACTAGATCTAAGTAGATCTACAATGCCACTTGCTACAAAAGATAGCAGCTGCAAAACCCTCAATGGGCCAGCACTGCTCATGAAAGATAGAGCTTGGTCTCAAACCAGATAGTGGCCAAATTCAGCAAATAAATCCTCCAATTATCCTCAAGGGAAGAGATGAAATCCCTAAACAGGAATCCCAATCACAATCCTCCACTAAACAGCAGAGAATGGTATTTGTCCAAGAAGACAAATACTTCAGAAATATAATTCATCAAAAACCTCTTCATGTGTCTTCTCCTCCTTTTTATAACATGAGATAGCCTTTGTATACCCTAAACCACTTGGATGAGTTGGTCCTTTTCACATTAGAAGCTCCCTTCTAGAACTGCGCAGTCCCTCTTGGTGATGCATTGAACCTAGACAGCGCAGTTGATTTGGTCAAGGTGGACCCAACCTTTGGCTCAATCCTCTTTCACACCTTCAAGTGATTATTTACATAGTTCAGATTTGTCTTTGTTCATATGGGCATTGATTTATTAGGAGTTTTACATGTCTTCCTTTATTCATTTATTCATAAAACATAAAATAAATCAAAATCTAATGTCTCCTCTTAGCTAATGCTAAGTAGGGACATTACAGTCCTTCCCCTCAAAATGTTGCTTGTCCTCAAGCAACTGGTAGGGTAAGAGTTGTGTCTCTTCTCCTTCTCCATTGATGACACCATCAAGAATAAATCTCTCATCATGAAGCAAGTGTTCACCAAGGAAATACATAAAAAACTGCTCCTCCAATGCTAGCATGATAGTTTCATAGTCTGCCCCTTCAGGAGTGTAAAACTCAACAGAAATATGCATGGGTGAACCAATGTCACATCTGAAACATGTATCTGAAGTACTAGATATAGTTCCATCCCATGTGGTACATATACACTACTGACTCTTTGCCCATACATACCCATAAACAAAACCAATATGTCATCTATGTATGGTAGCAAAATCACATAAAGGCAAACTGAAATTTGCACATGAGGAGGTGGGTCACAATCCCACATAAGGTACCAACGCAATACACTCCTTGTTCTAAGTAGATCTGAATGTGATAGGTGGTACTCCCAACACATATTTTCTGCATAAGTCACCTTGACATGGCTGAAAGTGAAACTCTCATTAGGTGCCTTTGGAAAGCACCCATCATGAAAAACAATCTCCCTTTGCACCTCAAGGGAGTGGCCAACTTTGGAGTTTTTATTGGCCCCATCTTTGCCATGAGATGTGCATGTAATATTTCTCCTTGTAGGAGCCATGGCCTGCATACATATGGTAAGAGAGTGTGCCAAATTAGAAGAATAAACTTGCTCTACAAGATCAGATTTCTTACCATACAGACCTCCCATACTCATAGAGTTAGGCATGGGCTTTTCCCTTCTTTTGAGAGAAGAAAGAGATGGCTGAAATATGTCCTACATAGGATCCTTTGGCTGCCCCATCTCCACATAGCTATTGCACTCTTTTAAGTGCTAATTTAGTTCCTCCCAATCTTAATGCTGATGTAGCTCCTCCTCCATACCCTCCCAATCAAAACTCTTCAAGACTAGGGAGTAGATTTTTGCTGATTGCATGTAACTGGAAAGGAACTCGTTGTGTGCCCTTTGTAGTATTTCTTGCTTAAGCTTTGAGGCTTGAGACAAGAATACTTTTCCAAGATGATATATGACCCCTTCATGGACCATATAGCATCCTCCTTGCGTTATGCCATCTAAAATCATCCTGGTGTGCAGATCTTTGGAGTACTCTACAAGGAGTTGAGACTTCCAATATGGATCTACACTTCTCAACAAGAACATCGTTGTAGATGTATCTATGGTGGCACTTGCCTTGTTGTTTCTTGCTCCTTTGGCATTATGCATGCCAAAATTTTGTGTAGGAAGGTTGATCCTCCCCTTTGCTTCCTCCCACGGCGCAGTGACTCTTTCTTCCATTGTTTCATCACTTGGTGAAGCTTTCTCCACAGAATCTAATGGCATCCCAAGAGGCTTGCCATGATGTAGGAATGTCCCTTGCAGCAATCTCATGAACATGAGAGAAGCAACCATGAGATCCTTGCCCTCACTGTGCAAATCCATCTTTGTTGTGTGGGTAGAGACATCAAGTGAAGGGTAGGTGTGCATTCCTTGAATAACTTGTTGCTTCCCACTCTTCAAATCCACCCACTCCATCTGCAAGGCCCTCCAATCAGTGGTGAATTTTCCCAAATTAATCATCCACTAGACACCCAATATGATGTTGGTGTCTGGTATGTCTACCACAAAGAAGTGGTCCCTCAAAGTGTAGGTCCCCATAGTCACATAAAGTGAGGGAACATACTGCATGCACTGCATAGTTCTGTCCCCCGGAACCAAAACAGAGAACCCATCAAAAGAATCAGTAGGGATCCCTCTCCTCTGCACAAAGTGAGCATCAATAAAATTGTGGGTTGCCCCACTGTTAATAATAATAGATACTCTTTGGTTCATAACTGAACCCTGCACTCTAAGAGTCAAATATTTGGGCACTCCCCTCAAAGAAGAAAGAGTCCCACTAGTTGGAGCAAATACTCCTTCTTCTTCCCTGGATGATGATGGATCCTCCTCCTCATCATCACCAGCACTATGAAGAACCTGCCCATGGTGTGGTGCCTCCCATGAAGGAAACCTCCATCTCTATACTACTGCAAAGGTCTCCTCCGATCCTTTAGATGGAAGAAATCTTGAAAGCTCAAGTTATCCTTGAACCTTTGGCTTTGTGAATCATATTCTGCAAAATAACCTTCCAAAGAGGTTGACTCTTGAAGCCCTTCATTCTCTACAACCAAGAAGGTAGGCATTGTAGAGCGTTGTGAGATCTGCGGAGCTTGTCACAAGCTCACCGATGGACCAGTCCCAAACTGAGACATTTCTGAACTCTCTCCTTGATGGAGTCTTCCAAGAGACTCCCTGATTCTTTCTATCCTCATCTCCTTTATTTCCTTGGATAGATCTTGCATGGTTTCCAAGAGAGTTTTTTCAAACTCTTCTACCTCCTTATCTTTATCATTCAACTCAAGGCCTTTCCCCTTGTCTTGACCCTTGTCAAGGTCAACAGTAGTATAGTCATACTTTCTATGACTTCTATTCTGGTATCTCCTCTCCCTCTCAGAAAGAGGATCTTCATCTTCGGAATGTAGCATGACTAAGGCTCCAAAGCTAGCACAGGTTGTGCTAAGAGTGGAGCTCTGGTACCACTATAATGTCCCTTTTTGAGGATTCTCAAGATTCTATGTCAGAGATGGACTACAAAGGAATTTACTAGTTATTTCACCTCTGAAAAGAGGGTGAGAACCAGAGGCTACCTAGCCAACTGTAGACTCTGCCTATAGAACTTGGAATAATCCCAATTCAGGAATCTCAACAAGGCCTTTAGTGAAAACGTTGTATAAGAAAATCTGAGCAATGAAAACGCAGATCAGGGCTAGGATCCCCTCATTCAAGCTATACACTAGTACATTTGGGGGAAATTCCGACACTTGGTTCCGACGCTTTTGACCAAATGTCGGAAATTTCCTCAAATTTTTTCAATCCCGCCCGAAACCATCGCTATACCGACGTTTAGAGAAAAGTGTCGCAATACTGACACTTAGACAAAGTGTCTCAACTGCGACATTTGGAGGAAGACGTCGCAATTGCGACACTATGCCCCAGAGCCTCGTTATTGCGACCGCTGCCTCCAAACGTGGCAAGTGCGACACAATGTCCAAGTGTCGCAATTGCGACGTTTGGAGGCATCTGTCGCAATAGTGACGCTTTATCCGCCGTCAGTATAATGACACTTATATGTGTGCTACATAAAAATACGAAACTTATATGCGTGCTACATAAAAATGATTTTATTAAAAACTACATTAACGTCTGATATCACGCGCGCATTCTCCCTCTGTTCTTGCAGAACAACATTCGCCCTCAGCATTCGCCCTCAGCTCTTGCATAACAGCATTTTCCCTCAGCATTCACCCTCAGCTCTTGCATAACAGCATTCGCCCTCAGCATTTGCCCTCAGCTCTTACAGAACAGCATTCGCCCTCAACATTCGCCCTCAGCTCTTGCAGAATAGCATTCGCCCTCAGCATTCGCCCTGAGCTCTTGCAGAACAACATTCACCTTCATCATTCTCCCTGAGCTCCTGTAGAATAGCATTCACCCCGCATTCACCCTCAGTGTTCACCCTCAGCTCTTGCAGAATATCATTCGCCCTCAGCTCTTGTAGAACAGCATTCGCCCTCAACTCTTGCAAAATGGTAAGTTCTTACTGCAGGCCCTTCCTCCTATAGTAGGGTTGACTCTATTTGGGTTTTTTTGGTCAATTCCATTGGATTGTGTTAGGCTGTAGGGTTCTCTATAGATGTCTTCCAATGTTCTTTCAGATGAGATTCAAAGAGGATGTGTAATATTTGTTTGTGCTTGCATGAATTTGACTCCACCAATTTCATGAAGTTTAAGCTATGGATTTTAGTTCGACAAACTCATCCATCTCAACACCCAGTAACGAATTGCCCTTGGTCTGATCTATATTGAAGGTGAAGTGCAAAGTGGTAGAGAATGGGAGATCTAAAGTCATCAACTTTATCACAAGGGTGATACTCCAGATTGAAAGTGATGAGCTTTAGTTCTCCAGATTTGGGGATTTTCTGATGACATACCAAAGGTCACATCCATACAACCATATCAAGGTCAATGTTGAGATCATTTTCATATAGATATAGGTCACTGATATATAGGGTTAATATCATCATCACTATCCATGGAAGCCGAATGGTTACAAAATCTGTGATTGTGGTTGGCTCATTTATAATTATTACCCATTTATAGTAGAGCACAGAAACACTAAATATGGCCCGAGCAAAGCCTTTACAACAGGGAATGGAATTGCAACTACTTCATCAATAACCAATAGCTCCACTTGAGAAAAAATTTCATAATCTTGTGGCTGGATATACTACAGAGCAAACAATTGTAGTTATCATTCATGCTCCAATATATTAATATACTTTTTACATTGAACTGAAGAAAGTGAAACAAGCAAATACTAGCCATCATACAATGCTTTGACATAAGAGTTTTGAGTGACATACTTGAAAAAAAGAACTCATCCACTGATATTTATAATAATTTGAGTTATTCAAGTTAAACACAATGTCAAGAATCAAGATTCAATACCCTCTATTATCTTCATCACCCAATACAAGATTTAAATTTTTCCCAAAGAAACGCTTATTAATTTGGCAGCCATTATTTCTCCCTTCTTTAAAAACCCTACATTTAAATGAAAACAAGCATTGCATTTCAACTACAAAAATTTATTAGTGTTCAAATGTACATGTGTGCATCACTTTTGTAGGGTATTCCTTTTCCACTTTCACATTATCCAAGAATGTGTGCAGTATAGTTCATATTTTTTGTGATTTAGATTATCTTGAAAAAGGAAAGGTAAATTATTTCCCATGGAAAAAGAAGGTTTTCCCTTTTTACTACTGGAAATGATACAACAAAGTTCCATTTCTACCCGAAACTCCTATGAAACAGGAACCAAATAAAGGCCATGTCCTCAATGGACATCATTTGGCTTTGAAAATGGCCATTGCACCGTGTTGTTTCTTATATTACATCACGATTGTTTCTTAGGTCATTTCTTGTTTCTTGAGATGAAAAACAACCAAATAAATTGTGAAGATCCTTTCAAAAAATAAATGACCATTTCTCAATCATATCTCAACTATTTTTTATTTTATTCAGTGGTTGCTTACTTTGAGAGAAATTTGACACTTTTATAAGGAATATAACATAAAAACACAAAATGGGAAGGAATTGATGAGGTAGATAACCTTTAGTTGTTGTCAATTAAGAATTGATAATACACGATGCATGTTCTGTACTACAAACTAGATTCCTTCTTGGAGTTAGGACATAGAGTATTGAATCAAATTTGTAGTTTCTAACTTCTTGTATTGGTTCATCAATCTTGAAATTCAGACATTGCATGTCTTCATTGCTTCATGTTTGAATAATTTGCATCATATCGTACAATAGAAAATTAGGAATTATGATTGTTATTACTTTATGGATCTGTTAAGTTACTTTTAAGTTTGCATGGTTTAGTGTGAAATTATTCTAGTGTGCCCCTAGGTCCAGGTGAAGGAATGCCAAGGACTGAGAACCCTAGTTTTTAAATGGTATTGTTTCTTATACCCAAAAACCCCTCAACATCACTTCTTATTAGTTCTTAAAAATAGTGTTGTAAACAATTTGAGAATTGATATAGCAAAATCTCACACTTCTCAAGATAAAGTCCTAAAGCTAAAGTGTGATACCATGTGTAATTCAATAGCCCCATTGTCACCTCACCAACCTCTTTTCACTTCGGACTAGCTCTCCTCCAACTCAAGGGGGGTTCTCCCTAGTAGATGTCAGGGATCTAATGGCCCAACCAAACCAAGTCAAGAGCCCCCTAAGTCTCTATGTTTACTACTATCAATCAAAATATTGAACAATAGGGTCAGACATGCATCCTGAAGATAAAATTGCCAGGGTATTTTTGGGTAATTTCAAAGGGAAAGTCCCCAAACACATATAGTCAAGGAATTATAACGTGATTTCAAACATTAAATATCAAAAAAATAATTTAAATGATATTGAAAGGAAAAAGGTGATGGAAGATAGAAAGTGCCTTACTTAAATGCTCTAAGGATTTTTCAATAGTTGCTCCAAAAGCTTCACTTCAAGGCCCTTCAAGATCGTCTCCAACAATGCTATACCATCGGCTTCAACAATGTTGCTCCAAAAATGTCCTCAAGGTCTTCACAACAAGTTTACTAGAAGTTGCTCCAACAATATATTCAATAAGGTCTTCATTGTCAACTCGTCTCTTGTTTGGGTACCTTAATGTGCAATGACATGTTTCCAGGACTGAATTCAATGCAAGGCATATTTGAAACTCTAACTCTGTCTTTCGGTGTCTTATTAGAAATTATTTCAGTTTTCATTTTGTGTTTTCAAGTTAGATATTGTTTTCAAGTTCTTACATTTATAATTTTATTGCAATGTGGCAGACTGATCAGAGCAGTGCAGGAACAACCCCGAGACGGGATGATCGCGGAAAGAGGCCAGCGGAAGAACATGTAAAGTGCCAGCATTGCTCTATCTTCAGGTATTTTAGTTGTTTACATAATTGAAATAATATTAATTTTGTTCAAATATGCAGACACCTAGCCATGGTACGCCTGATGATTCCCTCTTTGAGGAAGAGCTTTCTTCATCCCTATCTCCAGTGTTCTTGTTGCGAAAAAAGGCACGAGATGCAAGGTCGAAATTTAATACTTTGATAGACGCACCTCAAACACCTGAAACAGAAGAGAAGATAAAACAACTTATGAGCCAGCTAGAAAGATATCAGGTAATAATAAAAAGTCAAAAGGATAATTTTTTTGTTTTGCATGAGATGAATTGTGATAGTTTGATTTTTAATTTTTACATTGACTAAACTAACAAAAAATTCTTTTGTATGTAGTGTTTTCTGGCACTTGCTGAATCCAGTGTTGGTGGCAGTAGGACACAAGGGCAAGATATTGCCCAACAACCCTCTCGTACACCTTCTACTCCTTTAGGTGCCAGCCAAGAAACACACCCTGCCCAAGCAGACACCCAGCCAACCGCTGAACGTGTTGGCAATGATGAGGCTGATATGGCCAACTACATTATTGCGTTTCCTGGAGCTACACGTGTCAGCTCCACAAGGACCATTAATGGCACATTGTTGGTGAACGATGAAGGTGTCCCTATAAAGCACGTACAACTCCCAGGTAAATTTTAATATTTTAACTATTTCATGTACTTTATCTAAAACATATTTATCATGATTTTTATTTTTAAATTAATGATAATATATTTTTTTCTGTGTAGGAAACAATGAGTTCTACAGGTTTTTGGAGAGCCATGCGTTGGTAATTTTTGGCCCAACCATACGCACAGGGTGGAATTCCCAGAATTCCAACCTGAAAAAAAGAACTTCTAGATTATCTAGAAGCCCTTTTTGGGGTCGGCACATTTGACAGAACAGCGGTGGCTTGGGTAGCCGGCAAATATTTGAAATATACCAGGGACACCTATAGGACGCAATTGAAATTTAACCCTAGATACGAGCATCCTCTCACAGTTCCAGAGAGTGAGTGGAGAGCACTCATCCATGACGGAAAAGAGAAAAGGGCAAAGAAAGAAGGAAAAATGCCAACTGGACCCGCAAGGTAAATTACAACTTTAATTCAATAGCTTTAATTTTCTCTATCTCTAAAATAAAAGTGTGCTACATCATATCTGACTTCAATATTTTGATGCTAGGTTTCCTGACACCTCAAAGGCAACCAAAGCTAGGATTGAAAAAAAGGGCCATCACAAGTTAGGCCAGGGCGGCTACTTGAAATTAGTCGCAAGAATTGTAATTAAGTAGCTAAACATCTTATAATTAATTGTATTGCCTTCCAAATTTTTTGTAATCCTATAAAATATGATTAAAAATACACAATCATATGTAATGTAGGGTGATGACTTCGGAACAGAAACTACAGAGGAAGATAAAAATATCGCTTTCCATTTCGGCTATCAAGCCGTAGTTGAACGTCGCAGAAGCTTGGGGCAAGTCCCAAGATCCAGAATGCCTGATAAGGTAAAACATTAACCTTTCAATATGTTTTTTTTCGTCCATAAATTTAATGTCTAACAACTTTGTTTAAATCAGGGGAGCAGCAACCCAGTTTTAGAGCCAAATGTAGATGATCCTCACGTGCAACCTGATCATTGTAGTGGGGACCAGGCCGAAAATGCTACTATTAGTGAGGGCCATGACGGTAATTAATTTCCACTTATTCTAATTATACCTTGATGGTTTTCCTTATAACGTTTTTTGTTTAAATGACAGAGAATGTTTCCCTTGAGGATCTTACCACCAGAGAGGAAGACAGGGCAATAGTCCCAACGGCGACAACTGGTGCACCAGGTAAATAATCTCATTGCAATTTTTTTTATTAATATTACCGAACTAGTTCAATGATATTTAAAAATTGACAATTAAAATTTAATATTATCTGTTTTTGTAGGCGATGCCCCGTCATTGGATGAGACCAGACATCGTGACTACGCAACTAGGTCAGTGGCGACAACTGGTGCACCAGGTAAATAATCTCATTGCAATTTTTTTTATTAATATTACCGAACTAGTTCAATGATATTTGAAAGCTGACAATTAAAATTTAATATTATCTGTTTTTGTAGGCGATGCCCTGTCACTGGATGAGACTAGACATCGTGACTACGCAACTAGGTCAGCGGCGACAACTGGTGCACCAGGTAAATAATCTCATTGCAATTTTTTTTATTAATATTACCGAACTAGTTCAATGATATTTAAAAACTGACAATTAAAATTTAATATTATTTGTTTTTGTAGGCGATTCCCCGTCACTGGATGAGACCAAACATCGTGACTACGCAACTAGGTCAGCAGTGTGGGTCAAAAGGCACGAAACAGGAGCAGAGCACGATGATATTGATGATGTTATTAGGAGCTTTAGAAATAGGAAGAAGAAAAAAAAAAATTGATGATGTAAAATATTGTATTATTATAAGACAAACGTTACCATACTTGGAACATTTTTTTCATTATATATAAAACTCTTTTATCATACTATTTTTATGTCAAGCATTAATTTCAATGTTTCCTTGCGTACTTTTTGTTGAATTGTTTTTTTATTAGTTATTGAATATTTTTTTTATGCTCATGAAAGTAAAAAATGAAATATAGATTGGGTATTGGGGAATTGAGAGTGATGTGAGGGGGGGGGGGGGGGAGGGGCCATAAGAGCTTCCACCTTCACGTGGTTGGCCCTGTTTAGTAGAGAATAATTTATTGGAGCGATTTAATCTTGGAGCAAACCTCCCTCGATCCAGCGTAGCAACAAAAAATTCATTGTTGACTTAGTTGCTACTCTTTCAGATCGTGGGAGGCTTGTTCCAAGTTCATGCGACTCCAATAAATTGTTCTTGAAACGAAGAGGAGCTTATTCAGGTATGTTTTGACATTTTCAACATATGTTCTAACATTATCATAAGAATGCATCTTAGAGTAAAAAATACTACATCAATTACTTGTATTTATTATATAGATAATGACGGATTTTGATTGACTTGGCAGTGCAGGTACAAATCCTCTTGCATCATGAGCAATACAAATTGTCAACTAGGGTCATGTCCAGGATATTTTTGCTTGTGCACTTGACTAGGTTTGTAATTTCACATTTTTTAAGTTTTTTTACAGTTCATAATTCAATATTAAGCTTGTTCATGATTATTATCTAGGTTTTTTGTATGTGTTTTTTCATCTATTTGATTTTTAGCAACTCTGCATGTTTCCTGTTGTTCACTATGATTTCTCCCATTACCACTCCCAGGATGAATCCGACTTTATTGTTACATAGGTTACTTTATTGTTACTATGATTTCTCCATTTACGATTTCATAGGTTACATCATGTAAAGTTGTCAATCTCGGGTTGGTGATGAGCTTTAGTTCTCCAGATTTGGGGCTTTTCTGATATTTTCTCCCTCATGTCATTCTTGCATCACCTCGTTGTTTGAGCATGCCAATTGTCTACCACTTGTACCAATTGGCACATGTCAATCTCTGAGTGGTGCCACATTTCACCTATTTTCAGTGAGAGTTTAGGGTTTCTCTAACATAGCTTCAGAAATCCGATTCAGTGCCTGCTTGAATATCTTCACATAATACTCATGGTTTGGATTGATGAGCATGTTATGAATGGTTGGTTGATTCATAAGAACCACCCATATAGTCATCTTGAGATATTTCAGAAGTTTTCTCAGGTTTCCTTTTTCACCGTTTCTAGTGGGTGGGATGGTGTGGGGTGATCCATCAATACTGGTGCTCTTGTAGTAGGGAATTTTTTTTTGGGGATATAAAGGAGCATTTGATGTAGATATCTCATTGGATGCATTCATAGATGGGCACGAGAGGTCAAGAATTTAAATTAAAAATATGCAACCTCTAGCATGGCAACCTGAAGGCCGCGAGAGACACTGGTTAAAGATTGTTTTGTGCTGGCCTTAATATAGTCGTGATTTCTTTCTATTATCTTAATAAAAATATATAGTCTAGTCTCATTAAAATGAGGATTGTGGTTGTATTTCTCTTTGGTTGTTTCTCTCTTAATGCTCCAGAAGTTGCCAAAAGTTGCGATAGTTGTTTAGTTTTCCTGTTACAACTTAAAAGTGGTTTTTAGCAATGGGAATCATGTTTTTTAAGGTTCATACTAATATGAAGATCTTGTAATTCTATATTCAGGATAAGAGAAGATGGCCTCTGCTTTGGGCAGTATGATAACAATTGCCACATCTACCTCATTGGGTAACAATGGAAAGGGGAAGAAGTTGGGTGCAATGTTTGATAATTATGGCAGAGAATTGTTTTCTCTTTCAGTTTTTTCACCCATTTCCTTTAATCGCTCAAGCATAAGAGGGACTCTGATATTACACGACAGAGAGAAGGTAATTAATACAAGAGCTATGGAAAAGGAGTTGTACTTCAACAAGGATGGCTCAGTGACAAAAAAATTGCAGGTTAGAGAAAAAATTATGTTTAAAGGAAGGTCACCTGCACGTGAAACTTCACTGTGGTGGATCTTTCCTTGTCCACTTATATTTGATTTTAATGTTTTATTTTAATTTTTCATGGAGGGTTGTTTTGGCATATGGTCTGGCATTCAATTGCACACTTACTGAAATCATTGTCAATCTGTCTTGCAGGCGGTGTGAACAAATTTTTTGATCTTGTTGGAGTCACCCTTGGGGCGAAGGGAAAAATGTTGTCTTGGAGAGCAAGCATGGTTCTCCGAAAATAGTTAATGATGGTGTGACAGTAGCTAAGGAGGTAATTTGTAGATGTGTGCTCTGGTTTTCTTTTTAATTTTGTATTAGTTCCCCCTCTTAAATGTCTTAGATTTGGTAGGCATAATTTGAAAACTCAAAGGTGAAAGGAAACATATTTGTTACCCAGTGGTCTACTTGGCCTATGGACTAGCCACATTAGAGTAATGCATAAAGCTTTTCACAACAATAAAAGGAAAGGGTTATGGCTGAGTCAAATTTTATTTTTATTGACAGTGCAATGAAATGTATCTCAATGCTATGGTTTTGGCCTTTTTATTGGTTGAATTAAAGGACCCAGTTGAAAATATTGGGGCCAAGTTGGTAAGGCAAGCTACGGAAAAGAAAAATGATTTAGCTGGGGATGGAACCACAACATATGTTGTTCTTGCACATGTTGGAATATTTAAAATTTCTAGAACAATGAATGGAGAATAAATCTCCCTTCCTCTAACACAGAGAAAATAAAAATTTCTTTAACAGGAGACAGAGTTTCAATACTTTGAAAACAAACTTCTATTCCCTTCAATAACTAAAAAAAAACTATTACACTTCTTCCTCACTGAGAGGGATTACAAAATTATGACTGCTACAAAACGCAGTGCATAAAACCAACTCACTGTCTGTTCAAAACAAAAATACTCTGTCTCTAAAACACTCTGCTGTGTTTTTCACTTTCGCACTGCTGTGCATACACACTTAAAAAGTTACACTCAGTCTTTCACTTTTTACACACTGTTGTGTAATAAAAAATTTACGTACTGTCTATAAAAAAAACTACCAAGCTTTTTTGTCCTTTTTTATTTTTATATGTCGTAACATATAAAACATATTATGATAAACCCTCTTTTAAAAAAAATAAAATTAAAACTAAATTCTATGGCCCACCTTTCATTTCGCATATGATATATATATAACATATGTTTAAAACATATGTATATATTAAAGCATACATAAAATTAAACTATCAAAACATTAAAGAACCCTTTCTGTCGGACTTCAAAAGTCTGAATAGATTGAATCTCAAACCAAATTCGCGTTCCAAAATGGGATGCTGACGTCTGCCTAATTTGTAACGCGAATTCTCAATCCAGTGTGCCTTAAAAAAAATTCAGGTCCGGTTTTCAGGTTTTCAGATTCCCTTCAATTTCATGCGATCCAATATTAATGTTCCACGTGTCCTCCTTTTGAATTTACAAAACTAGGGGGTAAATTTCTGTTTTTTTAATTTCTAGTTGGTGAATTGTGTTAATGTTGGTTGTTGTGTTTAAATACAATCCTGTACAGAAATATGGTTGCGGCCGTCTACAAAAAAAACTTGAAGGAATTTTAAATGCTGAATTAAATTTCTGGATGGCGTGCAAGCAACCTCCAAAAAAAAATGTTGATGCTGCATCCGTCCTTCTGCTGCAGTAGTTGAAGTTAAAATTCAACAGCACAAGGTTTAATAAGTGAGGGTGTAAAGGTAACTTTTTGTCGATAGTACTGGATTAAGATCATATATTCATTTTTGTAGGGTATTATGGTGTTTGGTTTTTTAGTTTTGGGTTGGGCTTATTGATTCTAAGATAGTTTTTGAGTGAAAAAATTGCTATCAGGTATTAAAAAATTTTGGTTCTTTTGTCAAAATTTATGAGCTTGTTAGGAAATACAAAACTAACAATGGTTGTATCTTAAATTTGTGGAAAATAATTTGAAATGAAACCTTTTTTTTAGGTTGTTGCATCAGGTGCAAACCCCGTTCAAATTACTAGGGGCATTGACAAGACAATAAAGGCCCTTGTTTCGGAACTCAAAATTTTGTCAAAGGAGGTAAACGCTTGCCTTTTGAGTAGGTTGGTTTTCCTTTTTGCTGATGGTTTGGTGTATCTAATTGAATTAGTTGCCTAAGGTAATTTTGGTTGCAAACTACTTTTCATTTTTCATATAGTATTGGCCTTGTGGAATACATTTGATTGTGTGGTCTTGTTAGATCTACAACATTTGTAGTTGTTTAGTCTTATGGCCGAGGTGCACTTTTATTATGGAAATAGTTGATGCAATATTGTCATTTAATCCTTACTGCAGGGTAGCATGTTGAGAAGCTTCTTGTGAAACATTTGGTATTCAAAATGACACTTTATCCTATACAGCATCATGCACTTGACTTCAAAATTAATATTCAAAGTGTGCCAGACAATTCTTGCAAAATTTCAAATATTTATGTTGTTTTAAACCATTATCTTTTTCATGTATTGGATGCTGAAAATGAGAAAAAGACTTTGGTATGAAACCAACTGGTGAATAATTTCTAGCAAAACAATCACTTCCAAGACATGATTTAGAAGTAGAACATATGTTCTTATGAAGCATAGAAAGATATCCTTGATGCATCATCAATGTAAACGCTGGACGAGCGACTTTTAAAACGTCGGACCACATTTCGTCGGAATTGTGACAGCTTACAAACGTCGGACCACATTTCGTCGGAATTGCGACAGTTTACAAACGTTGGAAGAGCAACGTCCAAAACATCGAACCACATTGCGTCAGAATTGCGATAGTTTACAAACATCGGAAGAGCGACGTTCAAAACGTCGAACCACATTTTGTCGAAATTGCGACAGTTTACAAACGTCGGAAGAGCGACGTTCAAAACGTCAGACCACATTTCATTGGAAGTGCGATAGTTTACAAACGTCGGAAGCGCGACAGTTTGGGAAACGTCGAAAGATCGACGCTTGTTTGGAAGCGACGGAAAAAGTTTCGGTAGTGCGACACTTTTTAAGTGCGTCAGAATTGCAATGGGATGGCAAACCACGTTTTTCCCGTCCTCGAACTGTCTCTCTTGCGATGACTATGTGTTAGAATAGCGACGAATTGGCCGTCGAAAATTGGGCCAAATTTTCTAGTGATATGTGACATTTATATACAATTTCAGCAGAAACAAATAAGTTTAAGCATGTTAAACAGATCTCCTGGAAACAAGACTAGCTAGAAATCAGCCAAAGAGAGAGACTGCTGCAAAATGAAAACCCCAGCTACTAGAATTGCGCAGATCTGACTGAAGCTCAGATGAGGTCAGAAAAAGATCTGATACTTCAGTATTATATCAGTAAATAATATTTACAAATGATTCCATTTCCTTCACAACTTATTACAAAAATAACTAGGGCAAGATCCCTTCAGAAATAAGAGCTGCAACTAGAAATAAACTGCAGAAATACATAGACAGCGTTATTTTCCAGGTGGTTCAGCTGTTGTACATTACATTACAGATGTAGGAAATATATATGGATGAAACATCATATCCAATACATATCTGGAAGCTACAAGACTTTAAGAACAAGATCCAATTAGAATTACATCAAAATACTGCATATTAAGCTGTAGATATGAATTACAATATACTGTGCTGCAGAAAACCCAGAAATTTCTGAAGATAAATTTTATTACTGAAATAGATCAGATCTATAGAGACATGGATCAGCAACCCAATCCACGGATCACCAAGGGAATTCAAGCCTAACACCAAGATATCTCCTCCAAACTGATAGCAAACTGAAATGACAAAGCCCTCTCACAAAATAATGCAGTATGAAGCAGAAACTGTGCATAGGTTGAAGGAGACTGAGTACATGCAATGAAAAGTACAGATCTGATATAAAATATGGATCAGCTAACTCCTTGGAGGCTGAAGAACACTCTCCAATAGAGAAGCTTCTAAAAAACAACTATATATAAGCAGATCTACAATGCCACTTGCTACAAAAGATAGCAGCTACAAAAACCTCAATGGGCTAGCGCTGCTCATGAAAGATAGAGCTTGGTCTCAAACCAGATAGTGGCCAACTTCAGCAAATAACTCCTCCAATGATCCTCAAGGGAAGATATGAAATCCATAAACAGGAATCCCAATCACAATCCTCCACTAAACAGCAGAGAATGGTATTTGTCTAAGCAGACAAATACTTCAGAAATATAATTCATCAACAACCTCTTCATGTGTCTTCTCCTCCTTTTTATAACATGAGATAGCCTTTGCAGACCCTAAACCACTTGGATGAGTTGGTCCTTTTCACATTAGAAGCTCCCTTCTAGAACTGCGCAGTCCCTCTTGGTGATGCATTGAACCTAGACAGCGCAGTTGATTTGGTCAAGGTGGACCCAACCTTTGGCTCAATCCTCTTTCACACCTGCAAGTGATTATTTACATAGCCCATATTTGTCTTTGTTCATATGGGAATTTATTTATTAGGAGTTTTATATGTCTTCCTTTATTTATTTATTCATAAAACATAAAATAAATCAAAATCTAATGTCTCCTCTTAGCTAAGGCTAAGTAGGGACATTACAGATTTCTAGTTCTTGAGCTAAAAGTTGTTCTCCAATAGAGGTTAGGAAAATCACTCCTTCTGTTGGGGATGTAGGGTCTTGTTCTTCCACAACTGCTTTAGTTGATGAGGTTGGTGAATCTCTAGGTTGATCTTAATACCTCAAGAAGTCTATGTTTGCCTACTAAAAATGGTATGCGAGTTTGTGTGGATGGTGTGGCACTAGGAGGTCTTGATTGATATGTTGATTTGAAGGAGAAAATCATTATGCATGTGTGTTAATCATTTATTGCTTCCATTGTTCATTTATCCAATCATATGTGTGATTTTTGCATGTTCATAAATATTTATTTATGTGATTAAATATGTTTAGATCTGATTTACTTAATTAAGAGAAATATAAGACAACAATCATCTAGGGCCTTTGGAAAATTTGATATTATGTGAAAGTTGGTCTCTGATTGATATACTTGAGGGTTTAAAATAGTACATCAATTTCCTTATCCAAAGACCAACAATTAGAATGTTTCATTATTGTTTCAGTAAGGGCTAAGTACTTTTGTAGGGAAAATTTGTTTTTATTTTATTTTCTGATCTAGGAAGTTTGTGCATTTGATCTCAGAGATGGCAACAACTAACCTTAGATTTTACGAAAAATTGGATGGTGTCTCCAAATTTTTTCCTTATAAAGTTGGGATGACATTAGTATTGAAAGAGAATAATCTTTGGGATATCATTAAGGATTTTTTGCCTCCGCCTATATATCCACAACAATTGGTAACATATAAGAAAAAAGGAATTAAATGCCAAGCAGATGATCTTGGATATTGTGAAGGATCACCTAATTCCTCACATATTTGAGAAGACAATGATGAAGGAGATGCTCAATTGCCTAGTAAGCCTCTACTAGAGTGAGAACATTAACAAAAAGATGATATTGTGGAACAAAATCATATCCATAGAGATGACTAGATCAAACATCGTTACTGGTTACTTGATGAAGATCACATAGATTCGTGATCAACTTGTAGTAGTTAGAGAGAAGGTTTTAGATGGAGTTGGAGACCATGGCATTGAATAGATTCTTGAATTCATGGGAACCATTTTTCAAAGGTATTTTTGCTCAAGAAAATCTTCTTAACTTCGAGAGGCTTAGGGATGACTGCATCTAGGAGAAAACTTTGATGGAGTCAAAGGCTAGGACAACCTAGCCCTAATTGGTCAAACCAAGAAGAGTAGAGGTGAAGGAACCAACAAAGGTAAGGGAAATAGTGAGGAGTTAGCCTCATATCCATGGAAGAAGGACTTGAGTAAAATCAAGTGCTTCATTTGTCATAAGTTTGATCATTATACATTGCAGTGTTTGGAGAAGTAGGGCATGGGGAAGCAGTAGCAACCAAAGCAGGTAACAACCTTTCCAGAAACATAGATGAATGAGTGTGCTGCCAAGTTTGATAAAGTTCTCTCAATGCTATTTTGCCTCTCTACTAGTACAATTTTGAGGAATGCTTGGTATGTGGATAGTGGAACATCTGGGCACATGACATCAACTTGAGAGTTATTTTCAATTCTAACAGAGCAAGACCGGAGAGTCCAGGTTAGACTTGGTTTTGATGCTAAGTATCCAATAGTAAGAGTTGGTTACATTCCCTTCTATCTCTAGCCAGGTAACTCTTTAGACTTTAAGTATGTTTTGTTTGTTCCAGGTCTCAAGAAAAATTTTCTTTCAATTTCGGTTATGGTTCAAAAGGGTTATGTAGTAGAGTTCAAGAATCTATAGGTCATTATCATGTTAAAGGAATCTAGCCTAGAAGCAACACAAGTGATTTAGGTTAGGGAAGAGAACTAGTATATGTTACAGGGAGAATCCGTTCGAACCCTAGTTCATAACACTAACAACTTGTGTGAGTTATGGCACAAGAGGATGTGGCACCTACATTACATAACATTGCCTATTTTAAGGGAGATTGTCACAGGTCTTTCAAAGTTAAACATTCAGTAACAAAGAGTGTGCAGAGTGTGCACACTTAGCAAGCATGCCAAGGCTACTTTCCCAAGTGGTGACCATGGGTCTAAGGGGATTCTAAACCTAGTCCATTTAGATGTATATGTTAGTTTTCTAAAACACTAACTAATCTATGAATTTTAACCAATCAAAGAAAGAAATCTGAACTTTAAATTTAACCCACAAATATGTTGAGTTTTCTAACTTGCATGCAGTGGAAAACAAAAGGAATAGATGAAGACAAACACATCCTAAAAATAGGTAAACAATAAATTTACCTAGGATTTATTTTTCAACTTATCAAAATCTGCTTAAATAAAATATTACACTCAAGAGGGAAAACTTCCCTTTTCTCTCTTTTCAAGCCCTCACGCAGTCGTCTGCACATTGAAAACATGCTCTGCCTTTTTTTTGTGTATTGGGACGCACTCGCACTACTTGTATGGTCACAAATATAAAAACACAGTCACACAACAAGACATAATTTTTCTTGGGAAACCCAATTGGGAAAACCCTCTCCTTGATGTGGTATTTATTGACGGAGCAAATAGATCAAATACAAAGCAATCTGTCTCTTGAGAACAAAGATGTTCTCCTGCTGATCTAGCCTAGACTTACCGTGCCAACCCTTGATCCCAGCTCCTAAACCCTATCACACTTGTTATCTCCTATTACTTAGGACACAAGATTTCTACACTCTCCACAAACAAGGCTCTTCTCACTAACTCGTGAGCTCTGTCTTGTCACCCAAACCTTTGTGCACAAAACTTAACATTTTTTGTGTCTTCGTCCTCTCTTTATAGATTCAATCCATGCTAAATTAGGCTAGTTCAGATATAGAACTCGAGTTCTTGATTGACAAGTTAATTGAGTCGAATTGGTTCTCTCTCCAATCATCACTAGAGTTATAACTCGTCCTTTCTTCAATCAAGATTGAAGACCTAACTCATTCTTAATTGAACTCGATTTGCAAAAAAATCTTGTAGTCAAACTAATGAAGACTTCTACTTAATTGAAGCTCCAACTCTACACATGTTAGCTTGATGATTATTCTATTAAATTGGAAATAACTCATCCTGACCAAAGTCTAACTCATGAGGACAACTCAAGGTCATCACTGGCTAAGGCACAAGCCAAAAGACCTTGCTCGCTACATTTTCAACACTCCCTCTTATCGAGGAAGGTACTTTTGGAAAAAACTCGTCCACCTAGACTTGTCTTCAACACCACCACGTTATCTGCAACTGCTCCGTCTAAACTAGAAAACTTCCCTGCTTTCTTCTGTAAAATATGATCTGAAGACCTATTCTTTCCAACCATGCTCTGAGAGTCTTTCACCTTAGTCATAAGTGCCATTTACCCTGTGTATCTCAGTGGTTGGTTGCTTACTCAATCCTTTGTTGTACGCTTCCCAGGGTTGTTGCCCGAGCCTACTGCCTGCTTCCCGAACCTTCTTCTTACTGCCCAAAACTTCATGCACATTTCCTGAGGCTACCCGAAGCCTTCTTGCTAGCTGATTGAAAATCATGTGCTGCCAAAACACTTTAGAAATAGCAACGAATATAATTTAAAAAAAAAAAAAAATCTTGGTTGATAAAAGAAAAAACTATCATCCCTATGCTCTGCGTCCTCGGCTTTCTGCGTCTGCTTGTTCATTGGCTCTGCTTCCATCGTTGACTTCATACTATGACCATTAGACACAACATACCTACCTCAAATGGTGGCTTCAACCTGTTGCTTTCCAACTACAGATCCTAACCTGTGCCTCATGTCCACTTGACAACTTGACGCCTTAACTACGTGGATTGTCGACTCGACACACATTTCAACCTCTGCGATCTTGTCTACATCTGCTTGCCACGAATTCACATGCCCCTACTAGTCTATCAGCTCTGCAACTTTCAGACGTCTTTGCAACACAACTTGCTTGTGCTTGTCTTCTGCAGTCCTGTTGGTCCCTACGCCTGTGTTTTTCCCTCTACTCCTTGGTCTGCGTTCTGTTTAACGACTTGCCACGTGTGTTCGCCTTCAACCTGCAACCTTTGCATTCTTGTTGGCCCAAACAACTGCTTGTGCTTGCGCGATAAATAACTGCTCTATCCCAGTGGCCCGATTTTTTCCTGTCGTGGCCCTGTCAACTTATGCTATATTTTTCATGGCCCGAAAACCCTCCAATCCTTTGTTTTGTTTCGATCTCTGCACATTTTTGGCATCCAATCGTTGGTTTGACCCTCCACCTCCACGCCCAAATCTAGTTTCCTTGTCTCCCACCGACTTCTACAGTTGGCCCGTTGGTTGATTCCCTGTGCTGATGGTTTCACTGTGTTCTCTACTGGTTTTTTGGGTACTGCCCATTCCAATGGTTGGTGGCTTGGCCAACAGCTGGGATATCGACCATCAACCACTTTATTTTTATTTTTTATGAAAAAAATGGGCCCTTTATTTCGCTTTTCATCTTTTTTTTAATTTTTTTTTTTGACTAAAAAAAATAATCGCTTTGTGAGAAAAAAAAATTCCTTTCTGCCTAAAAAAAACTCTAACGCAAGCCTTTTTCTTGATCTGCACTCTTCATTGACTGGTCAATCTGTTACTAGTCTTTATATTGATCTCTACCCTGATACCATGTAGATTTTCCTTGAAATTCTACTCGTTGCTTGAATGAACAACCTGAAACTACTTTTCTTTTCACCAACAGACATAATTTCTCTACTAAATAAGAAGCTAAATAATCACAGAGATAAAAACATAGTCACAAAATAAGACAAATTTTCTTGGGAAACCCAATTGCGAAAACCCTCTCTTTGATGTGGTATTTATTGACAGAGCAAATAGATCAAATAAAAATCAATCTGTCTCTTGAGAACAAAGTTTTTCTCCTGCTAATCTAGCCTAGACTTGCCCTGCCAACCCCTGATCCTAGTTCCTAAATCCCAATGCACTTGTGATCTCCTATTACTTAGGACACAAGCTCTCTGCGCTCTCCACAAAAAAATCTCTTCTCACTAACTTGTGAGCTCTGTCTTGTCACACAAACCTTTGTGCACAAAAATTATCATTTCCTGTGCCTTTGTACTCTCTTTATAGATTCGATTCATGCTAAATTAGGCTAGTTTAGATTTATAACTTGAGTTATAGAAACAAGTTACTTGAGTCGAAATGGTTCTCCCTCCAATCATCACTGCAGTGATAACACATCCTTCCTTCAATCAAGACTGAGGACCCAACTCATTCTTAACTGAACTCGATCTGCCAACCAATCCTGTAGTCAAATTGATGGAGACTTCTACTTAACCGAAGCTCCAACTCTACGCAAGATAACTTGGTGATTATTCCAATAAATTGGAAGTAACTCATCCTAACTAAAGTCTAACTCATGAGGACAACTCGAGGTCTTCACTGGCTAAGGCACAAGCCATAAGACCTTGCTTGCTACATTTTCAACATAGAGTTCGACTTGGGCCCACCTCTGCCACGAATGGTTGAGGTTAGATCTCCTTGGACGACTAAGATAGATCTAGTTTTTGACTATAGGAAAATTTAAAATTTTCCAAGTAAAAAACAAATAGAAAAAGGTAAACTGTGCCTTGTCCCCACTTGTGGGTCCCTTTCCCAAATTTAGTGCACCTGCTAAATATGGCAGCACCCTTCCTCTAACGTCATTTAAAACTCCCTCTTAGAGAGAAAGGTGTTATGAACAACACCCAGTTTTTCCCTGAAATAAACAAAGCTCCCTCTTAGAAAAGCCTTAGTCAATATGTCTGTTGTTTGCTCTACTCTAGGAATGTATTGAAGTCTGACCTTGGCCCTTTCAGCAAAGTCCTTGATATGTTGATACCCGAACTCGATATGCTTGGAGCAGTCATGAAAAAATATACTATCAGAGAGCTTGATGGACCTTTGATTACCATATTCAATGGCTGTAGGCTCCAAACTCTAACTGAAGAGCCCAACAAGTAGCTTCCTCAACTAGATGGCCACAAAATCTACCAAGATGGCATACATGTATTCAGCCTCTGCTGAGCTCAATGCCAAAGATCTTTGCTTCCCACTGAACCAGGAAACAACTGTCGACCCAACACTAATGCCAAAACCTAAAGTACTCTTTCTATTCGTGGAACCCTCTAGCCAATCTGCATCTCTGAAGCCTTCCAAATTCACTCCATCAACCTGTCTGTACATCAACCCATAATCCACTATGCCCCTGAGGTATTTGAGAATATGTTTAGCAACAACATATTGTACTCTAGTACGCACTACCATGAATTGACTCAATTGTTTTATTGCATAGAAAATGTCAAGTCGTGTGTTCACCATATACATCAACGACCAGATAGCATCGTGTAGAGAGTGGCATCCACCTGCTTTTCTTTGCTAGCATCTATCTTCCTCTAGTTTGTCACTAGAGACATGGCCATGGGCCTGCAATCTTGCATGCAAAAAATCTTGAGAATCTCTAGAGCATACTTTCCTTGTCCCAAGAAAATATGTCCATCTCCCTACCAAAACTCAAGCCCAAGGAAGTAGTGCATAAGCCCTATATCCATCATGTCAAACTCTGCTGCAATATCCTTATTGTAGCCACTAATGAGATTCTCATCCCCTGTAAGTATGAGGTTGTCTACGTACAACACAAGAATGAGAGGTTGCCCCCCAATCATAATGTAGTACAAGTTAGGTTCAACTTCACTCTTCGTGAAGCCTAGTCCTAGAAGATAATTTTCAATGCACGAATACCACGCCGATGGGGCTTGCTTGAGCCCATAAAGAGCTCTTTTGAGCCTACACACATGCATATCCCTACTATGTGCCTCAAACCCCTCTAGTTTCTCTATGTAAATCTCTTCCTCAACAACAACATTGAGGAAGGCAATCTTCATGTCCATCTGGTGGATCTTCCACCCCATCTAAGTTGCAAGTGCTATAATGGTTTTGATGGATGAATAATGGGCCATGGGTGCAAAATTCTCATTATATTCAATGCCCTCCACCTGAGAGAACCCTTTGGCTACGAAGCTAGCTTTGTACTTCTCTACGGTCTCGTCTGTTTCCTGCTTAATCTTGTAGACCCAACTGGATCTAATCACATATCTGCACTCTGGCCTTGGCACGATCTATCAAACATAGTTCTGCATGATGGAAGAATATTCTTCCACCATATTTTAACGCCAAACCTACTGATAGGTTTCCTCCTTATAGCTAGAAGGCTTTGTGTCTATGGCCTCAGCCATCAAGGCCATAAAACATGAATATCTTTGAGGTATTTTTCTCTGTTTGAATGTAGATCTGGATGCCCCTACCTTGTCATGCACTTCTTGAATAAACTGATTAGCCCACCTCAACTTTCTCTTAGTTTTACTAGGCGACATTGTTGGAGTGGGCCTTGCTCGCTCCTCTCTCTCCTGTCCCTGCGTTGCTTCCTCATCAGATTAATGAATGGCCTGCCTGTCAATTGGCTATGATGTGGTTTGAGGGGCTGGCTCAGCCTCTTGCTTAGGAGCCTGCAACTTCTCTGCATGTGATGTGGCAAACTCATGCTCTAAGGACTTCCTAAGAGCCTTTTCCTCCTCAAATCTGACATTACGCCTGATCAGTCTTCCTCTATGTTGGTATGTACACCCTATATTCCTTAGATGTCTTACTCAACTCACGAATATTCCCTCCTTTGCTGTGGGCCCCATCTTCTTTCGAAGATCAGAAGACACATGGCAGTAAAAAAAGCTGCCGAAGATTTGGAAGTGAGACACATTAGGCTTCTTGCCCATAAAAGCCTCCTCTGGTGTAAATTTTTCCAAAACCCTGTGTGGACTCCTGTTTTGGAGAAAGCCTGCAATGTTGCGTGCCTCTACCCATAAAAACATTGGTAGTCCTTGGTCAAGCAACATGGCCCTAGCCACTCCAAAAATACTCTTGTTCTTGCGCTCAACCACCCCATTTTGCTAAGGCTTATGAGGTGCAGTAAGCTCTCTCTTGATGCCCCTTGTTAGCCCCCGATGAATTTTTGACAAGCAAACAGGGGGGCTAAAATGTTTTTGAGCCTTCAAGGAATGCATTTCCTCTTAAAAAACATCATCCTTGAAGTCTCCTTGTGCCTTTGTCCTTTGATAAATCCCCTTTGTTGATTCCCATTATAGAGCCTCTCTGATTGAAAAATTTGTGCTCCAAAGAACCTATTTTTATCCCTGGTATCCATGCAAATGTCCCTTTTTTCCCCTTTTTTAAAATCCACCATTTTACCCCCCTCTAAACTATACATAATACCCCTAGTTTTCTTTATTTCACCCTCTTTCCCCTACCGTTACCTTTCCCTGGCCTTAAAATGCACTTAAAAGGGACCATAAACCATATTTTCCATGTGTATGGGTTTAGCACCCTTTGGCCAGCCCCTGAACCGTATTTCCCCCCCACGCGACCGCGGCGCTAGAACCAGGCGCCAAGGCGAAAGGTGCTTACCGTATTTGAATGTCGGGAGCATTTTGACCCGTCGATCTATACATATCAGGTGGTCATCTCATCCCCACATCTTCCACCATTCAACTTGTTCACCACCCGTTCATCGCATCTCCACCGTTCATTACCCGCCAGATCAGTGGCACGTATTTTACCCACCCAGTGGTCCCCGCGCACTGTTCATAAACCACCAGTTTCTATCGCACCACCTTTCGGGGGTAGGCGGTATTTTACGATTGGCCAGTGATTCCAATCATCGCACGACGCGTGGCAGCGACACTATTTCAAAACCGCTCCTCCATCGCACGTTATCGTTCAGCACATGACACAGAGCGATATGCATATTAGCCGTTCGATCTGCGACGGCCCATCCAATGGTTGTCACTCCACGAAGTTGCGCACAGGTTAACCCATAGGAACAGTGCCCCTGGCCCGCCTGTCCATCGCCCTCCGCTGCGTCCCCAGCCCTCGATCTCCTCCTGAGATCGGACGGTCCAGATTCATCCGCACGCCCGCCGTTGACCCCGTACCGCCACATCATCATCCTACGTGTCTCATTGTTTTTCTCGCTTGTCCCTGTATTTATATTTCATTCCAAGGTCAAATTTTAATGTTTTTATGATTAAATTGTCTGTCGCGATGCCTCCCCGTGCATTTTCTGCTCATTCATGGTTTTCCTCCACAGTATTCGCTGCATTTATCATCCACGTCCACTTTCGTCATCTCTGTTGAATCCACCACCTCCATACATGTTTTTCTCAGCAGGTTTTCATGTTTTCCAGGGTTTTGAGCGGCCAATAAACCACCATAATTCACAGTCCCTGTCACAGTGACAGAGAACACAGGAAAAGATTTGCAGGAGCTGGAATTATGAAGAAAGGGCCTGGGAAGGAGCCATGACAGGACTTGCATTAAAATAACAGGGTTTTGAATTCTGTAAAACTCCCCCAGAGCCATTAAAAGCGCAGTTTTCACCGACAGAAAGTACGAGAGCAGCAAGGAGCTTAAGGTGCGAAATAAAGATCTTAGAGCCTTAATTCAGTGGTTTAGAGGCAAGTACCAGATCGAAGACATCATGGAGCACGCAGAGGGTACAGCACGCAGAAATTTAGGTATGTCAGGGTTTGCACACCAGCAGAATGTTTTCCCCATAAAGGACAGAGTGCCCATGCAGCTTTTATTCTATACCGTGTTCCTAGAGAGTTTCCCACCCTAACAACAGTCCTACGCTATCAGGAGCATTATTTACACAGCATGGCACACTTATTTTTGTTCAGTTCACCAGAAGTACTACAGAAGGCTACGACAAGTACATCAAAGACATACCTTGAGTAAATTGCAGCCTGACGAAGATCACTCTTCCATCTGTAAAGCGTAGAAGATAAATGCTCAGAATTAAAACCAAATGGAGCTGTGGTCCTCCTACTGCTTCAGAGTTTTAATGTTGCATTTAAGTTTACAACTACCATTGTTATTCTTTTCTCCTACAAGAACCCTGAAGGACATATTGTAAAGGTTGTTGTTTGGCTGCTGTCGTTGTAGTTAGAGGGATTCATTTTTTACTGTTAGAACAGCTTGGGAGATAGTAGTAGAGTAGTTTGTATTGTAGTAGGCTGGGAGGAGAATTTTGGATTGTAACAGCCATTGGGCTCAATGTATGCGACTGGTTTTGCATCAATAAATCAAGCACATTTCACAGGATCCTGGTCTATTAATATTGGTGATGTTCTTCTAACATTGTTTATTACATTCTCATACTGTCTCATTTTCTGCTGGCTTGCATCAGAAATATGGCATAAGATTTACCCTTGCTAGGTACCCTATGTCTTTGCTCTCCTTGCCTTTAATGTTTTTCTGCTAAATGTGTTATCTAAGGATTGGTTTCAGTTAATTTAACCAGTGTAGTAGTTCCTTATGCTGCTAGCTAATGTATGAATTGTTGAAATCTATCTTTAGTTGTTCTTGTTGGGTTTAAGCTGGAAGATTTGGGAACACTGAGGATTATAGTTAGCCCTGTCCACTAGGATCCTTGTGCGACCAGCTGGCCTTTCTAAGATCTCTCTGTTAAACTTATCCCTATTTTCCCTTGGAGCATGCTAAAGCTGACCTGGAGTTAAATGACCTCTGGTCCGACCTATAAGCTGCCCCTTTGTTCCTCCTGTGAGAGTTGCCTTTGAGTATGTCCAAGCAGGTCTGGATTTAAATGACCTCTGACCTGATCTATAGACAGACATTAGGTTTCTTCCCTTCTTTCACTTTCAATCCTTAATGTTCCATCCCACCATATAATCTAAAAAAATCCTTTAGTATTAGATGACTTGCCCTCTGAAAGCTTTGGCTAGTTGTTGCAAGTAATTCCCTTTCATGACTCCATAGCCCAATGGATGGTACTTTCTTGACCTATCCTCTTTGTTGAAACATCCTGCTATTTTTCTCCTATCCTCCTATTACCTTCTCAGTCTATGATCTCATGACCAACCCAGCAACCAACCAACCAAATCATTTAAAGCCCCCCTTTGTGCTTCATACCTAGCCTAACATCTCATTTTGAGCTTCAAAGATATATCATTCTTTGTTTTATTATAGAGATCCCTCTCTAGACCCAGGAGGGCTAGATCCTAAGGTCTGAAAGTGGTTCGGATGTTGTCTCATCTTTTGGTCTTGCCAATTTGGCCAAAACATGGGAACCCCAACATAATGGCGACTCCACTAGGGAAGTTGAGTGCATTTTACCTTAAACATTCTTAGGCACTCAAAAGACCCAAAATATCTGGTTAGAATGGTATCTCATTGCTGGTGGTGGACAGCATCCTGCTTCAAACATTCATATACATCCACCTGGTGACTCCACACTCCATAACTCTCAAAGACTCCATTGGAGGAAGAACCTGAAATATGGCCAGGCCTCATAGAAGAGTAGAACACATGGGTTGGATTTGGTTTAAAGAATTCATTATTTTTGTCTACCACTATGTTCTGTCCTACTTCAAACCTTATCAAGTGTACAAAGATAAGACCCACAATGATTATGGGAAATATCTCAAGCCTCAATCTTCAGACCATGAGCAAACCTATACTCCTGTGAAGAACCTGGTGGAACAAGAGGCTCATATGGTATCTCTCGCTCCTGAAGAAGCTTCAAGTAGCCATGAGCCCATTGTTATACCACCTACACCTACAAGTTCATAGAAAGATATAAGCCTCTGGTTTTACCTCTTATTTTCCAACCCCTTCCTTCAGAACTTATAATTCAGCTGCCTCTTTTTGATGGAGAAAATAAAGGGTCCACTGCTGAAGAACATGTTCAAAACCTTGAGGATTTATTTGAATTGTATGAAATAGAAGAAGATGATGTGTGCATTAGAATTTTTGCCTTGTCTTTACAAGGGAATGTTAAAAGTTGGTTCAAAGGAATTCTAGTAGCAAGCATTTTCATCTTTCATCAATTTTCTCAAGTTTTCCTTGATAGGTGGGCAGCCCCAAAGAATGCTCTCCTCATCCTAGGAGAGTATCAAAATTTGAAAAGGCATCCAAGAGAGACAGTACAAGAATTTTCAGCCAGGTTCAATGAGGTACATCATGCAATACCTTCTGACATAAAACCGCCTCTAGGATGGGCCCTAGTGGATTATCCGAGTTCTTTTGACCCCGAGGTGGAATTTCATATAAGGGAGAGAGAGCCTTCGAGCCTGGAAGAAATGAAAAATATAGAAATTACTATCGAACACAACATAAAGTGCAGGGAGGAAAGATTAAAAGCAGAAAAGAAAGACCAAGCAGAGCAAACAAGGCAGATCTCTTTAGAAAACAAGCTGGAAAGATTGATAGAGACTGTCAATACCCTGCTGAACATAGAAGAGGAAGAATATGAGGCTGTAACCAGAAATGATGATTGGAAAATACCTGCTCCTTATCCTCAAGAAAGAGAAATTAGATCACTTCAAGACGTAAGCAGCATTCCAAGCATGTATGATGAACAAGAGTTAGAATCAGAAAATAAACTTGCAGACTATTTTGAAGAAAGACTGGCTGAGAGTCCTGAAGATTTGATGGGTGACAATGCTTATAATTATGATTCCTCTGATGTTGATATGTCTGATGATAATTTTTTCCAAAGGGAAACTGAGCTTGCAGGGCCATCATCAGTAGATTCATGGGAGGAAGATCACGACCTTCAACTTCAAGAAAGGGACGAACCCATGCAGGCCATCTATGATACTGATGGAGAAAGTGTTGAAAGAATGATGATAGTTGAAGATTCATTGACTCTTCTCTATGTTTTATATCCGAACATCAGTTACACTTGCCATGAATATGGAAGTCAGCAGCTTTCTAGCTCCAAGGACAAGGAGGAAAGGAATGAAGAAAATATTGAGCAAGACGAATGTCCTGAGCCTTCCCCTGAAAGGGTCGAGGTAATCCAAGAAACCCCTGCTCAAGAATATGTTAATTTTTTCACAGAGTCCAACTCACTGTAGTATAACCGGCCAAGTTCAGAAGATGACAACCCTACCATATATGATGAACCCTCTAGTTCAGATTGCAGTGAAGATGAGCGAGATCTTCTTTCCCACATACATCTTTGTCTTGATCCAGAGGAAGAGGAGGTATTCCTGGTTTATGCTCATCTACCAAATACTCCCGACCAGGAAAAGGAGGAGTGTGATTATAGAGGCCACATTGCAGATGCAATGATTGAAACTGCCCATGATACAGACAGCCTACCAGTCATGGGAGGCTTTGAAGAAAAAAAATTTCATCATGTTTTTGTTGATCCTGTGGCAGAATACATGGAGCCCCTGACTGGCCCAGCTCCTCAAGCATCAGTCCTTTGCAAGAGCCAAATACATCAGAATTGGTCACCACTGCCAGTGGCCTCGGTTTTGAAAATCCACATGCAAAGAATCCTATGGTTATCTCTGATGAGCAGTCAGTTCTTCTTCCCTTTTTTTCTATTGCTTGACTGGCTGCATTGGCATTATTGTATCACCTAAAGCATCAGGGATTTCCAATTAGAGTAGGGTAGGTAGGAGGTCTGAAATAAAGCTCAGCCTTCGAGCATTTAGTTAGTTGTTTTAATTTCTGCAAGGTCCAGCAAGTCAGACAGTCTAAGCCTGGTTTGACTGTTTTTCAATTTCTGTCTTAAAATGTAGAGAAGAAATCTACTAGACGGTTTAATCCTGGTAGTTTAATCCTAGCAGATATTAGATTAGGTAGAGAAACATATGAGACCAATAGTATAATCTAGTCTCATGGAGTGATAAGGGTAGAAGTTGAATAGGTTTATTTTCATGTTTGTAAAAAATAAATGATGTAAAGGGTCTACTAGTCCAAATTCACCCTAGAAGAAAATTCTAGGACCGTAGGATGGGTAGGTAGACTGCTTGGGAATGTTTCTGTTGATATATCATGTTTGTGGCAGCTGACCAAGGAAGAAAAGATGTCTCAAGGTACCAAGCATCTGACCTACTCCAAAGATTCATCTTCTGAATTCTTGACTCCTTCAAGAAGTAGCCATCCCCATGTGGAGCCACTATTAGCCCCCTATGAATTTTTGACAAGCAAACAGGGGGGCTAAAATATTTTTTAGCCTTCAAGAAATGCATTTCCTCTGAAAACACATCATCCTTGAAGTCTCCTTGTGCCTTTTTCCTTTGATAAATTCCCTCTGTTGATTCCCATTATAGAGCCTCTCTGATTGCAAAAGTTGTGCTCCAAAGGACCTATTTTTATCCCTGGTATCCCTGCAAATGTCCCTTTTTCCCCTTTGTTAAAATCCACCATTTTACCCCCCTCTAAACCATACATAATACCCCTGGTTTGCTTTATTTCCCCCTCTTTCTCCTACCATTACCTTTCCCTAGCCTTAAAATGCACTTAAAATGGACCATAAACCATATTTTCCATGTGTATGGGTTTAGCACCATTTGGCCAGCCCCTGAACCGTATTTCCCCCCCACGCGACCGCGGCGCTAGAACCAGGTGCCAAGGTGGAAGGCACTTACCGTATTTGAATGTCGGGAGCGTTTTGAGCCGTCGATCTATACAGATCGGGCGGTCATCACATCCCCACATCTTCCACCATTCAACCCATTCACCGCCCGTTCATCGCATCTCCACCATTCATTACCCGCCAGATCAACAACCCGTATTTTACCTGCCTAGTGGTCCCCATGCACTGTTCATAAACCACCAGTTTCTATTGCACTGCCTTTCGGGGGTAGGCAGTATTTTCTGATTGGCCAGCGATTCCACTCATCGCACGACGCATGGCAGTGGCACTATTTCTAAACGGCTCCTCCATCGCACGTTATCGTTCGGCACAGGACACAGAGCGATATGCATATCAGCCGTCCGATCTGCGATGACCCATCCAACGGTTGTCACTCCACGAAGCTGCGCGCAGGTTAACCCATAGCAACAGTGCCCCTAGCTAGCCTATCCATCGCCCTCTGTCGCGTCCCCAGCCATCAATATCCTCCTGAGATCGGACGGTCCAGATTCATCCGCACGCCCGCCGTTGACCCCGTACCGCCACGTCATCATCCTACGTGTCTCATTGTTTTTCTCACCTGTCCCTGTATTTATATTTCATTCCAAGGTCAAAGTTTAATGTTTTTATGATTAAATTTTCTGTCGCAATGCCTCCCCGTGCATTTCCTGCTCATTCATGGTTTTCCTCCACAGTATTCGCTGCATTCATCGTCCACGACCACTTTCGTCGTCTCCACTTCATCCACCACCTCCATACATGTTTTTCTCAGTAGGTTTTCATTTTTTCCAGGGTTTCGAGTGGCCAATAAACCACCATAATTCACAGTCCCTGTCACAGTGACAGAGAACAAAGGAAAAGACCATTTGCAGGAGCTGGAATTATGAAGAAAGGGCTTGGGAAGGAGCCATGACAGGACTTGCATTAAAAGAACAGGGTTTTGAATTCTGTAAAACTCCCCCAGAGCAATTAAAAGTGCAGTTTTCACCGATAGAAAGTACGAGAGAAGCAAGGAGCTTAAGGCGCGAAATGAATATCTTAGAGCCTTAATTCAGTGGTTTAGAGGCAAGTACCAGATCGAAGACATCATGGAGCACACAGAGGGTACAGCAAATAGAAATTTAGGTATGTCAGGGTTTGCACACTAGCAGAATGTTTTCCCCATAAAGGACAGAGTGCCCATGCAGCTTTTATTCTATACCGTGTTCCTAGAGAGTTTCCCACCCTGACAACAGTCCTACGCTATCAGGAGCATTAGTTACACAGCATGGAAGACTTATTTTTGTTCAGTTCACCAGAATTACTACAGAAGGCTACGGCAAGTACATCAAAGACATACCTTGAGTAAATTGCAGCCTGACGAAGATCACTCTTCCATCTGTAAAGCGTAGAAGATAAATGCTCAGAATTAAAACTGAATGGAGCCTCGGTCCTCCTACTGCTTCAGAGTTTTAATGCTGCTTATTAGTTTACAACTACCATTTTTATTCTTTTCTCCTACAAGAACCCTGAAGGACATATTGTAAAGGTTGTTGTTCGGCGACTGCCGTTGTAGTTAGAGGGATTCATTTTTTACTATTAGAACAGCTTGGGAGATAGTAGCAGAGTAGTTTGTATTGTAGTAGGCTGGGAGAAGAAGTTTGGATTGTAACAGCCATTGGGCTCAATGTATGCGACTGGTTTTGCATCAATTAATCAAGCACGTTTCACAGGATCCTGGTCTATTACTATTGGTGATGTTCTTCTAACATTATTTATTACATTCTCATACTGTCTCATTTTCTGCTGGCTTGCATCAGAAATATGGCATAGGATTTACCCTTGCTAGGTACCCTATGTCTCTGCTCTCCTTACCTTTAATGTTTTTCTGCTAAATGTGTTATCTAAGGATTGGTTTCAGTTAATTTAACCAGTGTAGTAGTTCCTTATGCTGCTAGTTGATGTATGAATTGATGAAATCTATCTTTAGTTGTTCTTGTTGGGTTTAAGCTGGAAGATTTGGGAACACTGGGGATTAGAGTTAGTCCTGTCCACTAGGATCCTTGTGCGACCAGCTGGCCTTTCTAAGATCTCTCTGTTAAACTTATCCCTGTTTTTCCTTAGAGCATGCTAAAGCTGACCTGGAGTTAAATGACCTCTGGTCCGACCTATAAGCTGCCCCTTTGTTCCTCCTGTGAGAGTTGCCTTTGAGTATGTCCAAGCAGGTCTGGAGTTAAATGACCTCTGACCTTATCTATAGACAGAAATTAGGTTGCTTCCCTTCTTTCACTTTCAATCCTTAATGTTCCATCCCACCATCTAATCTAAAAAAATCCTTTAGTATTAGATGACTTTCCCTCTGAAAGCTTTGGCTAGTTGTTGCAAGTAATTCCCTTTCATGACTCCATAGCCCAATGGATGGTACTTTCTTGACCTATCCTCTTTGCTGAAACATCCTGCTATTTTTCTGCTTTCCTCCTATTACCTTCTCAGTCTATGATCTCATGACCAACCCAGCAACCAACCAACCAAATCATTTAAAACCCCCCTTTGTGCTTCATACCTAGCCTAACATCTCATTTTGAGCTTCAAAGATATATCATTCTTTGTTTTATTAGAGAGATCCCTCTCTGGACCCAGGAGGGCTAGATCCTGACGTCTGAAATTGGTTCGGATGTTGTCTCATCTTTTGGTCTTGCCAATCTGGCCAAAACATGGGAACCCCAACATAATGGCGACTCCACAGGGGAAGTTGAGTGCATTTCACCTTAAACATTCCTAGGCACTCAAAAGACCCAAAATATCTGGTTAGAATGGTATCTCATTGTTGGTGGTGGACAGCATCCTGCTTCAAACATTCATATACATCCACCTGGCGACTCCACACTCCATAACTCTCAAAGACTCCACTGGAGGAAGAACCTGAAATATGGCTAGGCCTCATAGAAGGGTAGAACACATGGGTTGGATTTGGTTTAAAGAATTCATTTTTTTTGTCTACCACTATGTTCTGTCCTACTTCAAACCTAATCAAGTGTACAAAGATAAGACCCACAATGAGTATGGGAAAGATCTCAAGCCTCAGTCTTCAGACCATGAGCAAACCTGTACTCCTGTGAAGAACCTGGTGGAACAAGAGGCTCATATGGTATCTCCCGCTCCTGAAGAAGCTTCAAGCAGCCATGAGCCCATTTTTATACCACCTACACCTACAAAGGTCATAGAAATATATAAGCCTCTGGTTTTACCTCTTACTTTCCAACCCCTTCCTTCAGAACTTATAAATCAGCTGCCTCTTTTTTATGGAGAAAATAAAGGGTCCACTTCTGAATAACATGTTCAAAACCTTTAGGATTTACTTGAATTGTATGAAATAGAAGAAGATGATGTGTGCATTAGAATTTTTGCCTTGTATTTACAAGGGAATGTTAAAAGTTGGTTCAAAGGCCTTCTAGTAGCAAGCATTTTCAGCTTTCATCAATTTTCTCAAGTTTTCCTTGATAGGTGGGCAGCCCCAAAGAATGCTCTCCTCATCCTAGGAGAGTATCAAAATTTGAAAAGGAAACCAGGAGAGACAGTACAAGAATTTTCAGCCAGGTTCAATGAGGTATATCATGCAATACCTTCTGACATAAAACCACCTCTAGGATGGGCCCTAGTGGATTATCTGAGTTCTTTTGACCCCGAGGTGGAATTTCATATAAGGGAGAGAGAGCCTTCGAGCCTGGAAGAAATGCATAATATAGAAATTACTGTCGAACACAACATAAAGTGTAGGGAGGAAAGATTAAAAGCAGCAAAGAAAGACCAAGCAGAGCAAACAAGGCAGATCTCTTTAGAAAACAAGCTGGAAAGATTGATAGAGACTGTCAATACCCTGCTGAACACAGAAGAGGAAGAATATGAGGCTGAAACCAGAAATGATGATTGGAAAAGACCTGCTCCTTATCCTCAAGAAAGACAAATTAGATCAATGCAAGACGTAACCAGCATGCCAAGCATGTATGATGAACGAGAGTTAGAATCAGAAAATAAACTTGCAGACTATTTTGAAGAAAGACTGGCTGAGAGTCCTGAAGATTTGATGGGTGACAATGCTTATAATTATGATTCCTCTGATGTTGATATGTCTGATGATAATTTTTTCCAAAGGGAAACTGAGCTTGCAGGGCCATCATCAGTAGATTCATGGGTGGAATATCACGACCTTCAACTTCAAGAAAGGGACGAACCCATGCAGGACATCTATGATACTGATGGAGAAAGTGTTGAAAGCATGATGATAGTTAAAGATTCATTGAATCTTATCTCTGTTTTATATCCGAACATCAGTTACACTTGCCATGAATATGGAAGTCAGCAGCTTTCTAACTCCGAGGACAAGGAGGAAAGGAATGAAGAAAATATTGAGCAAGACTAATGTCCTGAGCCTTCCCCTGAAAGGGTCGAGGTAATCCAAGAAACCCCTGCTCAAGAATATGTTAATTTTTTCACAGATTACAACTCACTACAGTATAACCGGCCAAGGTTAGAAGAGGACAACCCTGCATATATGATGAACCCTCCAGTTCATACTACAGTGAAGATGAGCGAGATCTTCTTTCCCACAGACATCTTTGTCTTGATCCAGAGGAAGAGGAGGTATTCTTGGTTTATGCTCATCTGCCAAATACTACCGACCAGGAAAAGGAGGAGTGTGATTACAGAGGCCACATTGTAGATGCAATGATTGAAACTGCCCAGGATACAGACAGCCTACCATTCATGGGAGGCTTTGAAGAAAAAAGTTTTCATCATGTTTTTGTTGATCTTGTGGCAGAATACATGGAGGCCCTGACTGGCCTAGCTCCTCAAGCATCAGTCCTTTTCAAGAGCCAGATACATCATAATTGGTCACCACTACCGGTGGCCTCAGTTTTGAAAATCCACATGCAGAGCATCCTACGGTTATCTCTGATGAGCAGTCAGTTCTTCTTCCCTTTTTTGCTATTGCTTGACTGGCTGCATTGGCATTATTGTATCACCTAAAGCATCAGGGATTTCCAGTTAGAGTAGGGTAGGTAGGAGGTCTGAAATAAAGCTTAGCCTTTGAGCATGTAGTTAGTTGTTTTAATTTCTGCAAGGTCTAGCAAGTCAGATAGTCTAAGCATGTTTTGACTGTTTTTCAATTTCTGTCTTAAAATGTAGAGAAGAAATCTACTAGACGGTTTAATCCTAGCAGTTTAATCCTAGCAAATATTAGATTAGGTAGAGAAACATATGAGACCAATAGTCTAATGTGGTCTCATGGAGTGATAAGGGTAGAAGTTGAATAGGTTTATTTTCATGTTTGTAAAAAATAAATGATGTAAAGGGTCTGCTAGTCCAAATGCACCCTAGAAGAAAATGCTAGGACCTTAGGATGGGTAGGTAGACTGCTTGGGAATGTGTCTGTTGATCTATCATGTTTGTGGCAGCTGATCAAGGAATAAAATATGGCTCAAGGTACCAGGAATCTGGCCTACTCCAAAGATTCATCTTCTGAATTCTTGACTTCTTCAATAAGAAGCCATCCCCATGTGGAGCCACTGTTAGCCCCCTATGAATTTTTGACAAGCAAACAGGGGGGCTAAAATGTTTTTGAGCCTTCAAGGAATGCATTTCCTCTGAAAACACATCATCCTTGAAGTCTCCTTGTGCCTTTGTCCTTTGATAAATCCCCTTTGTTGATTCCCATTATAGAGCCTCTCTGATTGCAAAATCTGTGCTCCAAAGGACCTATTTTTATCCTTGGTATCCCTGCAAATGTCCCTTTTTTCCCCTTTGTTAAAATCCACCATTTTACCCCCCTCTAAACCATACATAATACCCCTGGTTTGCTTTATTTCCCCCTCCTTCCCCTACCATTACCTTTCCCTTGCCTTAAAATGCACTTAAAATGGACCATAAACCATATTTTCCATGTGTATGGGCTTAGCACCCTTTGGCCAGCCCCTGAACTGTATTTCCCCCCCACGCGACCGCGGCACTAGAACCAGGCGCCAATACGAAAGGCGCTTACCGTATTTGAATGTCGGGAGCATTTTGAGTCGTCGATCTATACAGATCGAGTGGTCATCGCATCCCCACAGCTTCCACCGTTCAACTTGTTCACCGCCCGTTGATCGCATCTCCACCGTTCATTACCCGCCAGATCAACGGCCCGTATTTTACCCGCCCAGTGGTCCCCGCACACTGTTCATAAACCACCGGTTTCTATCGCACCACCTTTCGGGGGTAGGCGGTATTTTCCAATTGGCCAGCGATTCCACTCATCGCACGACGCGTGGCAGCGGCACTATTTCAAAACCGCTCCTCCATCGCACGTTATCGTTCGGCACAGGACACGGAGCGATATGCATATCAGTCGTCCGATCTGCGATGGCCCATCCAACGGTTGTCACTCCACGAAGCTGCGCGCAGGTTAACCCATAGCAACAGTGCCCCTGGCCCGCCTGTCCATCGCCCTTCGCCGCGTCCCCAGCCCTTGATCTCCTCCTGAGATCGGACGGTCTAGATTCATCCGCACGCCCGCCGTTGACCACGTACCACCACATCATCATCCTACGTGTCTCATTGTTTTTCTCGCCTGTCCCTGTATTTATATTTCATTCCAAGGTCAAATTTTAATGTTTTTATGATTAAACTGTCTTTCACGATGCCTCCTCGTGCATTTCCTTCTCATTCATGGTTTTCCTCCACAGTATTCACTGCATTCATCATCCACGTCCACTTTCGTCGTCTCTGTTGCATCCACCACCTCCATACATGTTTTTCTCAACAGGTTTTCGTGTTTTGCAGGGTTTCAAGCGGCCAATAAACCACCATAACTCACAGTCCATGTCAGAGTGACAGAGAAAATAGGAAAAGACCATTTGCAGGAGCTGGAATTATGAAGAAAGGGCCTGGGAAGGAGCCATGACAGGACTTGCATTAAAAGAACAGGGTTTTGAATTCTGTAAAACTCCCCCAGAGCCATTAAAAGCGCAGTTTTCACCGACAGAAAGTACTGGAGCAGCAAGGAGCTTAAGGCATGAAATGAAGATCTTAGAGCCTTAATTCAGTGGTTTAGAGGCAAGTACCAGATCGAAGACATCATGGAGCACACAGAGGGTACAGCACGCGGAAATTTAGGTATGTCAGGGTTTGCACACCAGCAAAATGTTTTCCCCATAAAGGAAAGAGTACCCATGTAGCTTTTATTCTATACCGTGTTCCTAGAGAGTTTCCCACGCTAACAACAGTCCTACGCTATCAGGTGCATTAGTTACACAGCATGGCAAACTTATTTTTGTTCAGTTCACCAGAAGTACTACAGAAGGCTACGGCAAGTACATCAAAGACATACCTTGAGTAAATTGCAGCCTGACGAAGATCACTCTTCCATCTGTAAAGTGCAGAAGATAAATGCTTAGAATTAAAACTGAATGGAGCCTCGGTCCTCCTACTGCTTCAGAGTTTTAATGCTGCATTTAAGTTTACAACTACCATTGTTATTCTTTTCTCCTACAAGAACCCTGAAGGACATATTGTAAAGGTTGTTGTTCGGCTGTTATCGTTGTAGTTAGAGGGATTCATTTTTTACTGTTAGAACAGCTTGGGAGATAGTAGCAGAGTAGTTTGTATTGTAGTAGGCTGGGAGGAGAAGTTTGGATTGTAACAGCCATTGGGCTCAATGTATGCGACTGGTTTTGCATCAATTAATCAAGCACATTTCACAGGATCCTGGTATATTACTATTGGTGATTTTCTTCTAACATTGTTTATTACATTCTCATACTGTCTCATTTTCTGTTGGCTTGCATCAGAAATATGGCATAGGATTTACCCTTACTAGGTACCCTATGTCTCTGCTCTCCTTGCCTTTAATGTTTTTCTGCTAAATGTATTATCTAAGGATTGGTTTCAGTTAATTTAACCAGTGTAGTAGTTCCTTATGCTGCTAGCTGATGTATGAATTGATGAAATCTATCTTTAGTTGTTCTTGTCGGGTTTAAGCTGGAATATTTGGGAACACTGAGGATTAGATTTAGCCCTATCCACTAGGATCCTTGTGCGACCAGCTGGCCTTTCTAAGATCTCTCTGTTAAACTTATCCCTGTTTTCCCTTGGAGCATGCTAAAGTTGACCTGGAGTTAAATGACCTCTGGTCCGACCTATAAGCTACCCCTTTGTTCCTCCTGTGAGAGTTTCCTTTGAGTATGTCCAAGCAGGTCTGGAGTTAAATTACCTCCGACCTTATCTATAGACAGAAATTAGGTTGCTTCCCTTCTTTCACTTTCAATCCTTAATGTTCCATCCCACCATCTGATCTAAAAAAATCCTTTAGTATTAGATGACTTGCCCTTTGAAAGCTTTGGCTAGTTGTTGCAAGTAATTCCCTTTCATGACTCCATAGCCAAATGGATGGTACTTTCTTGACCTATCCTCTTTGCTAAAACATCCTGCTATTTTGCTCCTTTCCTCCTATTACCTTCTCAGTCTATGATCTCATGACCAACCCAGCAACCAACCAACCAAATCATTTAAAACCCCCCTTTGTGCTTCATACCTAGCCTAACATCTCATTTTGAGCTTCAAAGATATATCATTCTTTGTTTTATTAGAGAGATCCCTCTCTGGACCCAGGAGGGCTAGATCCTGAGGTCTGAAAGTGGTTCGGATGTTGTCTCATCTTTTGGTCTTGCCAATGTAGCCAAAACATGGGAACCCCAACACCCTCCTTGGCACATAAGTCTCTGAAAGCATTGGAGTTGTACTTCCCACCCATTGTATGACCTTAGTGCCTTGATATTCTTATCTATGTGGTTCTCCACCAATGCCTTGAACTCCACAAACTTCGAGAAGGCTTTATCTTTGGTCTTCATGAAGAATATCCAAGTATTTCTCGAGTGGTCATCAATTAGGGTGACATAATATCTGTAATGAGGGATGGAGAGGAAAATAGTCCACATACATTCAAATGCACCAACTCTAGAATATTCTTGACCCTTTCATCTCTGCTGGGGAAGGATTTCTTGGCATACGTCATGCTGATCTACACTACATGATGGCAACACTGTGACAGTATCTCTCAATATCTTTAGCGCAACATGGTGTAAGTGACCCATATGCCTATACCAAAGCTCCCTAAGGTCACAACTCTACTCACTAAATTTTCTACTGCTCAAGGCAAAAACTGTCTCAAACTAAAGTCTGTAGAGGTTCTTCACTCTAACCCTAATCTACTTAGCTGCTCCAGAGTTGAAAGGCTTGATGAGGGCTTTACCTTCGTTGAAAATGACCACGTACCCCTTTTTCTTCAAAGTTGAGACTGAAACAAGGTTTTACTTTAGGCTTAAGACATAAATGACATCTCTCAGGTAGAGAGGGTTTCCAAACCCCCTCTCAAACTTGATAATACCCACACCCTTGGCTAGGTACCTGCCATCATCTCCCATTTCTATATGAAATTGCACGTCTTTCTCAGTTAACTGGCTGAAATTATCCTTGTTGATGGTCATATGACAAGATGCCCCATTTTCAATATATAATACGCTGCTATTCATTGAGCTTGCTAGGAAAACTATGAGCAAGAACTCCCCCTCAAACTTAGAATTGAACTCGTCCAGCTCAGCTAAAGCTTCCACTTTGTCCTTCTTGGACCCCTTCTTCCTCTGTGGACACTTGGTGGCGTAGTGTCCAAATTGATGGCATTGGAAGCATTTTATCTTGGACGGATCCTCCTTCTCTTTCTTCCCTTGGGAGTTGGACTCAGCCTCTCTCGTGCTCTTCTTGCTCTTGGTATTGTCCCCTTTCCTAGCTAGGGCAATGTTTTCTTCTTCCTCATGTTTAAAATGAACTCCAGATGTGATTTGCTTCTGAATCTCCTCGTGAACAAAGTCACTCGACAACCACTCCTAGTTTGAAAGCTTCTCTATGCCACTCACTGTGTCCTAGAAGTTATCCCATGATTTGTGAAGCCCTAACAATGCAAGGCTCACCAAATTTGCTTCTGGTATTGTCTCCCCTTCACCATCCAACTCGTCCTTCACCTGGGTGAATTTGGTGAGATAGGAAACTATGGGCTTCAAATTGCCCATATGGATGTTTCTCAGCTTGTCCTCGAGCACAAGTTTTCTGGGTTCGCTTGTGCCCTGGTAAAGGTTCATAATCGCTATCCACATTTCCTTAGCAGTCTTCTTGTCTGAAATATGTGGAATTATATGGTCTTTGACTCCCTCAAGAATGAGTCTTCTCGCTTTGGAATCTTTCTTGTTGTGATGAACCAACTGTTGGGGGTAAGTTGGCGTGGCTGGTGGTTTCTCCACAAAATTATTCACACCTAGTACCTCAAGCACCACAAAAATTCTCTCCTTCCGTGAGCAAAAATTTGTTGCTCCTTCCAAACTGTGCTCTGGTCTCAAACCTTGGTATGACATCTAGTTGGTTGAACTTGTCCAGAAAACCTAGCACGTTGGTTTACTGGTAAAAGTTGTGCTTTGACCCTTTACTGAAACGATCTACACATATACCTGCACTCACACCTCCTTAGTGTAATTTGTTCTTGTATCTAAGGTCAAAACAACATGATGATGGTATTCACTCAAAAGCCTAGCTCTAATACCATGCTAGTTTTCTAAAACCGATTGAACTAATATGTGAATTTTAACCAAGAAAAGAATGAAAATTTGAACTTTAAATTTTAACCCACAAATATGATGAGTTTTATAACTTGCATGCAACTGAAAACAAAATTAATTGATGAAAGAAAGCACACCATAAAAACAATACATGATAAATTTACCCAGGAAACCCCAGTCTGGGGAAAACATTCAATCTTGGTGTTTTATTGTTCAGCTCAGCAAAATTTGCTTAAGGAAACTATGGCATTCAAGAGGGAAAACTTCCCTTTCTCTCTTTGCAAGCACTCTATGCAATTGTCTGTGCACTACAAAAACGCTCTGCCTCTCTTTTGTGCATTGGTATGGACTTGAATTACATCTGCGACCTCCTGTACGGAATTATCTCAACCCTTGGAGAGGTACATGAATGGATGGAAGTGATTATGGCTGAATCAACCTCCTTTCTTTGCCTCTTTCATGCAAATTTGAAACCCTAGCACTAAGCTGAACCTTTCTCTATCTCTTTGAGCTGAACACTAAGATGTCTTGTGCATGATGACCAAGCTCTGCACCCTTTTTCCCTTTTAGAATTTGAGTTGGGCCCTTCACTGACACGAATGGTTGAGATTAGATCTCCTTGGACTGCTGAGATCAATCTAATGTTTGACTATATTAAAATTTAAAATTTCCTAAGTCAAAAACAAATAGAAAAAGGTAAACTGTGCATTGGCCCCACTTGTGGGTCCCTCTGCCAAATTTAGTGCATTTTCTCAATATGGCATAACCCTTCCTCCTCTAACTTCATTTAACATTATTGATATCAATAGCATTAATCATTGAGATCATATACTATGTATCCTAAGATCCTTCACTGATGAATTCTCGTGCAAGACATGGATCTATTTCTTAAAGACAAAAGATGAAGTCTTTAGCAAGTTTCAAGAGTTCAAAGCTCTTGTTTAGAACTAGACAAGGAAGAAGATCAAGGTTTTGAGATCAAAAATGGGAGTGAGTATACCTTAGATGAGTTCAAGGATTTATGCAAGGAAACACGAATCAAGAGGGAGCTAACAGTTCCATACAACCCACAAGAGGATGGGGTTGCACAGTGAAAGAATCTATCCATCATAGCGACTGCTAAGGATGTGATTCATGACTAGGACTTGTCGACATTTCTTTGGACAAAAGCATGCAACACAATAATTATCTAGAACAAGTGTCTTGATAGGATATTGGAGGATAAGACACCAGAGGAGTAATTCATTGGTGTGGAGCAAGAGGTGAGTTGTTTTCACATCTTTAGTTGTCTAGTTTATATCCATGTACCTGTAGAAAAGAGGATCAATTTGGAGCCCTTTAGAAAGAAGGGTTTATTTGTGGGCTACAACAAGACTTCAAAAGCCTATATGGTCTAAATTTTGGAGTAGAGGAAGAAAATGGTAATCAGGGATGTAAATTTTGAGGAAGAATTTGCATCTAGGAAATCACATGAGCCCATTCCGATGACAGAGGATGGGGAGCTGGAAGCTTCAAAGGTTCAAAAAGGGCCACCAAAGATACGAGCAATTTTTAGTTCAAGATGACAACCTTTAGGGGAGGAGGAGGAGACATTAGACTCTTCAGGGAGACCATGATGGTTCACACAAATATTAAGGGACGCTTAGGACTGTGTTGGGACTCCTAGGAGCACATTTAGGAAGAGAAACCTATAAGGTCCCTTTTTTCCGAGCTTTGTGAACAGAGAGCATCTAAAATTAATTGTAGGTTATGAGGTAACTAATTAATTAAAAGTGACTAAGAAAAAGAATATTACAAAGTCACTTTACTAAGAGAAAAGGTGACCCATGGTATCCAGACGATCCATGGTATTGACCATCGTATTTTGATAAGCCGTCGTAATAAAAATAGAAGCAAGAGCTCATTCGCGGATATGTGTGGAAGATTTGGTTAATTGATTTTTTGGGCTCATTGAGCTTTGTATGGGGGTTGGTAACCCTAATGTAGATCTTCTTCAGGGGTGAAACTATCCTCCCTAGGGATCAAAACTAGTGTTGGTGGTGAAACACCCACCCTAACTGGTCAAGAGGGAGAGCCACTTTAGGGTCTTCAGAGGTGCTTAGCGAGGAAGGAGGATTGAGAATTGTTAGAATTCAAGGTTCGGGAGATTAAGGTATTTGCGACAGATCGAGATTATTCTGGCAAAGGAAATTACATTACATTACGTTATTAAGGCCAAGCCATTTGATTATTTCCAGAGACCAAAATTTGGAGGTAGCCATTATAGCTACAATCAGAATTGAACATGGAGGATTTTTGGTAGGTTTCCAAATCTGCAATAATGTAAATTTATCCCTAGTTTATTTAATACACTGGTTGGAATTTTTTGTGTGGTATTTCTTTAGAAAATTGTGGTTACTATCTTTCCAAACATTTTATTGGAAATTACTTAAATTTTTGAAGAAATACAAAGAGAAAAATTATTGAAATTTATAAAATAACTAAAAGGGGTTATTACAAAGCCTTCGAAGAAGTTTACTATTTACATGGCATTGTTGAGCAACATCATTGATTCCAATCCTTCCATTTTTCAGGAGGCAACATACCAACAACTATGGCAGGATGCCATGGTGGACGAGTACATCTTCATTATGAAGAATGATGTTTGGGACATAGTGCCAAGACCGGAGGGGAAGTTGGTAGTAATTTTCAAGTGGCTCTAGAAAATCAAGCATGTTGTAGATGGAAGCATCGAGAAGTTCAAGGTGAGGCTTGTGGCGAGAAGGTTCTCCTAGAAATAGGTAGTGGATTATGAGGAAACATTTGCTTCACTTGCTAGGTACACTTCCACTAAGGAAATAATATATTTAGCTTCATTCATGGAATGGAGGATACCTCAGATTGATGTGAAGACAACTTTTCTTATTGGAATCATTGAAGAAGTGGACATAGAGCAACCTTAGGGCTTTGAGATAAATGCCAAGGGGACCCATGTTTGCAGGCTTAAGAAAGCCTTGTATGGACTCAAGCAGGCACCAAGATCATGGTTTTCCATGATTGATAGATATTTGCTAAGTATGGGCTTCCCCAAAAGTGAAGCAGATCCTAAATTATACTATATATTTTGTAATATCCCCAATTAGCAATTCTTCTAATTAGGATATTATTTTTGATAAATTTTGAGGTTGCTAATGTCAAGTAGAAATAAGGTGGGTTGTGACCCACAATTAATAATTAAGGGAAAAGCTACATCCTACTCCTATAGTTCACAAGGAAACTTGTGACCTTAGTGGGGTCCATGTGGCCAACATTCGATTTGGAGGCGACTCCCTAGGTGGCAGCGTGGGAGAGGCTCTATGGGGCAGCGCAGTGAGTCACTGGATGAGGGGACTGCGCAGTCCATATTGGGCCCAAGGGAACGTTGGGGGTTCAAGTGATAAAAGGAAGTGAAGGAAACTCATTTCCTCATTCATTCGACTTCTATTTTGATTGTCTTCTTGACATAGCACGGTTGTGCCGAGTGCCAAGTCTGCAGTGTTGTTTAGCACACGAGATCTTCAGGTGGAGATCTAAACCTCTACCTCGGGGGACTTCAAGTGCCTGCTCAAGAGAGGATTCGTACCATTTTGGAGGGTTATTTCACAACATATATTACAGAAGAAGCGTTTTCACTTTAGGGTCTGCGTAGAGGACGCAAAGACTGCACATTAGAGGACACAGTTCAGTTGGGAGGTTGCTCCGGGAGGTGAGAAGTGAGAGGATATTTTGGAGGAAACTTGGTGGGGAGGATTAGAGCTTCCTAATAGGGATTTTACAGGCATTGTGGTGGCCTCTAGTAGCATAATTTCCTGGACGACCGAATTGCCCAATCGCTGAGTGAGCCAAGCCCAAGAGGGCCAATTTCTGAGTCAAAACTAGGACAAACCCTTTCTGGGTTTTTCTGGGTTTATTGAGGGGAAGCCAAGGTCAATTTGGAAGAATTTTTTGGACAGGTTTGAGGTGTCAAACAGAGGTCCTAACTCAGCTAACAACTAGAGGAGCTAGGGGAAATTCGGCCGAAATTCCGGGGTCAACATCTGGCCAATTCCTTCATGGGTTTTTGTGAGTTTTGTGAGTAGATTCCGGGTTTAAAAGCTCATAATTTTATGATTAGGGGAAACAACCCAACCAGCAGTCCGAAGTTAGCCAACATCAACATTTCTGGGTAGAGCAATGCAACATCAGAGCCATTTCCAGAGAGACATCCCCACTTGATTTGAGATGTATTCAAACCTGCCTTGAGCAGGTCCAGGTGCACTCATTCCAACACCATTATTGTACTCATTTCCGACATTAATAAAATGTCTCAGATCATGTTTTTGGCTCTAGTTTTCATGTGTTAATAGCGTGATTTTACTTGTTGTAATTTTTAGTCTATTTTTTCTTGCATTACTGTCATTTTCCCTTTTGGGGATGTTACATTGGTATCAAAGCTTCGTTCTTGGCTCAACCGTGGGGATCTTTTCCCATGAACGAGGAAGGTAGGTAGAACATTACCCACCAAAGGGTAGTAGAGGTGGCAAATATGGGGGAGTCAAGGAGCAAAGGGGAAGTAGCATTTGGTAGCATCTTAAAGGCTATAAATGATTTAGCCAAAGGACAGAAGGGAAATTTGGAAGGACTCAAGAAAAATAATAGGAATAAGAGCATCCATCACAAGTCCCTATTTGGGGAGACTTCAAGGGTCTCACAACAGTGTGACCACCCTTAACCAACCACTCACCTACTAGCCTTCAGTAGGCCAACCAGGACCACACTGCCTACATTTTTACCGTCAGTACCGAGTGAGCAAGGTAGGCGGCATGATCATATACCCATGGGAGATTATTTCCAAGAATGGCAGTCCATGGGGGGGGGAATTCAGAGCAACTTTGTCATTCAGAGATTATTGCCAGTTCAAGTAGGATGAGAAAGGCAGGAATAATGGGGGGTCTAGTATGCAGAGCTCAGAGTTGCAGCGTACCATTGGGAGGATAGCTTTTCCCAAGTATGATGGATCCACCGATTGCATGGCTCAGGATCGGGTGGGAAAGTTGGATACCTTTTTCCAGCTTAACTGAGTAACAGAGGGGGAAGCCATTAGAATGGCTACCTCACACTTGGAGGATGAGGGCACACAAGATCATGTGGAGCATGTGGATACACCGAATATGACATAGGGATCACTCATGTTGGAGACTTCCTTTACCATGTAAGTTGACATCCTAGTAGAGAGATGGGTGAGGTGATGACAGGGGTAGTTTCCGAGTCTTCGGGTGGTAGTAGCATGCGGCAGATGGGTGAGGTGCCAAGGGATGTATCCACCTTTGATGAGGTGCTAGGAGATATAGAGGTATTGGATGATGGTCGCACACAACAGTGTCATTAGCTTTAGGACGACCTTCTATTTTTGCAAGGGAAGGCCACATCAGTACGAGAGGCTATTTTGTTGCATAACAAGGAGTTGGAGGGCATGAGAGTGGTTTGTGCCGAGTCAGCGACCAAGTTGGCCCACATTGGGGAACGGTTGGATTCCCTAATGGTACAACTAGAGAGCACATTGGAGTGTCAGAGAAACCCCCTTCAAGCATACATAGACGAGGCTAGCGACACTGTTGGGTCACCTCTTCCCATTGGAGAGAGAGAGATGGAGCCACCTGGTCAGATCTCACATATTGACCTAGATAGCGGGATGAGACGATCAGAGTTGCACAGGGTGCAACATCTACATGTTGGGGTTGGATGGCGAGATATTTTGAGTTGGTACTTGGTGGAGTGGGTTATGGAGATGGTGGTGGACCTGAGGGGTAGTTCAACAGGATTTTCCAGGTGCTGGGAATACAGGAACCCCATACTGGCATTGGGATCGGGGTGGGACTACCTATCGTTTCCCAGGCATGCCGGTTGACTATGTCTTGGAGGGTACAATTGGCCCAGCATTTGAGCGTGCACATCTGTTAGGGGAGTTTCGGTCAGCTCCAATGGCCAACCAGTTTATGGGTAGACTACTTGGGTTGTCTTGGTATGACATTTGTACGCGGGGTCACGGGGTGATCAACATACTTTAGCAGGAGCTTGTCAGAGGAGGTGTCATTGGCAGGCCACTAGACGGTTCCTTGTATGGAGCCAAGGATTCTTCACCTTTGTGTGAGGCACAGAGGTCACAGTGGATCAGAGCAGTGGTGGCATCACAATTGACACATAGGGAGATTCACTTCTTAGACCCCTCATGGAGGGTTTGGAGTGATGATGCATTCATCAACGGGTGTAGTAATGCGACGATGGAGGTGATGATACTGATTGGGGGTGATTCGACATGTAGAGACACAACTCTAGGCCATCACATCCAAGGATATGTGGGAGCATGAGCAATGGACTACCAGTGGACATGGAGGTGCATGGTGGTGTACCGTAGTGTGTTGGACTGCATTGTGGAGTAGGAGTGTCTTACATCACATTGAGTACATGCGAGTGACTGGTGCCTTGACACAGACAAGGCATGGGATGGTACAGGGTAGTACAACAGTAGCAGGGGGTATCCAATGGTGTAAAAGGGTATGCCGCAGTGTGTAGTGGCATGTCGAGGAGTACATGGATGATCGGTGGTATGCAGGGGTATATGGTGTTGCATAGAAGGTTCTGGTTGACAACCACAGGTTGGGGGATGAGATGATCATCTGCAGGGGTGGCATGTCAGTCATCGTTGAGCCTACGCCTGGGGAGCGGGTCATGAGGGAGACATGTGTCACTCTTTTATTAGGGCATGTCGAGACCATGCATGAGCATGGGATATTGGTTACAACCGAGGTCGCATCCCAGTATGTGTCTCGGCTCTAGACAATGTAGCACCACATTATCGAGAGTGTGGATGGAAAATCTAGTGGAGATGGTTGGCAGGAACATGAGGGATCCACATGCCTTGAGTCAATTGCGAGTATCAGATATCCATCTATTGGTTGCATTCAGAGGGTGGCTATTTGTCACATGTGGCTTCTAGCAATCATTGGTACTACATAGTGGAAGGCACAGGGCAGGTTAGCATGCATCAGTTTTTCCCATGATATATGGACCCTCTATATTGGTCACATGCAGGGACTAGAGATGAGGCACAGAGGGATTCCTGCAGTTGTCAGAACTATGGTGCAGCGGGTCCGACTATGGGATGCAGAGATTTAGTTGATTGATAGACTATTATGTATCGTGATGGTCAGAGTCAAGACAAATAGTGATCTAGTTCATTATTGGGTTGGCACATGGGGGTACATAGAGGCCTTCATTTGATGGTGAGGCCGACTTTCTCTATTGTTGCATAGGGTCGGAGTTACATTCAGAGGGGTAGATATTGGCATCATGGTGATGCTTGGGCTGAATGAGCTTGTCTCTCACAGATCTCCTACCACTAGGCCTCAGGAGAGGAGGATACAGTTTGCGAACTATGGGGAGTATCTCATGTTCAAAGTAGCGTAGCGTCAGCATGGTGGTACCTCTCCAATATTAGCAGGGGACTCGAGCATTACAACTCCACACAACTTGATAGCCTTTAGGGATGAGTTGTATACTACATGGGGAGATCATGTAGATCTTCCATTGGGCTTTAGCGAGTCATTGATGGAGTGGGGAATTTCATTAGCATGGCAGGTTGTTCAGCCGGATGACAACAGGAGGGGCTCATGTGAGCGAGACACTATCTCTTCCGGGATTAGATGGTATCTTCGAGGGTTTACTCTTGGAGTGCATGGGATGGACTACTTGGTAGGAAAAATCCATGGGGTGCTGGGCATAGTGCCATATTATCCTAGTTCCCTACTCACTAGTGGCGTTCAGAGGGCCTTTGCTACTTGTTCCTGGCAGGATGGTGAGTGGAGTAGGGGGAGCTTCATGTTGGACAGGATGGCTTGGGATCCAGGTATTAAGGGATCCTTTCATATCACGGAGATGCAAAGGTCATGGATGATACAGTGGCGCATCTGGGACCCGACACAATTTTGCAGCCACAGTGGGGAGCGTCAGCTAGATAGGATGCTTGTTCAGGCATTGTTTGAGGACAAGCAATTTTTGGCGGGGAGGACTGTAATATCCCCAATTAGCAATTCTGCTAATTAGGAGATTAATTTTTGATAAATTATGATGTTTCTAATTTCAAGCAGAAATAAGGTGGGTCAAGACCCAAAATTAATAATTAATAAAAAAGCTACAACCTACTGCTATAGTTCACAAGGAAAATTGCGGCCTCATTTTGGTCCATGTGGCCGGCATTCGATTTGGAGGCAGCACCCTAGGTGGCAGTGTGGGAGAGGCTCTATGGGGTAGCGTAGTGAGTGGCTGGATGAGGGGACTGCACAGTCCATGGTGGGCCCAAGGGAACGTTGGGGGCTCAAGTGATAGAAGGAAGTGAAGGCAGCTCATTTCCTCATTCATTCGATTTCTATTTTGATTGTCTTCTTGACATAGCATGCTTATGTCGGGTGCCAAGTATGCAATGTTGTTTAGCACATGAGATATTTAGGTGGAGATCTCAACCTATAACTCGAAGGAGTTCAAGTGCCAGCTCAGGAGAGGAGTCGTACAATTTTGGAGGGGTATTTCACAACAAATATTACAAGAGAAGTGTTTTCACTTCAGGCACTGTGTAGAGGACGCAGAGACTACGCAGTGGACACAGTTCAGTTGGGAGGTTGCTCCGGGAGGTGAGAAGTGAGAGGATATTTTGGAGGACACTTATAGATTCCTAACAGGGATTTTCCAGGCATTTTTTTGGCCTCCAGTAGCAGGATTTCCAGGAGGACCGAATTGCCTAGTAGCTGGGTGAGCCAAGCCCAAGAGGGCCAATTTCCGAGATCAAAACTAGGACAAACCCTTTCTGGGTTTTTCTAGTTTTATTAAGGGGAAGCCAATGTTTATTTGGCAGAATTTTCTGAGCAGGTTTGAGGTGTCAAACAAAGGTCCTAAGTCAGCCAACAACTAGAGGAGCTAGGGGAAATTGGGCCAAAATTCTGAGGTCAACATCTGGCCAATTCCTTCATGGGTTTTTGTGGGTTTTGTGATTTGAGTCTATAGTTAAAATCCTGGAATTTTCTGAGCAGGGGAAAAAACCCAACCAACAGTCTGAAGTCAGCCAACAACAACATTTTTGGGCAGAGCAGTGCAGCTTCAGAGCCACACTGATCCATTTCGAGAGAGACATCCTCGCTTGATTTGAGATTTATTCCAGCCTGCCTTGAGTAGGTCCAGGTGCACCCATTCCAGCACCATTATTGTACTCATTTCTGGCATTAATAAAATGGCTCATATCATGTTTTTTCTCCAATTTTCATGTGTTAATAGCGTGATTTTACTTGTTGTAATTTTTAGTCTATTGTTGCCTGCATTACTGTCATTTTCCCTTTTGGGGATATTACATATTTGTTGGGTCTAATATGCTTATTTTGGTGCTATATGTAGATGACTTGTTTCTTATAGGTGTAGAGAAACTCATTGCAAAGTGCAAAGTATATATGGTAGCTAAGTTCGAGATGAAAGATGTTAGCATGATGCATTGCTTCTTAGGTTTGGAGGTTTGGCAAAAACCGAGGGAGATATTCCTTGGGCAAGGTAAGTTTGCAATTGGGATCCTAAAGAGATTTCAAATGGGAGGACTGCAAATCTATGGCCTCACCCATGATCACCAATCTAAAGGAGATGATAGCTTCAGATTTAGAATTGGTGGATCCCACATTGTATAATCAACTGATAGGTTCCTTGATGTATTTGGTTAACAGTAACACTATACTAGATATATCTTATCATTTATGCGTTGAACACTTTTAAGTCAATTCATGGTGGAGCCAAGGTAGAAGCATTGGATAGCAGTAAAACACTTGCTTAGATATTTGAGGGGCACAATGGGGTATGGTCTGAGATACCATGGAGCATGGTCTAAGATTTGTTGGAGAGGGTGAAGTGAATTTGCAGGGGTATATAGACTCAGATAGGGTAGGCAGTATAGTAGACAAGAGCACCTCAGGGTTTTGCTTTAGCTTGGGATCAACAATGATATCCTGGTTCAGCAGGAAGAAGACTTTCGTGGCACTTAGCTTAGTATAGGTAGAGTATATGGCACAGCTAGTACAATGATTATTGAGGCCATTTGGCTTCCTATGTTGATTGTAAATTTATTTGATCAGGACTTGGGTCCATGATGATTTACTGTGATAATATGGGTTGTATCAAATTATTTGAGAATCTAGTATTTCATGATAGGTACAAGCACACAGATATTAGATATTATTTCATTCGATACACAATTCAAAAGGGAGAAGTGAAGCTCCGGTATATTACCATCAATCAACAGATAGCTAATATTTTGACCTTTGTAAAGGGACGTTTGAAGCATTTAGAGACAAACCTGGATTGGTGCAGAATTCTTTCCTCGCTAAGAGGCAGTGTTGAGAAATATAGCTTGAGCAAGAGTTTCTTGCACATGTTTAGGTGTGTTGAAAAGTGTAACTAGGATCAGTCCTCATATTGTCTATGTACTTACGTATTTATGTAAAGTAGAAGACAAAGATAATAAAATGTATTTTTGTTATGCTTGCTTCGTGGGTTTCATGAGCAAGGTTTTATTATAGGTCTATAGACTTCTTCTTGATGTCTACTATTAGGTTTTGTCTTCTAGTTATAAATGTAATTAAGGGTCATAAATATGAAGAGTGTAGTCATAAAAAATGCTCCAATACCTTGTCATGTCCACCCTCATTAACGCTGGAATAAATGCACTACATGTCGGCCTATATATTCAATGATCAAGTCAGCCTAATATCATAAGGAAAATTTGGCTTATTTATAGACAGGATTGACTATATATACCTCAGTATATTGTGCAGAAAAACAGTGGCACAGATTCGATTTGTTTGAGTTTTTCGGATAGAGTTGCAGGATTTCAGGGCAGGAAAAGTTGCAGATTGCTCTGAAGAAGATTGCGGATTTTAGAGAGGATTCAAGTGTGGCTTAAAGGATAGAAAATTGCAGATAAATCTAAGTCTATACAGCGTGATAAATTCTAGCATAAGTGTGGGTTAAATAACAGAAAAAGGTGCGGACTTATCTGAAGATTTTACAGTGGTTAAAATGCGAATATCTCTGAGTTAAAGTGCAGAAAAAGGACAAGATCTAGTGTGGACTTTAGCACAAAAGTCAGTACAGGTTTAAGGAAAAAATAAGGTTTATATATCACCGCGTGTTGTCATAGCAAGAAAGAAGAGACTTTAGTTCGAGAAAGAAAGGAAGGTAAATCTGTGATTTACCTTCCTGTTCTATAGTGCGTAAAAGGAAATACTACTCTATTGAAGAAACTTCAGGGTCATCCAAAGTGAAAGGTTCCAAGTTATTTTGCCTAAGAGCTATCATAAAGAAGTCTGTGGAAAGAAGAATGCTATGCAAGGTACAAATACATCCTAGAAGATAGACCTAGAGATCGAGTTCTCTAGTATTGGTGATGTTCAGTGCAGGTTGGTGCAGAAAAGAAGGGTCAACATTGAAAATCAACAAAGAAGTAGTGGCAAGGTCTTGGATGCATTAATATGTTAAGGGTCTGAGTCTTGGTCATGGTACTTTTCATTTGAAGATATATAAGAAGAATTCCTTATGGGTTTTCCTCTCCAAGAGGGAGAGGTTTTGCCTTAGCTCGAGGAGCCTAACTTTGTGTCTTTTGTATTTTGGTGATTGACTTAATAAGCTAAAGAAGAGAAGATATAAGTAACTCAAGTAAGAACACAAGTAATTATCAAGAAGAGAATTTGAATTAATCACCAACCCTCTAAATTCTCAACAAGGTGTGAATGTGCTAGAAGTAGTTTGAGACAACTTCTAGTGACCTCTTAGTAAAAGTGGGAAATAACACCATCTCATAATTTCACTAAAATAAATACAAGTGAAAGTCTAATTTCCTATATTCTTCGTCTTAGAAATATCAATGAAATATTTTTAAATTATAGAATATTAGTGAATTAGATTTGTTCTAATCTTAATCCATACACATCGTTGTTGAGATAACGTGGTTGCTAGGATTAAGGAGATTAGTTATCCATGTTAAAGCATAAATAGGACAAGATGGGAGAAGTTGAAACATACATGAGAATAGTTGAGATAGGTAGAGATCAAGAGAAGGAGAGTTCAATTGAGAGAAGAAAGTGCAGATCTGTTGTAAGAAACATATGCAGCATTGTACAGTATTAGTTGATGCCTTATTTCTTTACCAGAGCCATACTTCTATTTCAACATGTTATATTTCTGTGTTTTGTCATATTTTTGTTTACTGTGTAGCTGCTAAGTTACAGCCGATTGTTGAAGTACCTTATAAGCTTTTCTCATTGGAATGATAAGCTGATTTAAAGGAGGAAATCATTGTGCATGTGTGTTATTCAATTATTTCTTTCATTGTTCATTTTTCTAGACGTGTGATTGTTGCATGTTCAAAAATATTTATTTTTGTGATTAACTAAGTTCAGATCTGATTTATTTAATAAAGGGAAACATGGGACAGAAATCATCAAAGGCCTTTTGAAAATTTGATAGTTTCCAAGAGTCATTCAAGTCTAGTGCTTCCACCATCCCAACCTCAAGCATTGTGAAAACAACCAGATAGTAGTGATGAATTGGATACTAAATGTTTGAATAAGATCTTCATCAATCGCTTCCTTAATCTGCAGTATGAATGTAATCTCTTTTATAGAACCAAAGTGTTTTACAGTGGTTTTCAACACAGCAGTAAAGTCTACAAAACCTTTTGAAAGGACATGCCTTTTATGTTTAAACATAATCATCATTAACAATAAATATGAGGAAGAATATTTTCTATAGAGACAGTTATTTGTCTCGTAGAGCCTTCTTGAAACTTATTTAAAATTGAAAGTAGTTACACCTAAGAAAAACAAAGCTAAAGTATATTTTGCTCATGTCTAGCAGCCAATAATGGAATTCCACTCAGCCCTTTTTTAAATTGCTTAAGCTTTTTAAAATTGGCAAGTGTAAGAGATGTGCATAATACTATATAGTATAGCTTATTATGCTTACAAGCTTGAAGCAACTAAAAAATTTTATGGTGAGTTATGAATTTTTAGTATTATTTAAATATATATGTGTGTGTGTGTGTGTCTGTGCTTGTGTGTGTTCCACCAAGTTCCAGGACGGGGGATCACGAGAGCGGGAAGACAGACAAGGGGAATGTATGGGAGCACCCCAAATTTTAGGAAAATTCAGGGGGGGTGGGGAGATGTCAAGGTCATAAGCATAGGACTACTCATCTCTAAAATTATAAAATATAAAAATAATAATGATAAAATTCCAACAATAACAAATCATCCCATGCAAATTTAATCACTGTGCGCCCAAACATCCCCCTTTTTGGAAATGTGTCCCCTGTTGTAATTCCTAGAGACGGCCTTGAGTTGTGAAAGACCAGTGCCTAGGACATCTTATATAGCAAGGAGCGTATGGTATAACATGGAAAATTTATTCAGAAAAATTCTCTCATGCTATCATGTGTAAACAAGAAGGTTTAATTGAGATGGAACCAAAATCCTCAAAACTTCAGCACAAAGAAAGCAATATTGCAAAGGCAAAGTGTGAATTTCTAATAAAAACGTATCAGACAATTCAAAGACAGCTTTCTGTAAAGAGGGTTGGATTCTAAAATACTTCACAGAGGTGGATAATTAGAGGGTGATTACTGTGTATGAAAGATAGAGAGAATACTAGTTGTTACCGAGATGAGATCTAGAAACGAATATCAACATGTATTGGGCTTACAGTAACAAGAATCCATACATGAAAATAACTTTAAAGATAGCATTTCATCACAACTAATATTAGAATAAGTACGGTTGAAGTGAAAGATGAAACAACATATCATGCCTAAGCCATATTTAAAGTGCTAGATAAGTTTTAGGATGAGTATCAACAACGACACATTCATACCAAGACAAGTGAGCCACTCGCATTCCAGAACAAGATATAAGAAAAATGGATGTAAACGAAATGAAAATTTAAGCTATAACACATAAGGGAGAGTTACAGACTCTAAAGTATTAAGGCTAGAATCCCCAATAAAGATGAAACTCCTCATCACTTAGACCCAACGGGCTCTTCAAATTTATATCAAAATTTCAACAAAATGCATACAGAATTCTTTCTCAGCATATTTTTCTGAAAATATGGAACCTTTTTTCTATCTCAGTTTGTTGCTTATATAGAATTTACAATCACATACGCAGGAAGATATTTTGGGAAAATATATTCCCTGCATGCTGGTAAGCAGTTTCGGGTCCTTATCAAAATAACAAAATTTATGATGAGGGAGAACGTTTCTCATCACTTACAATTATGCTCGTGGTTGTTTCAAAACCAAGCATTAAAATTGTTCTTAACAAAAAGTAAATGCAAGAGTGGAATATGAATTCCACTCGGAACTTTAAAGTAAAAGTAAAATTAAAACTAAAATGCCACTAAGGCCGAATCATGAGTTAAGCATTTTTACTGGTGCGAAGGATTTGAGGCCGTTGTTGAAGCAGGTGGTGGAACGTTTGCTGAGGAGCTGCCTAACAGGCTGGCATACTTGATGCATCTCTACCAACTAGCTGCTGAAGGTTCGGGCATCGATATGAAACCTTCCGTTCTGATGTAAGCCTCCGTGAGTTCATCATAGTTTGCCTCAACAGGAATTCTATGCTTTACTTGGTGCAGGAGTGCGAACTCTTTTCCAAGGACCGAGATTATGGTTTCTGGTTTAAGCCTTGCAGATGTTCAGAGGGGATGTATATTCGATTCATTTCTCTCTTCAGAACGGCCTCATATGCTGGTAATGGTTGCAGGACAGCACGAGCAGGGTCCCAGCACGATGGGAGCCCTACGAGTGTTATTTCGGCCCAGTCCACATCGAATTGTTCTAAGCTAGTCGTTACTTTCTCCAAAGCGTCCACGGCCAACTTCCTAGCCGATTATTTTTCTACCGCTTTCTGGCATTCTGAAGCTTTCATGAACCTGCTCTCTATACCATGTTTCACCACATCTTCTCGATTTAGCTCTTTTAGGAAGGAGACATACCTTTTTTCTCTTTGGAATTTGTTGGGAGCCTCAATGCCTCCCTCGTGGAGCTTTCTTCTGAGAAGGGGCATGGCTGACTTCATTTCCTCGATAACGTTTAAGAATGGCCAGCGCCTTCCAACTTCTGCAATGATGTCAGCCCAGATCAGTCGCCTGGATTCTAGGAGGGTGACATTTCCTTTCATACGGTTGTTGAGATCATTGATGGTATTTTCATACCGTGCCTTTTCTTGCTTCCCCTCTTCAATCTCTTTCTGCATTGCATTAATATTTTTGACATTCTCAGCGAGGAGGGCCTCCAGCTCACTGATCCTTTTCCGCGCTATAGAAACTTGTTTCTCTAGTGTTGCAGTTGTAGCCAATGCAGTGGTCAACTATTCAAACAGTGAACTAGTCTCTGGTAGGGCAGGTGGTGAACATGTATGTGTGTCCCAAGCTGTCTATAATGCATTCATTTTGTCTTGAAGAGCAGCCATCTCTCTTGCGATATTTTATTTTTCCTCCTTCTCTTTTGCAAGAGAATCAGCCAAGTTTTCTTTGTCTTTTTCAGCCCGGGCTAGCTCGACTGTTTGCACATGATGAGAGCCCGATATATTAATTTTACTTTTCAAGGCTGCGACTTGCTTCTGTAAATCCTGAATAATATGACCTTAGGGGTTGGCTTCACCTTGTTCTTTTCCTTTAATCACATCCTGGAGAGAGCGTATATCATTCATGAGGGCGCAGGAATTAACCTTTTCCTTTCTGAAATTCTCCACCACTTGGGCATGCTTGCTCTGCAACTTTCTTAGAGTGATTGAAAGTCGCATCACTTCATCCTTAAGCATATCACCGAAGACCTGAAATAATTTGCATTTATCAATTTCCGGCACTTGTGACATGTCGATTGCAACCTCTAACACCCTGTAGCTGGTAGTACCGGCTTCTAGGTCTAGAACGGCCTTGGCCATGGCCATTACTAAATGTTCAGTGTCCAGATTCATTGCGGTTGAAAATCTGGTGTGGTATTTCTCAACATACCCTTCCACCTCAGCCCAATACTTATCTCTGATTTCTCTAGCTTTCAACCTGCTTTCGGTTGCAACCTGAGAACTGCTGGATGTGATAGCTTATGAGACTTCTGAGAAATCAGAAGAGGTATTAATATCCCGTAGCACCTTGATTCCCGTTTTTCCCTTGTCGGGCTTCCCATATGGTATTTCCTCTTCGAGAAATTGTTCCTCCTCGATAAATTCTGCTTCACTGGTCCCTGTTTTTTGCCTTTTGAAGGGGGGAGAACGCACTCCTGATGCACCTGCCTCCTCCATTTTTTCTTTACCAGCTTCTCTTGTTGAAGTGGCATCTGTTTTTTTCCCCTGTTGCAGATGAATTAGTCTCCATCTGCAAAAGCAAAGGCCAGTTTTCAATATTAGCTCGCAATTCTATGAAAGGCCTCGTTTCATGCATATATGGGGTTGATTTGTTCCTCCTCCTTCTATTAGAGATGATGCCCCTCAGATCATAGGGCCAAGCTTTCCCTTGTCTCAAATCCATATCTTGAAGCAGCTTTTCCACCACAAGAAGGGCATGCCTTGAATTGACAACAAAAGGGCCAATGGTTGTGGGAAGCTTAAGGATAAACCCCTTTTTTGCAGGGAGGAAGTGAAGTTGTTCAGATTTCAGGGTCTACCGGATGTATTCCAAAGCATAAATCCGCCGAGAAGGAAAAATGGGCAATTGGTAGGGGGGAACTTCGGCTCCATAAACTCGAATTTCAGTGTAGTTATCAAACAGGTACCAATCCTCGGTGCTTTGGGCTTCACTATACTGTAACCATCTCTTCATCTCAAGAAAAACCCTAGGCGGAGGATATTTGTGGATGATAGTGTAGGAAATAGGCATGAAATCGTTTAAGAACCTTGAGTAGCCCACCCCGTCTTCTAACTGATGTGTTGCAAGACTCCAGTCAAAAATTGGCCTGGGCTGAGAATTTATCTTGTACACCTTATCTAGACCCAAACCCTCAAATTTATCAGCATGTTGAAAGAGGAAGAGGTAAAAGACCATAGAAAAAAAGTGGAAGCGACCCGTGTCTGGGAGTTCCTGGAACTGGGTCTGAATGGTGGAGGCCAGGAAACCAGGAATGTCTAGAACAACCCCGATTTCAGACATTAACCATAAGAAATCAATACATCCCTTGGAGGCTTTCCCGAAACCTTCCACACCTAGTAAACCAGCGATGAGAGCAAGGATAGGCTGGACTTCTTCTTTCAATAGGCTCAAGGGGACTAACTCTGCAGAAAGGAGGGCTTTGAACTGAGAGTCGGTTATGGAGGCGATGAAATCGCTCTGCTGCTTCTATGGCAGCCTTGAAAATTGAGGGGTCAGAGTTAATTCACTAAAACTGACATAGTTTGAACTGGTAGGAAAATTGAGGGCTTTTCTGATGATATCGGGGGAAAGGGTGAATATTCTATTCCCTTGAGCTAAGAGGAACATGCCCCGATGTTCATCGTAAGCATTCCGAAGCCAACAGATAAATTCGACCACTAGATAAACTGGGGGGGTAATTTGGTGATACAGACCCGACAGAACAACTCGATACATATCCTTGTTTTCGCCATGTCTCCTAAAAATTTCAAGCTTGACGCTGCTAATGGGAAATGGGTACTGCACGTCGCAGATGTCAGCTTGTCGGTCTAAGAAAGGTTCAAACCCTGGAGGAGTTCTGGTTTCACGGACTTGGGGAGTCTCTGGCTCTGACTTCTTGGTTGTGACTTTACCCATGACCAACATGAAAATTTAAAAACAAAAGGAAACCAGATGGAATGAGAGGGATGGAATACCTGCATAGTAGGAAATTGCTCGGGAAAGCGACATAGGGGTACTAACAATGACTGGGCAGACCTGGTACTGGGCTTCCACTTTTGTTTATACAATAGTCGAAAACCTGAGTATTTTACCACAGCAAAAGGCGGAAGACCGTTATATAGAACTGAGGCAGCTCGAGAAAATATGGTGGGGTGAAACGAGTGGGGTAAGCGTCGTAAGGACACTGATAGTGAGACACGCGGCATGTTGGAGTTGGGTGTTAGACTTCGGGTAGGTAAACACCGCATGTTGGGTTAAATACCGGTACGGGCCTTGGTACCAGGTGTCCTAAAAACTTACCTTACCTTTACATCGTGGTGACAGCTCTACTTTAGAACATATCCCTCGTGGGATGCAAAGTGCATATTATGATAACTTTTAAACCCATGCTTTATTCTCTGTAGAACGCTCGCCCCCTGTCGATCCTCTTGACACATCATCAAGATTTCGGGGGGGCAAGGCTCCGCCTCGTCCCTCACCTTCGTGACCCCCCCGGAATCACACTTGCGGACTCCTTTTCCTGTGTGTATAAAGTGTATACGGGCCCCGTTTTGTATTAATTTATTTTTCCCCTTTTATACATTTGCTCGGCTAAGTTTAAAGTCTTTATATATTTTTTCTATGTTATAGAAACGTGCTTATCCTTTTCTCGCATGTGACTTAGCTTAGTGCTATTTCTTCTTAGCCAACTTCAGAACTTTCGCCATGAATAATGTTATCGGGTGATCTGCTCCGTATGAATTTTATTAAAATATTAAGGGTGAACTATATAATCAACATTGGCTCCATCTGGGGATGGCATGTTCATCCTTCGACGTTTCGAGAACCTCGCAGACCACCTGTTAACCCTTCTTGTAGACACTACTCCTCTGCACTTTTTCTTTTTCTCTTCATGATTCTTCACAACAAACGATATTAAAACAAAGATAAAAGCAGATAACTAATGTACAGTATAATACATCAGGCTCTCTCATCCTGAATTAGAACTGGAAGTAAGGTTTCAAGAACTGACCATTTACAAGGGCATCAGGTAAGTCACCCTGCAAATTTTCTAACTTGAATGTGTTGTTTCCCCTGTGCTCCACAATTTTAAAGGGGTCGAACCACAACGGATCAAATTTACCATGCTTCCCCTTCTCTGCTCTTTGAATATCCCATCTGAGCACTAAATCCCCAACCTGCATCTTCTTGTCCTTGGTGTGCTGGTCAAACATATCTTTCATCTTATCCTAATATTCGGTCAACCTCTGACTCACCTTATTTCGTGTTTCTTCCAACTCTGCCAGCTGATTGATTCTCCTGGTAATATCATTAGGCTCTTCTTGGCTTTCATGCATGAATCTAGCTACTGGTAATTCCAAATGTATGGGAAAGACCGCTGCTCTCCCATATACCATTTCATATGGGGACTTCCCTGTTGATCTCTTGCTGGTAATCCTGTTTGCCCATAAAATTTCGTGAGGTTCAATTTGCATTTAAACCATGAATTTAAGGCACAGGCATTTTCAGTCACTATCTTGGTAGGGCAGCCGAATCTGGATATAATATTTTCTTCCATAAACTTTATCACCATGGTATTTGTTGCGTTCCTCCCGGGTATAGCCTCCACCCATTTTGTGAAATAACCTGTATCAGTTAATATCCACTTGTGTTTTCCACTCGACGTAGGGTGAATCTCACCAATAAAGTCGATCCCCCCTTACTGGAATGGTTTGTCCACATGTACAAGGATCATGGGTAGGGGCGCAAACTTCTGTCTCTCCACAATTTTTTGGCATTTTTCACAAGCTCTGACCCGAGCAAACACATCTCCAAAGAGTTTAGGCCAGAAGAAACAACTTTCAGAATTTTGTGAGCGGTAGCTTTCTAGCTATAGTGACCCCCACAGATACCTTCATGAAATTCAGCCATTATATTTTCCACCTCACTTTCTGTAAGGAACGGTAGTAGTATACTTGTAGGATCTCGCCAGTACAGCCGACTGTTGGCAACAAAAAAAAATTGTGATTTCAACCTTAGTGTTCTATATTTAGCTTTGTCACAGCTAGGGGGGCATCTGAGAGTCATAAGATACTCCACAATCTCCTTATACCATGAGCTAATGAGATACTTCATATAAGTCTTCTGAGTAGCTGTCTCTATCCCTCGCTGTTCTTCGATCTCCTTGGACTCCTCATTAGCTCTCATAGACATATTTATGCCCAGAGCCTGACAGTTCAATTCCGACAGGATTTTGGCTAATCCCTGTCCTTTGATCAACTTAGTAGGGTGAATATCCAGCTCATATTCTTGTATTTTGGAAATCCATTTCCCCCTTTTTCCCTCGCTATCTCCTTGGATGAGGATGTCCTTCATGGCTACTGTGGGCACAAATGCAGTGATGTGTGATTGCAGAACATACATTCGGAATTCCTTAAGAGACTTCACCAGGGCATAAGCTTGCTTTTCTAGTATGTTGTATTTCAATTCTGCATCACGGAGCACCTGGATGAAGAAAGCGATAGGCTACTCATAACCCTCCTCGTTCTTCTGCAATAAAACTCCTGCCACTGTATGAGGTGATGCGAATGAAAAAATCATGAAGGGTTTAGCATAGTCTGGTCCAACCAATACTGGGGCTTCTGCAAAGGCATTTTTTATTTTGGTAAAGGCCTCTCGTGATTCATGGGACCACTTCACCTCGTTATTCTTCTTGAGCATGTCAATTATATGTCGAACTATCTCTGCATAGTTAGGGATAAACCTTCTCAGAAATTTAATGCGCCCAAGGAACACCTGCACCTCATTTTTATTTCTGGGGTGAGAAATGTCGTTTATAACTTCTACTCTCTTAGGATCAATTTTTACCCCATCTTTGGTCACAATATGTCCCAAAATCTTGCCCTCTTCCAATGCAAACAATGACTTCTGTGGATTGAGAGAGAGACCATACCTTTTGCACTTCTCGAAATTTCTATGCAAATGTTCAATGTGCTCTGCATCATCCTTTGAAAACACAGTGATATCATCGAGATAGACCACCACGAACTTATCTTGCTCCCCAACAAAGGCAATATCCATGGCCCTTTGGAAAGTGGCCCCTACATTGATCAATCCGAAAGGCATCCTGGCACACGCAAATGTACCCCATGGTGTGGTGAAGGTATACTTCTTTTGATCTTTTGGAAGTATAGCCACTTGATTGTACCCAGAGAAACCATCCATCATCGACATCCATGAAGCTCCCACTACTTTCTGCAGAATATGATCCATCTTGGGCAGTGGGTAATTATCCTTTAAGGATGCTCAGTTTAGATTCCGGAAAGCAACACACAACCCTATCTCTCCATTCTTTTTCTGGACTGGGACTATATTTTCCACCCACTCAGAGTATCTCAATGGCACAATGATTTTGGCCTTCAATAACTTATTGATCTCCTTCTCTATGGAAGGGAGCAGCAGAGGGTTAATCTGTCTAAGCTTTTGTTTATGCGGCTTCGCATCTCCTTTTAGAGGAATTCTATGTTGCATGATGTTGATGTCGAAGTTTTTCAGGTCCTGATAAGACCATGCAAACACATATTTGTATGATTGGAATAGTTTCTGGTAGAGCTCTTTATATTCTTCTAAGACTTTCTTAGACAAATTCACAATTTTGGGGTTGGCATCGGTACCAAGATTTAGGTCTTCTACCTGATTTTCTTCTATCACTTTTTTTGGCTACAGTGGGACATCTTTTCTGTCAAACAACCTTTCTAGAGGTACCAGCCCTCTAGGTATAATGTTTCCCTTCAGTTGCAACACTTTATGGCCAGCCACCTTTTCCTCCCATTTGTTTTCTGAAAGGTCTTCGGTTTCTTCTTCTTCACAAGCATCTATCTCCATGTTTGAGAATTACCCAACTGTTTCCATAAATCTTTTTACTTGGTCTTCATCTTCAAACACCTGCCAATGCTTGATTTTAGCTGGAATTGAAGGTCGATAACAAACTTCAATTTCGTATCTTAAAAGAGGGTTTTGAGGTGGACGAAATGTAATAGAAGCCACTGCAAAGGAATCTGCCATCCTATTCTGCTCTCTGGGAATAAACTGAATATTAAATGCCAGGAAAAAAAATTCCACCAGATCCCATACTTTGTTCCTATAAGCCCTCAACCTCAGGTGCTTAGCTTGGCACTGATTCTTCACTTGTCTTACTACCAGTTCCGAATCTCCCAGAACTTTTAGACTCTAGATGTTCATGCTTCTGGTTGTTTGTAACCCTAACATAAGTGCTTCATATTCAGCCACATTATTGGTAGCTTCATATTCTAACTTGAAATACAACGGGACCATTTGCCTGTAGGAGAAATCAGTAGTACTCTAGCCCCATTACCTTCTCTGGAGTTTTCTCCATCAAAGTGAAGCATCCAGACTCCTGCTTCCTGACTCTCTGAGGACTGTTCAATCTTAATCTAGAAGAATGATGGTTCTTGAGCATAATCTTCATCTTCCTCTAACATTAGACAAGAGAAATCCCCTTCTTTACTATACACTGGTGAATTAACCGAGTTGTCAGCCTTAGTAACCATCTTGAAAAATCTTGTTTCCCTATACAGCCTCCTTTCTTGGCCTCCAAATACCGGAATAGTAGCATAAGTTAAATCCATTTTGATTGACCCACCGATTTTGGTTCCCCGGGATCTTGAAAATAACATGCCAAAGCGAGCTGGGATATCAGCCACCACTATATCCATCACCACACTTTTGGTTGGGATCTAGGCCAAATTGACCACCAAGTCCTTGATCATACCTAGACACTTGACTCTTTTAGAATCAAATGTATAGAGGTCCTTGTATGGACGAGTGATTTGAAATCCTAGTTGCTCCATGACTGACAGGGGCAATAGATTATGGGAAGCTCCCAAATCTAACATACAGTTATGTAATAGCAGGTCGTGAATCACTAATGACACATAAAAATGAGGAGTAGAGGCATCTAATTCTTCAACATGGGGGCCAAACACAACCATGGGTCTTTCTTCTTGAAGCTTCAGACTGTCTGGAATATGAGCTATTTCTGGAGGAAGCATAAAAGAGGTGACCTGAGACTGATATTCGGGCTGCTTCAACAGTTCAGTCAAGGGAACTGGATTCTGACTTTCTCAAGCTCCTTTTGTAAACTAAAGACAGAAGAGGACTTTTCTATTATATTCTCCTTTGACTCTTTGTTTTCAACTAAAGGCTTGACTTCTTTCAACACAAACTTAGTATTAGGAGGAGTGACTACTTTTGAAGAGGAAGGAATTTGATCACTAGACTGCAAAGATTTGTTTAGAGGCCTCTTACTTTTATCTGTGACCTTTTGTACTGTTGTCTCCTTCTGAGCAGATGCTTCCTTTTTGGGCACCTCTTCTTCCTGATCTTGAGTACGAGTTCTTTTCCTAGAATATCTGAGGTCATATCTTCTATTGAACTATGCTTGCATGAAATCAACGAACTGCTTGCAATAATCGTCAATCTCTGGATCTTCGGTGCCTTTAGCCTTTTCTTCTTCTTATAATGGAATATCCATTCCATCGCCTTCTTGAAAGGGACATTCTACTTCATCACTATTCGAATAAGCAATATATGGATCATCTTGCTCATAAGCGATGTGTTCGATAGGACCATCTACCTGACCTTCCAGGTACAGTGGGTGTGGTACCTGATCTTGCTGTTCTTTTCATTCCATTTTTAATATTTGCAAGGGTGGTTTTCTATACTGAGGATTGTAACCCCTATTTGGAGAATTCTGGAAAGTCTTAGAGGATGAATTCTTGGCTTCGAGTTCAAGTTTGACCAGCTTACTTGAGAGATTCTTAATCATTTTATTCATTTCTTCAATTTTTTTCTCAGCCAACTCTCTGTCTTGGCCAGAAGTAGATACCTCTTCTTTGCCCCTTCTTCTAGCATCTTGATCTGATTTTCCCTTTGATTTCCCTATTGAAGAAAAATTAGCCTCCAATTCAAGCGCATCCGTCTGAGAATCGTCTAGTGAAGCAGGCTTCCTTTCTCTTAGAGAGAAACCAAATTCAGAATCAAAGGCTGCCACGAACACCACCTTGGCTACAGTCTGATGAGGTTTCATTTCGGCTGGAAGGCTTAATGAACTCTGGTACTCCCTCGTTGTGTTTTTTCCTGATTGCATTAAATTTAGTGAGGCAGTAACCATGATCTTTCTTTTCCCCCCATTTTCTGAGAAAATAATTTTCCATCTCTTCCCAAGTAGTGATGGAACGGTTTCCCAATGTCTTAAACCATTTTCTGGCTTCTCCATCAAGAGATTGAACAAACAGTCTTAATACTACATCTAGATGTTCCACATTAAAGTTCTCTGCAAAAGATAAGAATACTTCAAGATGCTTTTGGGCTTCAATCTCATTTTCCCCGTTGAAACGGGGTAAAATTTTCAGATAGTCTTGAGGCATATCATTCAAGACTTGAGGTAATTCTAGGGGGCATATTTGTTCAGCAAGAAACCTGGAAAATTGGCCATCGGGGGTGGTGGGGGTAGTGCAAGAGTTTGATGCGTAAGAGGAGGAGGTGGAAGTGAAGTGTGAATGACAATGGGAATGTATTGGACAGAGGCTTGAGGTGCTGATGGAAAAGACAAACTATTAATAGCATATACTTCAGTGACTTCTTTGACCTCTTCAACTTCAGGAGTGGGATGAAGAGTGTAGTGGGTGGTATCTACTGATTCAGCTTCGTCTTTGACTCGGATGTTACCCAAAGGAGGATTATCGGTATTTCCCACAGTGGAGTTGGGAACTTGAACTTGGGATACTTGAGAGGAGGAGGATGGAAAGTCTTCTAAAGAGAATTCAGGGATCTCTATGTGAACTAATTGTCTTTCCCTCCAACCCCTCCTATGTAAGATCTTCTCTGGGTCAGACACTGAAGGTATCTTTGGCTGAGATGTATCTGACCTCAGATGTGGCTTTCGAGGAGCCAAGACTGCAAGTAATTTTATCTGATAATTGACTGTGGATTCGCCAAGGTGAGGAATCTACAACTCTCAACTCTTCTTGCTCACCTTTTTGAAGAGTGAATAAATATTTTTTCAAGGCCCAGGGATTTATCTTTTCTCAACTTCGTATCCCCGGCAACGGCGCCAAAAAGATGTTGTCATTCCTAGAGACATCCTTGAGTTGTGAAAGACCAATTCCTAGGACATCTTATATAGCAAGGATCATATGGTATAACATGGAAAAGTTATTCAGAAAAAGGCTCTCATGCTATCATGTGTAAACAGGAAGGTTTAATTGAGATGGAACCAAAATCCTCAAAACTTCAGCACAAAGAAAGCAATATTACAGAGGCAAAGTGTGAATTTCTAATAAAAACGTATCAAACAATTCAAAGACATCTTTCTGTAAAGAGGGTTGGATTCTAAAATACTTCACAGAGGTGGATAATCATAGGGTGATTACTTTGTATGAAATATAGAGAAAATACTAGCTGTTACCAAGATGAGATCTAGAAACGAATATCAACATGTATTGGGCTTATAGTAATTGGAATCCATACATGACAATAAATTTAAAGATAACATTTCATCACGGCTAATATTAGAAGAAGTACAGTTGATGTGAAAGACAAAAAAACATATCATGCCTGAGCCATATTTAAAGTGCTAGACAAGTTTTAGCATGAGTATCAACAATGATACATTCATACCAAGACAAGTGAGCCACTCGCATTCCAGAACAAGATATAAGAAAAATGGATGTAAACGAAATGAAAATTTAAACTATAACACATAAGGGAGAGTTACAGACTGTAAATTATTAAGGCCATAATCCCCAATAAAGATGAAACTCCTCATCACTGAGACCCAACGGGCTCTTCAACTTTATATCAAAATTTCAACAAAATGCATATAGAATTTACAGTTTGTTGCTTATTCTTTTGAAAATATGGAACCTTTTTTCTATCTCAGTTTGTTGCTTATATAGAATTTACAATCACATATGCGGGAAGATATTTTGGGAAAATATCTTCCCCGCGTGCTAGTTAGCAGTTTCAGGTCCTTATCAAAATAACAAAATTTATGATGAGAGAGAACGCTTCTCATCATTTACAATTAGGCTCGTGGCTGTTTCAAAACGAAGCATTAAAATTGTTCTTAACAAAAATTAAATGCAAGAGTGGAATATGAATTCCACTCGAAACTTGAAAGTAAAATTAAAACTAAAACTAAAAGGCCACTAAGGCCGAATCATGAGTTAAACATTTTTACTGGTGTGAAGGAGTTGAGGTTGTTACTGAAGAAGGTGGTGGAATGTTTGCTGAGGAGATGGCTAACAGGATGGCATACTTGATGCATCTCTGCCAACTTACTGCTGCAGGTTCGGGCATCGATATGAAACCTTCTATTCTGATGTAAACCTCCGTGAGTTCATCATAGTTTGCCTCGACAGGAATTATATGCTTTACTTGGTGCAGGAGCGCGAACTCTTTTCCAAGGACCGAGATTATGGTTTCTGGTTTAAGCCTTGTGGATTTTTCAGAGGGGATGTCTGTTCAATTCATTTCCGTCTTCAGAACAACCTCATATAATGGTAATGGCTGTAGCACAGCACGAGTGGGGTCCCAGCACGATGGGAGCCCTACGAGTGTTATTTCGGCCCAGTCCACATCGAACCGTTCTAAGCTGGTTGCAACTTTCTCCAAAGCGTCCACGGCCAACTTCCTAGATGATTCTTTTTCTATCGCTTTCTGTCATTCTGAATCTTCCTTGAACCTGATCTTTATACCATGTTTCACCACATCTTCTGGCTTTAGCTCTTTTAGGAAGGAGACATACCTTTTTGCATTTTGGACATTGTTGGGAGCCTCAATGCCTCCCTCGTGGAGCTTTCTTATGAGAAGGGGCATGGCTGACTTCATTTCCTCAATAACGTTTAAGAACGGCCAGTGCCTTCCAACTTCTGCAATGATGTCTGCCCAGATCAGTCGCCTAGCTTCCAGGAGGGTGACATTTCCTTTCATATGACTATTGAGATCATTGATGGTCTTTTCATACCGTGCCTTTTCTTGCTTCCCCTCTTCAATATCTTTCTGCATTGCATTAATATTTTTGACATTCTCAGTGAGGAGGACCTCCAGCTCACTGATCCTTTGTCGCGTTGTCGAAACCTGTTTCTCTAGTATTGCAATTGTAGCCAATGCAGTGGTCAATTGTTCAGACAGTGAACTAGTCTCTGGTAGGGCAGGTGGTGAACATGTATGTGTGTCCCAAGTTGTCTGTAATGCATTCATTCTATCTTGAAGAGCAACCATATCTCCTGCGATCTTTTGTTTTTCCTCCTTCTCTTTTTCAAGAGAATCAGCTAAGTTTGCTTTGTCTTTTTCAGCCCGGGCTAGCTCGACTGTTTGCACATGATGAGAGCCCGGTATATTAATTTTACTTTTCAAGGCTGCGACTTGCTTCTGTAAATCCTCAATAAGATGACCCTGGGGGTTGGCTTCACCTTTTTCTTTTCCTTTAATCACATCCTGGAGAGAGCGTATATCATTCATGAGGGCACGGGAATTGACCTTTTCCTTTCTGAAATTCTCCACCACTTGGGCATGCTTGCTCTGCAACTTTCTTAGAGTGATTGAAAGTCGCATCACTTCATCCTTAAGCATATCACCGAAGACCTGAAATAAGTTGCATTTATCAATTTCCGACACTTGTGACATGTCGATTGCAACCTCTAACGCCTTGTAGCTAGTAGTACCGGCTTCTGGGTCCAGAACGGCCTCGAACATGGCCATTACTAAATGTTCAGTGTCCAGATTCATTGCAGCTGAAAATCTGGTGTGGTATTTCTCAAGATACCCTTCCAGCTCAGCCTGGTACTTATCTCTGATTTCTCTAGCCTTCAACCTGCTTTCGGTTGCAACCTGAGAACTGCTGGCTATGATAGCTTGTGAGACTTCTGAGAAATCAGAAGAGGTATTACTATCCCGTAGCACCTTGATTCCCGTTTTTCCCTTGTCAGGCTTCCCATATGGTATTTCCTCTTCGAGCAATTGTTCTTCCCCGATAACTTCTGCTTCATTGGTCCCTATTTTTTTCCTTTTGAAGGGGGGAGAATGCACTCCTGATGCACCTGCCTCCTCCATTTGTTCTTTACCAGCTTCTCTTGTTGAAGAGGCATCTTTTTTTTCCCCTGTCGCAAATGAATCAGTCTCCATCTGCGAAAGCAAAGGCCAGTTTTCAAGATTAGCTCGCCATTCTATGAAAGGCCTCTTTTCATGCATATATGGGGTTGATTTGTTCCTCCTCCTTCTGTTATAGATGATTCCCCTCGAATCATAGGGCCAAGCTTTCCCTTGTCTCAAATCCATATCTTGCAGCATCTTTTCCACCAGAGGAAGGGTGTGCCTTGAATTGACAAAAAAATGGCCAATGGTTGTGGGAAGCTTGAGGATAAACCCCTTTTTTGCAGGGAGGAAGTGAAGTTGGTCAGATTTCAGGGTCTGTCGGATGTATTCCAAAGCATAAATCCACCGGGCAGGAAAAACGGGCAATTGGTAGAGGGAACTTCGGCTCCATAAACTCGGATTTCAGTGTAGTTATCAAACAGGTACCAATCCCCAGTGCTTTGGGCTTCACTATACTGTAACCATCTCTTCATATCAGGAAAAACCCTAGGCGGAGGAGAGTCATGGATGATAGTGTAGGCAATAGGCATGAAATAGTTTAGGAACATTGAGTATCCCACCCCGTTTTCTAACTGATGTGTTGCAAGACTCCAGTCAAAAATTGGCCTGGGCTGAGAATTTATCTTGTACACCTTATCTAGACCCAAACCTTCAAATTTATCAGCAAGCTGAAAGAGGAAGAGGTAAAAGACCATAGAAAAAAAGCGGAAGCGACCCATGTTTGGGAGTTCCTGGAACTGGGTCTGAATGGTGGAGGCCAGGAAACCAGGAATGTCTAGAACAACCCCAATTTGAGACATTAACCATAAGAAAGAAATATATCCCTTGGAGGCTTGCGTGAAACCTTCCACACCTAGTAAACCAGCGATGAGAGCAAGGATAGGCTGGACTTCTTCTTTGAACAAGCTCAGGGGGATTAACTCTGCGGAAGGGAGGGTTGCGAACTGAGAGTCAGTTATGGAGGCGATGAAATTTCCCTGCTGCTTCCATGGCAGCTTTGCAAATTGAGGGGTCAGAGTTACTTCACTAAAACTGACATAGCTTGAACTGGTAGGAAAAAGAAGGGAATTTATGATGATATCGGGGGAAATGGTGAATATTTTATTCCCTTGAGCTGAGAGGAACATGCCCCAACGTTCATCGTAAGCATCCCGGAGCCAAAAGATAAACTCGACCACTGGATAAACTGGGGGGGTAATTTGGTGATACAGACCCGGCAAAACTACCCGATACCTATCCTTGTTTTCGACATGTCTCCTAAAAAGTTCAGGCTTAACGTTGCTAATGGGAAATGGGTACTACGGGTCACAGATGTCGACTTGTTGGTCTAAGAAAGGTTCAAACCCTGGAGGAGTTCTGGTTTCACAGACTTAGAGTCTCCGGCTCTGACTTCTTGGTTGTGACTTTACCCATGACCAACATGAAAATTTAAAAAAAAAAAGAAACCAAATGGAATGAGAGGGATGGAATACCTGCATAGTAGGAAATTGCTCAGGAAAGCGACGCAGGGGTACTGACAATGACTGGGCGGACCTGGTACTGGGCTCCCACTTTTGTTTATACAATAGTCAAAAACCTGAGTATTTTACCAGAGTAAAAGGCGGAAGACCATTATATAGAATTGAGGTAGCTCGAGAAAATATGGTGGGGTGAAACAAGTGGGGTAAGCATCATAAGGACACTGACAGTGAGACACGCGGCATGTAGGAGTTGGGTGTTAGACTTCGGGTAGGTAAACACCGCGTGTTGGGTTAAATACAGGTATGGGCCTCGGTACTGGGTGTCCTAAAAACTTACCTTACCTTTACGTCATGATGATAGCTCTAGTTCAGAACATAGCCCTCGTGGGACATGAAGTGCATATTATGATAACTTTAAAACCCATGCTTTATTCTCCATAGAACGCTCGCCCCGTGTCGATCCTCTAGACACATCATCAAGATTTCGGGGGGGTAAGGCTCTGCCTCGTCCCTCACCTTCGTGACCCCCCCAGAATCACACTTTCGGACTCCTTTTCCTGTGTGTATAAATTGTATGCGGGCCCCGTTTTGTATTTTTTTATTTTGCACCTTTTATACCTTTGCTCAGCTAAGTTTAAAGTCTTTATATATTTCTGCTCTGGTAGAGAAATGTGCTTATCCTTTTCTCGCATGTGACTTAGCTTAGTGCTATTTCTCCTTAGCCAACTTCAGAACTTTAGCCATGAATAATTTTATCAGGTGATCTACTCTGTATGAATTTTATTTAAATATTAAGGGTGAACTATATAATCAACATCCTCCACACTGGGGAAATGTTTCCCCGAGCATGCCTCCATTCCTAGAGCGTAGGAATTGTGGGGGGCATGTCAGTAGGACACTGATATATATATGATTGTTGTCCCCAACCCACCTTCCCTGAAAATTTTGGGGGTGCACTCTAGCCACATCCTCAAATGCATCCCCCCTTCTCCATGCCATTTCCTTGTCTCAAAAACCAGTGCAACATAGATATTTTCGGTTTCTATATGATTAATAAATGCAGAATGATTCTGAGATTTTGGAGGTGCACTCTAGCCACATCCTCAGATGCATCCCCCCGTCCATGCCATTTCCCTGTCTCAAAAACCAGTGCAACATAGATCTATTATGTTTCTGTATGATTAATAAATGCAGAATAATTCTGAAATTTTGGGGGTGCACTCTAGCCACATCCTCAGATGCATCCCCCCGTCCATGCCATTTCCTTGTCTCAAAAACCAGTGCATCATAGATCTATTCAGTTTCTATATGATTAATAAATGCAGAATAATGATGATGGTATCCAACGTCCTCCTGCTGATCATAATCAACTCAATATTAGTTTTAGGAACACGTTTATATATAAATCTCCAAGTTTACATGAATGTCGAGAAAAACATAATTGAATTTACCCAAAAACATAACTCATGTCATATGGACATTCAATATAATATAGGTGAGGATTGATTGGTGGAATGAGGCAGTTACAAGGATGGCCTCCTTCTTTTACAGAATGGTAAAGGAACTAAGGACATAATAAGCGTGCAAACAAAGCAGTGGCTAAAGAAATCGAGAAGGGTAATAAACTTCTTCAGACCCGGTCTTCTGACAAAAGCTTGCAAAATATGGCCTCCAAGCTCGAGCATCAGGACAAAGTAGTTGAGATATGTCGAGCTAAGGGCAGAGATATCTCTTCTAGCCCTATACTTAGCATAAGGGAGTGACCCTCAAAAAGATCTTTTCATAGAATTGGCCTCAAAACAAGCTTATGAGAAGGTTACGACCATCCAGCCAGTTGTAGGATGTGTCACACAGCTGGCTGGAATTGAGAAATAATTTTGTCTCTCACAAGTCACCACAAACTTGTGTTCTAGCTGCAAGCAATCACCAAAGAGTGTTGGGTGGCTATGTAGACTTGTGTCGATGAGCCCTGAAAAATGTATAGAAACAAAAAAATATGTTTGACCAACTCTTATGAATGGATGAGCTATCTACCATCTTGCAAGAGATGGAAAGTGAAAAATCATTAGCCCTAGATGGATTTCAGTGTGAATATTTTATGGCCGCATGGGATTCCATAGGTCCAAATGAGAAGGCAAGAGAATACAGTTTTTGGGTAAGGTTACCAACAAAGACAACAGTAAATTCACCTCGAAGGTGGAAGACTCTAAGTTGATGATTATTTGGAGGCCTATAGCCCTTCTCATTATGTCATACGATATCCTAGCTGAAGTAATATCCTTGCAAATCATGTATATGCTTATGAAAATCATTAAATCTTAGCAAATTGGTTTATTCATGGGTTCTATATCCTAGAAAACATAAATGCAGTTTGGGAGGCAATGAAATGAGCCAGATGTGTATAGACCAAGACAAATCATTAGTCTAGATTAACTTTGAAAGGGCCTATGACAAATCGAATGGCCTTCATATCCTCCCAATGCTTCAAGTTCTAGGTTTTGGATACTTCTTCATTACAGATCTGCAAAGACATTGATATCAGCATACCTTTGCCTATAAACGGTATCTAATTTACCAGCACTTATAACAGGGGCATGGAAGGAAAATTTCAGCAACCAAGAAATTATTTGTATCTGCATATCAATCCTGGTATAGAGATCTCGAGTGCCTTTGTTCCTTCCTTGCCCTAGATTTTTATCTTCCAATCAGTCTACTGTATCATTTCACATAGAAAAAAGGCATATCTAATATCAGTGTTTTCTGAGAGTATGAATCAGCGGATCCAATTCAGCCTTCACCAAGCCAAGCATCAGATGATCGAGAGGTGGTTCTCATTGCACTTGGAGGTCTTCCCCATGATTGGTATGTATTCAATACCACTATTCTTAATAATAATGTGATTCCTGATTTTGATGAAATATTGAGGAGATGCACTCAAGAGGAGACAAGACTGATGGAGAGAGATCATCCCTCTAATGGAAATGGAGGTGACCCTATTACCTTCACTGCCCATGCAAAGAAGAGGAACAGTGGTGGTCCGAGAAATCAAAACCATGGAAGAACGGGGCCCAAAGGAAGGAAGGGAAGATGTTGCACTTGCAACAAGTTTGGTCACTATGCAAGAGAGTGCCCTAATAGAAGGGACTCTCCTAGGGACGATGACAACAAAAACTCCAGGGGGAATGACAATCAAAGGAACAACAGGTTCAAAGTAAAAAGGAAGGCTCCCTCTGATCATAGTGGAAATGGGCAACCTTTCAAGAGGTCAAGAAATTCTAGGTATGATGAGTCTAATGTTGTTGATAATAAGAAATGAATTTATTCTTGTATCTGCCCTCTTTGCTGCATCTCCTCCCGACACCCTGGATGTCTGACTGATTGATAGTGGTGCTTCAAGGCACCTTACTGGTTATAAAGAAGCCCTCACTGATTTGATTAACAAGGATACTAATCTAGAAATTATCCTCAAAGATAATGCCACCTATCTAGTGAAATGGATAGGGACTGTGACCCTTCATTTATCTCAAGGTCAAGTCCTCTGTTTACAAGATGTGTTGTACATACCTGATTTGAAGAACCTTGTGTCTATTTCGGAAATGGAACACAAAGGGTTCAAGGTGGCATTCGTTGATGGAAATGTACGCATCTGGAAGAAGAACTTCAAGGAAGCTCTTACTATTGGTTTTAGAGTTGATACACTCTACCAGGTTGGAGGAA